>JAVKLA010000074.1:21766925-21778147 GCA_034782735.1 Sagittarius serpentarius | reverse complement strand
TTAAAGGCCTAGTTACATTTTTTCCCTTAGTTTTTCTTGGAGACATGCTTTCGAGTAAGTACCTTACAGATTTTTCTGCCTTTGGAGTGCAATTCCAGGATGCTCCCACTTACTGACCTGGCATGTTGGTTACAGCTGTTCACTTCACCAGCTGTGATGTTTTGGGCTCAATATGATTTCAAATACGTCAGAGTTTTCTCTCCATGTGTCTAGACCTCAGAGCGTTTCTCCATGGCCAGGTCTAGATAAACTTTTGCTTCAGCTCCTGATGCACTCTTGGGTACACTTTGACATATCAACCATTCCTTGCACCTTGGTTTCCCAGAAATTTTATCTGGTTACAGTGGAGGAAGGAGAACATCATGATCAGTGTGTGAATACAACAGCTCTGAAGAGCTTCTTTAAGGCACATATATCCCTACACCACATGCTTTTTTAGCCTCTGTTTTATCTTCTCAGAGGAAAATCTTACTGCTTCTTTAGGAAGGCCCCGGTTTTGGGCTTTGTGGCTCTGCTTCTGCTCTGCTATTTCTACCCCTTCAGGTTTTTTGTCTATTCCAGATTCAAGTTTAGGAAGTTGAGTAGCTTGCAAAGAAAACTCTTCAAAAGTGTTTATGTGGACATTGTCAGTGAAGTACTGGTGAGTGAAGCTTGCTTTCCTGGGAATGCTGGGGAGCAAGAGTCCATGGAAAAACGGGAGAAGAAAAAGCATTACCACAATAACCATAGAAATAGTGCAGATACATACAGATATATAACCCATTCAAAAGGTAAGAAGTAAAGCAACAAACATTCTTGGAGTTATGGAGATACAGATTCAACTACTTCATTTATAAACCATTTAGAATATTAAAGGTTTCTTTTTGCTTTTTAATGCGTTGTTACTGAAATTTCTTTCTCCTATAGGCTTTAATTTAAGCCACTTACTAGTAGAAAGAACTTGAATAGGAAAACTTAAGCTTTATTTATTGCATTTTTTAAATTTAACTTACATGTTTCTCAGTAAGAATGTACTTCTTAATGAATGGAAGTCCTAAAGGTTTCAAGATGGGTTAATTTAAATTCTGATAGTACACTTCCTTTTTCCATAGTGATTAACACAGTATATAGTTCCCATTTGGCCTTCCCTTGTCTCCTTTTGTCTTTCCTGATGCATAAGAAAGTAAAAATTCATCAATTTCAGGCTGGACCCAACACAGTAATTGTGAATAACGCTGCATGTATAAATAAGAGGTAAAAGGTGGATGTCCTGGATTTGGAATGTAGAGATTGGATGCTATGTTGCAAGGAATACTTGACAATAAACTACTTCTAATTTGTGCCATTCTTTTAGTCTTATTTTTGTTGCAAACATTGGCTCACCAGATACGGTCTTCTATTTTCTGTTTTCTTCACTGTAAACCTAGTGGAAAGCAATGGCAAAGGTGTGGAAGGATCTTGAGATTTCATACTTCCATTGCATGGACCAAAGCCCTGGTCCATGAAATACTTCAGCCTCTATTTAACTATGCAAAAGATGTGGATGACTTGCACGCTTGAGTAAAAGACTAGATCAAACACATGCTTAGATTTGCTTTTTGGATAATTAACTGCTTAATTAATTGTTTAGCTGCAATAACCTCCTCCCCTCCCCACGCTGTTTCTCTCCAGTCCAATGTTTGCATTTGTCATTTTTTCTTTATTTTACACCTGGACTGAACACACATTGTAGAAAAATCTGTGCAAACACAAGACTAAAACCACGGAGGACTGTGGGGTTAACATGCCTCTAAGCAATGTAGTAATTCGTATAATGAAGGCTGACTTACTGCTGCGTAAAGGCATCCTAGAGTAAGACTGTCAAGCTCTGTCTTTTTTAGTATTGTCCTTTAGTTTTACTCTTTTCTTAGTTTTCCATGTCTTCAACAGGTGAAGTTGTAATCCCATCTCCATGTCAAAAGGCAGTACCTGTTCTTTCGTGTCAGTGGAGAGATGAATGTGTCTTCAAAAACTGTGTGTGTGATCTCTTTGTCTGGAATTGTTCCTGAGAGCTGTGCAAGAACAGAGTTAATGTTCCTTGAAAGTCATACTGATGCAGTTGCACAAAACCCAGAACAATTCTCTCCCTCCCCTCATCCTCAGTCCCTTCATGGACAAGAGGAGTCTCCTGAGGTGAATCAGGTAAGACTAACATTTATACCAGCTATTGTTTTGCAAGGTTGTGTATGTTATTAAATATAGTAATAATTAAACTGGTGAAACAGGTCCCTTTTTGCTAGGGACCATGCAAAACAATAAAAAAAAGTGAACGAATTCATTTACCATCTAAGCAATTTCTCTGGTTTTAACCTAGATTGGATGATGTTTTATAGCACTGCTTGATTTCTCACCAAAGCTTCTGTTATTGCGGTCTCTGTTTCTCATGCCACTTTCAACCTCAGGCTATAATTATTTGCTCTTCGAAATATTTCAGAAAATAATAACCTAGTCAGTTTCCAGAGTTAAATTGGCAGAAAAATATTCTGTAGTGCCCATAGCAACCTTTTGTGTTTTAGCTACATTCGATTAAAATTTCCTTCTCAAGGTTTGACCAGAGGTTTCAAATGTGTGACTGGAGGAGAACTATGTATCCAGTGCTATGATGTTAAAGAGAGTGCATCCTGCCTTTTCCCATTAGTATCTTTTATGATGCAGTTGTCTATAAATTTGTCCGGTCCCTCATTGAAGCTTCTGATATTGTCTGCCTAGGGCAGCATGCTTTGTGGAGAACTTTGTTTTGTTTTAACAGTGCATGAAGCAGTCTCTCTTCTCTGGCAGCCTCCAGCCCTTCTCCACGGTGAGCTTCAGTGCTGACTCACCTGTGCCCTGAGCTTTGCCTTTATCCTCTTCATGGGGCCTGCAGCCCCAGTTCAGCTTTTGTGCTCACCTGTGAGGCTTCATTTCCTATCTATTGTGCTGAGTCCTCCCCCTTTGATCATAACTGTTTCCCTCTCCTCATTTTGAGTTGAGGGCTGGCACCATGCCTGTAACTTGGTCTTTCCATGACTTCTAGACTTCTAGGTTTGATGCTTTCTCATCTCCTCTCAGCTCTATACATGTTGTCTTTTGTTCCATGAATATTCTTGCAGATTCTCTCAATTTTTTGCTCATCTTTATCTTGTGGGGTCTCTGTCCCCATCCCAAAAGTTTCACTCTTCTATCTTGCAACCTTGTCTTCTCTTGTGGGCCCTGTTTTGTCACTGGGTGACTATACCCGTGATCCCGGGTCTGTTGTCAGTCTCACAGTGTGGTTAGTGCTACATTAAGCATTTGTTCTGCCGTCTCCTGTTCTTCCACCTTCCTTGATAACTAGCTGTACTCACTCCTCAAATTGCCCTCTCCTTCTGCACTTCTCACTCTGTACAGTGTGTCATCATACAGATGAAGTGCAACGTAACTGCACTTTTCCCAGCTCATCTTTCCTTCGTCTTTACACAGCTGTTTTCCTTTTACCCCTCCTGAGATTCTGACACCCAGGGTGCATGTATTGAAGACTTTTTCTGCAGAATATGTGCTCTCATGCAGCCACACAGCTGAAATCCTTATCTAGGCCATCATCTCCTTACCACTTGCTTACAGCAATAGGCTTTTCTCTGGCCTGGAGAAATACTCTTTGTAGCATTCCAGAATGCACAAAGATCAACTTTCTTCATCTCCGTGAGGTGTTTCTCTATGATGTCATTCATAAATGCATTATCTTCACTTCCAAAGCACTCAAATTCCATTGCTTATCTTTTATTTATTACTTGGTATTGAGAAATTTATCCCTGCTTCTGAACAGGCCTTCTTAGAAGTTCTGTTAATTTATGAGGTTTATGTCAAGACAAGAACTGCATTTTCTCCCATCTGTTTACTTACATTCAGTAGGAGCTCTCTGCAAGTGTCTGCAACCCTGTTTCATTCTCATCCTTCAGACGCTCTCTTTCATTCAAGTGTTGGCAGATGCTGTGGCAACAGACGCGTTGCTGTTGTGTGGAAACCACACATCTGCTTGCTAGGTGGTCTCATTTCTTAGTATTTTCTTGCCTAGTCTTTCAGTTGGCCTTTGCATTAGACTGTGTGCTTCTTGAGGCAGGAAGCATCCTGAGTGTGTGTTCACATGCCGTGAATTCTTCTTTGTTGCTTGTGTTGAGGAACTTGAGTAATCTCAAGCACTTCAAATACCGAAGTAGTAAGTGCCATTGCATCTAAACTAGGAATTTAGTAATTCTGTATTCAGGGTAGAGTTTGGATGCTCAACGGATCTAATACCAGTTTCTACTCTCTGGGGTCATGAATGTCAGTTCACCCATGAGCACCAACTTTGCAAATGCACGCAAGGAAGACTTAAAAATAGCAGTTGTTTATTTTTCACATTATTATTGTATCATGAAGTTGTTCTGTTATGACTGAAACCCTCATTAATGGCTTACTCTTTCTGGTACAAACAGATGGAAGATCAGACATAAGAATGCATAGTTCTGTTGACAGAACTATTTACGTCAACCAAAAGTATGATTTCTACATACTTAATAGAGCAGTCTCATTTTCAAAAATTGCCGGTTCACAAATCTGGCTTCTCACTGACAGGCAGCAAATATGACAGCAATAATTTAATATAAAAGCAGTTTTATTCCTATTTGAATGCAGAATTGTTGGCCATAAGGGTGAGTGCCATTCTCTGGACAGACATTGTAGCTGTTTCTGTCTGCTTCAATGAAAACAAAAGCTCCAAGCAGCCATTTTTGGAAGGAAGTGGGGTGGGGAGTATTTTTTTTAAATTATTTCTTTTCTCTTTGTTATGTGCACTAGAAGGAATGAGAGTCATAGTGAGAAAAATATTCATTTTCTTTTCTCTATTATGTCATTTCTTTTGCCCCTCTTTGTCTTTGAATAACTATGTTGTGACAGTAGCCCAGAGTCCATTGTTGGCTCTCCAGCAAGATAATGCATACCTTTTAGGAAAAGCCATTTTGTTATGAGACCAAACCTGACCTGAATTTGCTGTGGTTTTTTCCATGCACAAAAAGTGCTCTATATCTTGCCACTTTGAATGACTTTAGAGATGAGAAATCATGAAACAAATAAATGAAAATGACAACCACCAGTGATCTATTGTGTGCAATCTAAGATCTCAAGCAATTTTCTCTGTTTTCTTAAAAGACAAAATAGGATTCCTATCATGTAATTGTAATCATGTAAAACTTAGGGACTAAGACTCCTTCTGCGATCAGTGGAGTAAAATATGTCTTCCAAGAGTAGGATTCAGGTTGTGGAACAGCATGGTAGAACATGTTCCCATTTGAGGATGGCTACTTTACTGATTATGGAAGGAATCCACTCAACCAGCTTAGATGAGATGTAGGGCTTTCAGATGCCTATGATTAGATAAGACCATGAATCTGATCTCTAGGCTCTAACTAGACACTCATTTGCTCTAACACCAGATTAATGAGCAGAGTTGTCTAAACTGCATATACAAATCTGAAGTGAAAAGAGAGACTATATAAAGTAGACTTTACAGCTAATCGTCTAATACGCATCATCAGGCTAAAACCTGCTTAGTTTGCAGTTTTTCTGAAAAAAGGGAATCATGGTTAACTGAATACTCCAAGTGGTTCTGCTGTTTGTATGAAGTGTAGATTCCTTCAGGATGAAGGAGCTGACTGCTTTAAGCTGTTTTATTTGGTATGAAGCAAGACATGGTCTCAAAATATTACATGGTAAAGAGTAGAGTTTGCATACTGCTTAAAAAACAGAAGTAGATGGGGAATCCAGACAAGGTAATTTTTAGAGTTTTCAGAAACACTGGTATAAAGCCAGAGAAGCAGAGCGGCCTTGTAATTACTAGAAATTAACTTTTAACAAGATTATTCATCTAGAAGTAGTTCTGGGCAGGAAGTGCTTTCCAGTCTGTAAAAACACGAGACTGCTATGGTGCTCCTGTTCCGCTTTGAACGAAGAAGGGTCAGTGGAGCAAAGGGCCCAGTGTGCTATTTTCACTTAAGCCAGAATAGCCAGTCACGCAGGAAAAGCCAGACTGAACTCCTTCTCTGCCCGAGGAACCTACGTACTTGTTGGAGGCCCCAAGGAGAAACCCTGTGCTCCCAGGTTGTGGTGGCTAAGGGATTCAACTTTTGCTCCGCAGTTTTCATCAGAAACTCTGTCACACAGCTCTTACGTATCTCTCAACAGAAAATTTAACTGATACAAAATGTCCTTCTGAAAACCATTAGGTTTGAGGAGAATTTTTTTGCCTGATTCCTCACATCAGATTAGTTGGTGGCATGTTTTCTAGTCGGTGTCCCAATTATTAGCACTGTTCTAAAATGTAGCAAGTTGCTGGGCAGTCTGTGCTGCAGGTCCAAGATTTTTTTGTCTGATTTGATGACTAATGTATTTTCCCATTTTAGACCACTTTTAGCATCTTCCTATAATTTATTTTGACTTCAGAGCAATGGTAGTGACATTGGTTCAGTCTTCAGTTCTTTCAACTTACCCTGTCTTCCTGTGTCAGATAGAGGTTGAGTCAGCCACACTTATATATGTATATATAAGTGTGTGTGTGTATATATATATATCTCCTTATGAACATATGTGTATTTTGTATTTAAGATCAGGAAGCTATAGGCCATTTGTGAGAGAAAGCAATTTTTAAAATAATTTGCATAATGTAATTATACAAAATGCAAGATAGATTACCAATATAAAGCATCAGAATATGGTGAATGCAGCTTTTTAAAGACAGGCTCTGTAAGGTGGGTGCCTTTAAAAAATAAAGAATCTAGTGCTTGTTGTAATTACTGAGAATAACAACCTGTATCATATGAATGGCTAATAACTTCTGCCAGGGAGGAATATTTTTCCTAACCAGATTACTAAACAGTGTTGAGCTTTAGCTTCTTGTCTTTTAAAGAGGTTCCAAATGATGATGAATTTGCTATTAGTCGAGAGAAGATGTAATGATTAATGGTTAAGAAAAATATTAATATTGAATGTTATGCCTAATTTAAATTATCCCGATTTTAACCGTAAATTCTGAACAATGGAAAAAAGATTTTTCTAATTAGTAGTCATTTCTAGCAATAGTCCCAGTTACAACTTTCTCTTCCAGTAAAAAGGAAATTATAAAGAAAAACAAGCAGTCCCTGGCAAACTAAATCCACAGTTCATTCAGAGTTGAGATAAAAATTGGAATACTAAGTATTTCCCTGCTTCTTGCATACACTTCTATCTTGGAAAATGTAATTTTTTTTAATAAAGTTCATCTTGGGCATCTCAAGATTCCCATTTTCTGGCATGAAGTAACAAACTAAATCCATTCAGACAACCGTGGAAAAACAGGTGAAAACCCAAGAAGTTTAGATCAATTATGACTTACGAGAAACTTACAATATAATATACTTGCAGTAAGGCTTGCCCTCCCTTTTTGTTTTCACACCATGCCTAGCAGGATGGTCTCTCCAAAGAGAATTGTCAGCTGCTACTCTAGCTGAAATAACCTAATATTGTAAAAGTAGGCATATGCTTAAACACCTCCACATGGAGATTTATAGTATCTTAAACATTAATGGAAACTGCAGTCTGCTTGACATGGACTAGAGAAGATGAGTGTAAGGGGCATGGCCAGACATGCCAGGCCTTTGCTGAGAGCAGGGTGGACTAACCAGAAGCACTATGCTCTTTTGTGCACTGGAGATGGGAAGGATGGATTTGAAGCCAGTTGTGACAGCCTATGGGTTGCCTACTATGGTGGCTTTCCGTTCAGGCAAGCAATAGATCAATAACCTGGGGGTGATATTCAATGTCATTATAAAATTGTTGCTTACAAAGACTCAATTAGGTGAAAGGTTTTAAAGTTATTAAATATTTTGTGTGTGTTCACACAAGTCCTGTGTATGGTAATTGGCTATATAATACTGGCTGATGCTGCAGCTACAACGGAAGGTTTTTCAAGCATACATAATCATAATTGTACTTGAATATATTTAGAGACATAAACTAGATACTTTCAGGAGGAGGCATTGAGAATGTATACTGTGAAGAAGGTTTCTTTCATTTCTCTTGGGGCCCATTATGCATAGCAGTATGTTCTTCCTACCGCTGGTTCGGAATATCTCATCACCTTCTTAGAAGTGATTTTGTGATTCTCACAGCAGGTATCTAGTACTACGCAGATCTAAGCATTATGAATGGAAACCAGCTTATACAGCAGGTTACACTGAATTTCTTTTTGAGTAGGGATGTTAAACATAACTTTTATGAAAATCCTTTGGTCTGTTATTTGACTTTCACAATGTTGTAACTCTCCTTACCTTTTCCTGGATTTTGAAAGAGCAAATGTACCTAAAGTAATTCCTTGGAATTAAGTCTGCATTTTTTGAGAAAGCCACTGATGATGTTATATGGCTTGCAGATTTATCTTGAATTTTGGATGGCACACATAACACAGACTTTGATTCTGTCTAGGAGCTCATCATACACAACAGCAAATGGGGCAAAAGTTGAAACAAATTGGGTTGAATCTGGATCTTAAGGTGCTTGGGATCAATATAACCCAAATTCTTATTATAGTACCTAGTTCTGCAGAAAGATTTCTCCTACAAGTTAAAGCAAGAACTCAGAAGATTTAAGTTTAGGTTTCCTTTCTATTCTCTACACAAAACTGCTCTTTCAAGGTTTGTTTTTTGTGTGTTTGTTTTTTTTTTAATGTGTGTTTTATACGTATTTGACTAGATTGGAATTCTGAGTTCATTAGTTCATTATAGTTAATGCATGCAAGGTGTTTGCAAGTCATGTATGCTTTTGTGAATGACACAACCATGTGAATAACTGAAGTATTTTTGATATCCTGGAAGTTCCAAAAGCTTGGGAGAAGAAGGAAAAAATGTTGCATTTTAAAAGTAATATTGAAGTGGATTTCAGAAAGAATTTTAATAAATTACTGCTTCAAATTTTTGTTTCCTCAAAGCTGACTTACCTAGTGCAACTGACACAAAAGCACTATGTATTTCGTTGAACATGATTCTAATATTTTTGCCACAGACGTTTGGCTGAAAACCCAGCCCTAATTTTGTGCCGGTCATTACCTGCTGAAAATTACTAGACCTTCTGGTGGAACAACAGGACAACTTGCTGTGGGTCTGTTTAAAGAAGTTGATTAGATTGTCAGAAATTTATAAGGTAGCAAGAACACAGACGTAATTTGAAAGTTTATCATTGCCAGTACTAAAAGCTACAGTTGTGTAAATTAGTTTTAAAGGATATTGGAGGGATTCTTTGTATATATACACATTACTGGAAGAGAAAGAACTAAGGTGCTGGGAGGCTCAGGCATTATTCATGACTGTATTCCAAACTTTGTGTATTATTCAGCCATTGTTATTGCTAGTTAGTATGCTATAATAGAAAACTGCTGATATAAAAGCTTATTCAAATAATTCCATGCTGAGAACACCACTTTTGATAGGGTTTACCACATCACAGTGGCTATGACACAGAACAAGTTTCCAGAAGGCAAACATCCAATTCAGAAAAATATCTTTTCTCAGTGCATGTCTCTCCATCAAAGTCTTTCCATTTGCTCTTCTGGGAAAGCTGAACCATTTTCTGGACATGGCCTATAAAGATAATGTTTGGACAGTTATGAAGTTTCTCTTGTTAATGATATTCTACACAGAAGGGATTTATAGGCTGGAGAACATCCCAGCAGAAGACTTTATTGGAGGTTATTAGGAAGACGGCTGCACTCTGTTTGCATTTCCCCCTTTTAAGCCTTGCCTATTTACTTGTGAATCTATTCTAAGGCATGAAAAGCAACCTGCATAATACAAAGAGAAATCAAACTTTTCCATCAGCCTGTAGGCATCTGCGAAACAATAAGTGGTTCAAAACCTGCTGGTCATTAGACTAGAAGAGTGGGGTTACATATTTATGACGGAGGGTCTCGAGCAGCCAGTGGAAGCCGGGGGGGGTGTGATGCCTGCTCAGGGCCTCCTGTGACCACCTCCTGAGGATGAATCTTGTGAGGGGTTTCCCTGTGCATCAAGGAGTAACCAAAGCAATACAGAAGCTATAGTGTTTTAGTTCCACATGAAGAGTAAACATTTGTCTTCAGTGTAACTCTTTCTCAATCACAACGGCTTTTCAAGGTGTCTTCTTCTGGGGAAAAGGGTGATACCTCTGATGTGGTGGGAACTGCTGCTCGACCTCTTCATCAAGTCCTGACAACATTGTCAAGGACTTAATTAATCAGAAATGAGGCCTATGGGACAAAGGCTTTCTTCTTGCTGTAAATATCTCACTGGCTGGCTGGTCAATGACAAGGACTTTGTTACTCTACTGCTAGTATTGGGAGTAAAATTTGCAGAAACTTCTGAATTCTGGGTGTCTGTTACATGCTAATAAGCTGGGTGAGGTCACTAATGGTCACTCTGATGTGCAACTAGTTTGTTTAGATATCTGTTTTTGTCAGTATGGTAAGTATCCCTGGCAGTTATCAAGTAGAATTTTGTAGTTTTGAAATACAGCAATGCTTCTCAAATAAATGGTTTTATTGATGAAATTGTTCCTTGCCTGTGTTACACATTTGCTTATAACTAATTCTTCCTGGAAGTATCAGTTACGTAAAGAGTTTACCATATACTTCTACTTTTCTTTTATATGGGTGATGGTAAAGGCTGAAGAAATTTGCAAAGAGTTAATTCTCTTTATTATATTGTATTTTATAACTATAGGAGTTCTTAAATCTATGTAATGAATGCCCAAAGTCTGAGAACCTAACATTTTTATTAACGTAAATGCATGCATGAATAAATATTCTACTAGGGGACCAGATCTTACTACTTCTAGACATGGTGAATAATATTTTACTTAATAAAAGGTGCACTTACATCATTCAGATAGCTTGTTGAGTAGGAAATCATTCAGCTGAGAAAGGTTATGTGAGTTCGGTTCATTAATCTGTGTGTTCATTATGAGTGTGTTTGTCTTGCTTCATGGTACATTTGGCTATGCATTAAACATAAGTTTGATAAATTGATAAGTTGTCCTTGTTTTTCTGCTATTTAAAAATGCAGTTAGCTAATTGGAGCACTGAATAAATATTATTTATATTACTACCATGACAGAGTTCAGGCTTCAGCCTAGTTTTCATTCGAGGTGCTGTGCAGATCACTACGGTCGTCTGCACTGTATCTTGCACTTACGACTAATGAAAAGGAGTT
>JAVKLA010000074.1:21708250-21721755 GCA_034782735.1 Sagittarius serpentarius | reverse complement strand
ATATATATGTAATATTTATTCCTATTGTGAGAGTGAGGATAAAATGTTTGTGGAGGGGAAAAGGATGCCATCTACAAAAATACTGAACGCCGGCAATCTCTTAGTGAATTGGAAAAATTTAAAAAATACTGCCTGAGTCCTGGCTTATTTTTTGGCTTGGACCCACAAATATGTAACATAGTTATAAAAGAAGAATAAAACAGTGTTCTAACTAACTGAGCAATTTTTTGGTTCTCCAAAAGTGTGTGACAGTTTGTTCTCTGAGCTCATTGGAGAAAAAACTGATTTTGTACATAGGAGTGCACTTGGGCTGGGGAGAAATCAAAGCCTTTTCATCACAACCCCCTGCTTCTACCCTAGTTGTGTGGCATAGCTCCATAGGGTAAATAACATAAGAGGAGAACCCGTAAGAGCAAGAGAAACTCTGAACACTTAAATTTAACGCTGGTTCAAGTGCAGTCTCTACCAACTACCATTGAGTCCTGGGTCTTTGTTTCCCATGTTGAAGACAAATGCCAGAACTTCTTCAGATGAATGTGTATGTGTTCTGACATGAAATTCATCCTGGACCTACAGAAATTTTCATTGTTGTTGTCTGACATAATTTGTGAAATAATTTTATTTTATCGTACTATGGAAAGGAAATTGTGAGAGTTCTTGGTCAGTAAAAAGAGAAAAACTCTCTCTTTTCTATGGGAAATAACAGCTATTTTATTAACAGAATTAATTAACAGCCATTTTATTAACAGAATTTTCCACACGGGTAGGCTAGTTAGGCACCAGTCTAGGCACTACAGTTTTTGCAACCTTGCAGAGGCTGTCATGATTTGTAAGTTCTCTGTCACTCCTTAAGGCTGTTGGAATTAACAAGTGCATCCAGCTTTTATCAGAAGGTACTGTAGCCTGGTTTAATTTAATGTCTTACTATAGAAACAAACATTTTACTTACTGCAGTGGATTCATTTCTAATAAACTGAGCACTTCTTTCCATGCAACTCAGGTAACCCTGGAACAAAATCACCAAACAGTTTTCATGTAATTGCAGTGTGAGATAAATACATTGAATGTGTGACTAACCAAGAAATCAGTTCCCATAGTAACACTAACTGCTCGACAATCCTTAAACTTAACATCCTACAGGATGTTTAAAGAATGTAAGCTTTTTTTTTTTTTTTTTTTTTTTTTTGTCTTGCTGCTGTACTAAACTATCCTAGCCCAAGATAGGAGCTCCACTGTGCTGACAATGTAGGAACACGTGAAAATATATGCAGTTCTTTGGGACACATAGTTTTCTGAATTGAAGAAAAGATAAAATGAGTATGATGAGCCGCAGGAGGGCTTCATAGCTAGTAACATGCACAGCATGATGAGCATTTATCATAACTGGGTTATTTTCCCTCTCTGTCAAGTCGTAACACCCTGTGCTCTCTTAGCATTTCTTTCAGCACCCACTGTGGCTGCAAGGGATTTACCTGTAAATTTTGACTCCATCTTTTCCTCTCATCTGTTTTGCTACTTAAGTTTGGTGGCTTTTAAAAGACAAACAAAAATCCGGCAACTTGTCTTGCAATACTCTTGGAAAAAGGTTTCTTTCCACTGGGTGCCTTCTGGCACCATTGTGTTCATGGTAGCTGATGTGCTGCCTGGCAAGGTGTGTCAAGCTTTGGGCTGCACCACATCTTTACCATCCTGGAAATAAAGGTCTAATTAACGAAAACAACCTGTACAAAACAAACAAGAAAGCAAACAAAAAAACCTACCAGGCCTTTTTGCATGAGCTAGAATTGTGTGTGTTTGTTGCTAAAATTCACCTATACATCTCCTGTATATTATTATCCTGGCTGGAGATGCGCAGATCTTTTTCGGAGCCACTTCTTCTTGCTGTTACTTGCAGACTGCTTCACAACTCCACCAAAAAACCATTTGTAAACAAATCTAGAGCCAATTTTAAACAAAACTAGGCCCAATCTCTAATCAGATCAAGCCAGATGTCAAATCAGCTTGGACTCTTTCCTGTTTACAGCGAAAAAATCAAATTAAATTCAGTAGAGTTCAACTAGTGGATATATATATTACCATTATTTTTAATTGACTAGTGATTACTATAAGGATTTTTTTTAATCTCTTAACTCTCACTGATAAAGAAGTCTGTGTTTTAGGATCCTCTTGGAATTAAAACCATTAAAAAAAAATCAAAGTGCCCAAAATAAAGCATTTTAACCTACTAGAAGAGAATAGATATATGTTTAAAACTGCTCAAAAGACATGCAGTCTCCCTTTAGGGTTTAATAATTCTCTCTTATTTGGGATTTTCAAAAGGAGCTCTAACGACAGCATAACTTGGAAATTTTGGCTTTGACTAGCTAGTGGATTTTGTTGCCAATATTGCTGCAGCAACTTCATACTGACTTTTTTTCAGATTTTTTTATATGTATATTTACTTCTGTTGATCTAATACTGACTGTTAATAAAACAAAAACTAATCTTGAAGATTTCACTTTACTTTTTCATTTGCTGGCCGGTTCACTCTTTTTTTCCTCTAGCTTTTCAAAATATAGTTTATTTCTCTTATCATTAAGAATAACTTTTGTTTTTTCACACCCTTTCTGCAATGAAACATTAGCCTATCCCCATTTCCAACAGCACTGTTGTTAAACTCAGCATTCAATGGCCACCATTTAAGTTTAATTTGCCCACAGTTTAGAGTTGTGATGTGACAATGTGAGAGCAGTCAGGCTCCTCCACTTCCAGCTGGACATTTAGCTGTATGACCCACCCAAAAGTGTTTGAGCAGGTGGTCACAGCTCTAGAAGGATATTAAGAAGTATCTTCCTTGCAAAGTCCATAGGCAGTCAGCTGCTCTACGACTGCAGTATGTGTACCCAGCAGTACCACTCCCTTTTTTGCATTCTTTGTCATGTGCTGTTAGGATTTTTATTCATGACCAGTTCAATTATATCTGATACTTAGCAGCAAAAATAAATAAATAAATCTTAGCATCGGTGTCAAGTTCAGATTTGAGATTTGGTTTCCCTGTATGCAGTGTATTCTCCGTAAACCTGGAGCACTCTCTCTATAGGAACTGGATGTTTGTGCACAGTTCTGCTGTATCACCTGAACACCATAAGTAAGGGAGATTAAATCTCCTTGTCCCCATTCTCTGCTGCACTGGGGGTGAGCAGTGGCTGGGAGGTGGGTTTGGGTCCCTGATTCACCCTTTTTGTAATGTTGGCTCGAGGCAGTAGCATGGAGCTACCGGTACTAGCTTAAAGTAAAGCAAAGTAATGGCATACAAACTGTGCAGCTCAATGCCATGTGTCCCTGGCAAACACTGAACATCCTCTTTTTGTTCAGGAGAGGGAGTGTAATAAGGACAGAAGGGGGCTGTGTGGCTTATTAGCTTTAGGCTGGCAAGGACTGCTGTTACTTTTTCAATTAATTTTCAAGTCCAGACCTCTGGCTAGCTCAAATCCACTGTTTCATGTTCACTAAAGAAAGGATTTTGTGTGCTGGAAGCTTTGGTCCGTTAAGTCACATTTGTTGTTAATGTAACTTCTTTCAGCATTCGTGTTAAGTTAAGCTTTGGATGGGTTACCAAAGATAAAAGGAACCCACAACCTTGTGTGCACGTGCACGGCTTCACAACAGTCTGTGGGAAGCAGGAGGCAGCTCAAGAGAGAAAAAGGAAAAGAAAAAGGATTAGTCTGCAGCACATTTCATTAATATGTTGCTAAAAGTTCCTCTAGGTGGTTGTGTTTTCATGATTTAGATGGCAGAATTAAAACAGTTAAAAATTTATCAAGCCTCACTTAGATGTTCACTTCAGACATGCAGTGGATTAAAAAGCTGTTTTCCTAGGCTTGTTTGCTACTGTCTCTTTGCCAGAACTTAAAACAAATAGATGGAAAGGATCTTTCCAGCATTCACCATTATCTTTAAGACAAAGAAAACCATGTTAACCTAACCAAGTTGCTGACCTCACCCTGAGAAGGCAGACAAGCATGATTCATCCCACTGGCCCTGGCTTAGGACTTGAACTCTCACTTCAGGCAATAAGATAAACCACAGCAGCAATTGCTTCGGTGAGCGTCTGTCTCTGGTTCCCAGCCTGTTTTGATGGAAGTATACGAGGAAATGCTGAAAGATGTTGTTTCCAACCTGTTATTCTGATACTGATTTTGATAAATTGGTAAATGATTTTGAGGCCTTCAAGCTTAATTTTCTCTCTACGTGCAATAACAGCAAACGAACAAACAAAACACTACAATTTATTTTGCTTAGACTAGGAAAGTGTTAGCAGTCCTTAATAATTTGCATATTTTGAGTATTTTCCCTCTGAAATTTTTGTGGGAACTTTCCCCTCTGTGGGAAACATCAATATTTTCTGATCTGGTTTGGGACAGACATTACAGTCGTTTGTCAGGCCAAATTTGGAACAAAACTCTGTATGATATGTAAGTAGATCCTTGCTCATAAGATTCAGATATTGCTATTTGTGTTTGATGCAATAAGATCACTTTCCTGTTTTAAAAACTACAAAAGGGAAAAACCTCAAATACAGTCCCTAAATAAATCCTTCTTCTATAGCCCCTAAAAATAAAAACCTGTCCCTTGATTTTACTCCTCCTCCAATTTCTTTTTGTACATTGTCCATTTATTCATTGCTGTTACTCTCTTCATTTTGCAGGATGCACTGTCCATGTTTCAAGTACCTGCAATAGGCCATGCTTAGATTGCCTGGTGACCATGACACTGTATGATGTTCATGTTTTATATTAAATTGTTAAGTGATGGGGAAGTATGATCTGACTGTTTCAAAAAATGAAGATATATTGCTTTATAGGCAGTTGGATGGGAGGCTAACCTGGTCCAAACTCTGAGATGGATCTGCTCAGATCTTCTCCTTATACTGAACTCCCAATGGAAGACCAAAAGACTTTTAAAATCAGAAAATCCCATTTTTCATTGAAAAACTAGAAATATAACTCTTTTGAAATAAAGAAAACATAAAACAACAAATGAGGACAGAACAGAAGTAAAAAGGGTCTGCATGAGACTCACTGTCCACTGCTCCCTTGCCAGCCAAATGCTGTTGTTGCTGGAGCATCTCCCCCCTGAGATGGTTGTTCGGCTTGAGAAGGGCCAAGTAGAAGCGCAAAGCTCCCTCCCTCACCCTCCCTCTAGGGAGCTCTGCCTGCCTCAGTCTTCTCAGAAGAACATAACAGATCCAAGGCCAGAGCACAACAGATACTCTCTGTCATGGGCAAAATGATCACACGGTTTTCTCAGGTGTTTCTTCTAATTTTGGGCTGGAAAGGGCCTGCAGATGGGGTGTTTTTTCCAAAACAATAGTAAAAGATCAAGCACTTAGCTCTCATGCAGCAAAGGTGCAACTACTAATTGTTTTTACATGGAATTCCTTTCATAAGATATGAGGATATGTTGGCATTTTAATTTTTACTTTGGTTACTGAGTGATCCATGCAAATAATTAATTAAAATATTCTGCTGACTGAAATAATAATTTGGTGGGGGGAAAAAAAAGGGAAGAGAGGCATTATGATCCAAAAGCAACAGTGCCTCCTGCTCATTACAAACAGGACGTATTTTCAAGGCAGCTAAAACCTCACTCAGGAGTGTCAAAAATAAATGAAGAAAGGTTTTGGCAGAGAGATTTCAATTCTTGTTTTAAACTGCTCAAGTGAGACATCAGTGTACAGAAACCCCAAATATGAACAACATTAATGCTTTGCAGCTACGCAAATTTTAAACATGCATAGAAGGATAATAATACGATAACAAAGTAGTTACTGTGCATTGTAATATTGACTGCTGGATCAAAGACAATGTAAAAATTTGATGATGTGTAACACATTGTGATAACGAATCTATTAATTAGCACACACTTTTTTGTGCCAACATGTTCATAGATTATGCAGCTTGCAGGAGAGTCACCAGAGGTCTGGAACACTGGTCTGTATTCAAGATTTGGTTTTGAATTACTGAATAAGTGGTCTCCCAGAGTGTTAATCTGCATCAGGAAATTTCTAAAACAACTGTCAGCTAGGCAATAGCATAGCAAACTGGATTTGCAGGTCAAGAATGTTTGGTGGATTGCAAGGAGCTTTAGTCTTTTCTTCTGTGCTTGTACAGAAGAATCTACCTGAGGGAGATTGCATAGCGCATGTCTTTTTTTTTCCCCTTCCATGGTTATGGTCAGGACAACTTCTACAGGGAAAATTCTCTAATGGGGCAAGAATGAACTGACCTCTTCTAGAAAATCAATCCATGAGGGCCTGAAAGAGAAGTATTTTTCTCTCTGCTTCTCGCTTGCTTCACCTGTGGGCTTTGCCTTGCTTCAGAAGAACGCAGTGGTCTTAGAGGACTCCTGGAGAGAGATGTGCCTCTGGAGCAACCATGTCTTTGAAAATCTGCAGTGAAAACAGACTAGAGCTTCACATGGACAAACTGAGACAGATTTTGGCATGCCACATGATAATCAAACTATTTCTACATTTTTATTCATTCTTAGATGTGTATGCTTTTCACAGTCCTGGATGGAGAAGATATGTAGCAAGATCACTGCAACCAGATTCTCCTCTTTGGAGAGCAGCAGTTTCTAGTGAGCTGAAGACAAAAAGGGGCAGTTGCACCATTAGTATCACCCCATCATCTTGATTTAGTGATCTGTTAAGTTTCATTCCTCTTTGGTAAATTAAGATAATTTGGGATGTGCATGTAAAATCATGTTCCAGTCAGTTTTTTGAGGTAATCTATCCTCTGATACTTATCACTCCAGACTTGCCTGGCATCTTCATGCTGAAGGCTGATTTCAGATGTCTGAATTTATTTTTCATTACTTTTTTAATGCTTTTCTGAAGAAGTGAGGTTGAAGATTCAGCAGTAACAGGACAAATTTTTGTATTGGTATTGCTATGAAAACCAGAGAGGATGACAAGCCTGAGATTTGAGAGGAGTTTGCCAATGGTGGACACTGTCATTCCCTCAGCCAAAGTACGGATCATTCTCGCAGATTAGGACCAGAAGTTGTTCTCAGTAATGTTATGTATTTTCCTATGGAGGAAAAAAAAAAAAAGGTGTTATTGAAGGTAATTATATAATGATAGCAGGGTTGCAAGAGAATAATTTAAATCTTTTTTCATTGGATAGATTACCTACACCATATTTAAAGTATTTGCATCTTAAACCTGTTTTTCTGCAGCAATAACAGAGAAGAAACAGTGAACACACAGCTTTGTTTTCTGTGGTATCAGTCCAACTCTATTCTAGAACTAACTATAGTTGAAATAAATAAAAACCATTTGTAACTCTAAATTAGAACCAGCAAAAAAAAGAAATCTATTGTTCTGATACACTGATGGATTTGGCTCAAGGGGTTATTGCCATCATCAGACAAAAGCTGACACATGGCATTGTGCTGCACTGCATATTGTGCTCGAACAGGCATGTGAACAAGATGTTGCTCACGTTTGCATCATACAGCATTGGCATAACCCCAGAGTCCTGAAATGTTGAGTAAGAACTATCTGTCTTTGTGTGCCACTAGATGGAACTTTAAATTATGTCACCACCGCAGAGTTGCTGATGAAAAAAACCCATGGCTGGAGCATTACTGGAAGTTTTTAAAAATAAATCTTAATTAAAAGACAAACAACTATGGGTTTGGAAAAGCCATCTGCCCTCTAGTAACGTGTCAGGAAGACAAACACAAGGTAGGTCAGGAAACATAGGCTTTCAGTGGTGGTGCTGGAGAGGTCAGTGAGAGACAGCAGTACCGACTGTGGTAAGAATAGCATGCATTGTGTAGATGAGGTCTGCAGCAGGAAACTAATGATCTAAACTGGTGAGCTGTTACTTACATTGGGCCCAGAGTATGTCATGAGCTTTGCTAAAACTAGCTGACAGCGGGAGCTGGATGCTCAGCTCTTATACATAGAACAAAGAATATGTCTAGAAGGGACCTTTTAAGATTATCTAGTTCATTCCCAACCTCAGGAACTCTGCCTGCAACTTCCCTAAGAAAAGTTTTTTTCTAGGAGATGCTATAATCTTTCCTAGATAATCCATTCTTGCCCTTAACCATCCACACAATTAAAAACATCTAATCTGTATGCAGTTCAGGATTACTGCTTCTCCTTCTACATCCAGGAGACACAGGGAAATATATATTAATTTTCTCATTGCAGTGTAGTCCCTAGACTAAATAAATATATCACTGTCATCTCCGACTCCCCACCCACCCTGCCCCTTATGTTTCCAGTTGTTCTTAGTCTCCTCTGTAATCTTTCCACTAATATAATATTTTCTAAACTGTGGTTCTTAGAGCAGAGTATTCCCATTAGTAAAGGCTTTCACTCATATGGGTTCCTTAGTCAGTCTTGACTGACTATTAATACCTCAGATGATGCCATATTGCAGAAGTATGAGTTGGTAAAGCCTTTTTGGTCTGTGAGTCATTCCATCCACAGCTCCTTTCCTGCAAAGCTGCTGCATAGATGTTCTTCAAGTCGAACTTCTGTAGTTGATTATTTCCACAGAAACATAATATTGTACACAGATTATTTTCTTGACTTGTCAAGATAATTTTAAATGCTCTCTGTCTGCCAGAGTGCAGTCTTTTCCACTTCATACACACACAAACTTATTAAGTGCACTGTCTGCTTGAGGATTTGGATCATTCGTGTGAAAACGCATTTGATATATTTTTACAGTTTGATGGTGAAACATTAAGAACTACTCTATGATTTTTCTAATCAGTTCTGTATTTATTTCATGGTAGCTCCCACCCGGACTGTATTTCTGCAGTACACTTACAGAAAGGTCATGAGAGACAGCACCTTCCCTAAAGTAAGAGATACCGCATCTACTGTCTTTTGTTTATCTAGAAAGCTTGCTAAGATTTTTTTAGCCTTTGAGGAGATTGTCTTGGAGGGCAATGTATTTTCCTTTACTTGGGGTTTTTAGGTTAGACAAACTGGTGACAGGAATGCCAAAAGGGAATTGGCTAAGGGAATTGACTGGATGACATCTTGAGGTCTATTGCATCCCAGTTTTCTGTGATGGAAAGCCAGTGCTAGCTAGATTGTTCTTTGGCACTCTGCTACCTTTATATAAGACTGATGAATCCAGGCTACAGAGACTTACCACATAAAAATCAATTATATGTGCTCCAGGACAGAGCTGGAACAAAGAGATATACTGGGTTATTAGTGAAAAAAATGTTTTGGGAAATGAAAAGCGGTTATTCAGGAATACATCTCATTCTTAAGTAGGGAGTGATCCCATAGTAAAATCTTATTAGAGTCTCTGCTTTTGTATCTTCTTGGTAGTTGTATACTTTATGCTCTGTCAGTATCAACAACTTGTCTGTTCACACTGGACTCCCTTAGTTCCCATCTGCTCTGCTGTCATTTTTCTACTTGCAAAGCCACCAATAAGTTTCAAGGGCTTTGACACTGAAGTTTCAAAACCAGCAGAGTTTAAAGCGGCCTCCATGGGGTTACAGGAGTCATGTGTACATCCTTGGCTCATGCCCAAGACTGTGTCCACCTCTGTCTTTGCAGAGCCGAGATATAATTCTGTGCATCGTTTCAGAAGGAACGATGGGCTGACAGGGAGAGCTGTGAGCCGTGTTTTAGAGACAAGTGCTTTGAGATGTGTTGCAAAGAGATGTAACAGCTGTGTCTGTTCATGGCTGTCAGGGTAAAGAAATGCTGGGAAAGGAGTATAGAGGGGCTAAAGAGGTCTTGTCTTCCATTCTACCTGCATGTGATAACTTTCTGTTGATGTCACAGTTGCCTCCAGCCTCAGCCATGGTTTGTACCCATCTAGCCCTATTGTGATTACTATCCTATCAGTACAAGGGCTTAGTACTACAAGACCTTAATACTACTTAGTACATGCAGTTTAGAAGCTGGACTTTTGTCTCTACCAAAATTCAGTTTTTCATCAAGTAAGAGCTACATAACAATGCATTTTTTTTAATCTGGCCCCAAGTAGTGATGCCTAACACCTTATTTCCATGTTTCCCGTTGCACAAATACATTAAAGAAGTGCATATAAAACCTACATGACAGTTATCTTAGTATTTCCATGAGGCTTAGACAGCAAGGCTGGATCGCACAGAAGATGGGCAGAGGCAGAAACTGTTATTCTGGGTATGCCATTTCTGAAAGCTGAGTATTCTCTCAAACATGTACTTGTCAACCCTGGTTTCTTCTTTCAGTGAGAAACATAATTTGTGTCTCTCCTTTAGGGGGAAAATGGCAATTCCTATGTTTCAGTAAGTGTGTATTGTAGAATTTTTTATGCTATTTCCTATTGTAATCAACAAACAAAACAGTAAGCCATTTTGTTTTGACTTAGTGGATATTCTGGAATAATCTTCAGAAGCTGGCTTTTTTTGGCCATTTCCAATGTTTCTTTGATGCCCAAATGGTCTGTCAAGTTTGTCTAACTTCCTCAATGTCTTGGGTCTTAAGACAAAGGCGTTCTAGAGTCTGTCTGGAATATTAAAATAGGCTGAGATTTGATTTGTAAAACAATTTGTAAACTCTAATCCCTTATTCTGTAGATGCAAACTCATCTACTGAAAACAGATGTGAGCATTTGAATACTTGTGATTAACAACACAAGTACTAGCAAATAAGTAAACTCATTGTGGATAACCTTATACTGATGTTTTATAAAAAGTTGCATAATTCTGTCCTTTCCCCATTTTTCTTCTTCTTTCACCCACTCTTCCCAAACAGAAAAATGTGTCAAATTCTTGTTGCACCTAAATGAAAAAGTTTCTTTTATCATGTGAAGAATAAATAACATGATCTGATTATTAATTTTTCAATAAATATATCAGGGTTTTCACCACCCTTACACAGTCAGTTACCCTGAAGCTATGCAGCTGGCTTGTTTGACTGCTGGGAAGACATCAGGGCAGTTCACCCCAAAAGTGACTTGCTACTATTGCCAGATCTAGACTGCTACGCTTCTAGTATGACCTGTGGCCACAAGGAATGCAACTTGCAAGAAAAGCGTGAGATACTGTACTAATAAAAATATTAAGGGTTAGACCTTGGCCTGAGTCTTTTTCCACCTATGGCCTTAGTCAAATCACAATATAGTAAGAACTACTTAAATCCAGCTGACTGAAACTCCTGTTCACTGAAATATTTCCACTGTGTTCTGTGCTTGAGCTAAAGGCACACTTTGTTTTCCAGTCTTTTCCTCAGTTTAATTAGTATAGCGCATCCCTTAGAAGGGTACTAGAGAATGCCATGCACCTTTTGCTGACTGAGTTACAGGGGTCTTACGTAGCATCAAGCCCTTGCGTGAGGGCTAGATTCTGCTGTGAGGTTTCACCTCTGGAAAGACTGCACCTTTAACAGTAAACAGAACCTGTCCCAGGCCTTTACTTGGTCTCTAAAACATTTGGCAGCCGCTGCAAAATTCTTAAAACTGAATAATCATCTTTAGGAATCTTGTGTGAAGTGAGAACCGTTTTCTGTTCTTTAACTTGTATTGAACGAGGTAATTTCACTGAGGATGCAGAAATGTTTGAGAGTAAAATCATCGTGGCAGTCCCTTTAGCTTACAGTTTCGTAAATGCAAAATTGCTCAAAGACTACATCAGATCCATCCTAGAAAATAATGCAAGTCTAACAGTGTCAGAGCAAGCTTCAGGTGTCAAATCCCTCTCAAGTCTAGTGCCAACTGGGGTTCTCTTGTTTAAAAGGGGTGGGGGAGAAAGGAGTGTGTGCACGGAGACGTGAATATTCCATCTGGCCCAATATAAAATGCAAACCCCAATCCACTTCTGTAGTCATGTGGCAGGAGGTGTGACTATCCCCCAGAACCTTAGAGTGGCAAGTGTGTAGTGGATTGTCCTGTCTGGATGAGGCCTTCCAGTATGATGTATTATGAGAAGCTTGACTTCGATTATAACAGTTGTGTTTTGGGGGTCTTTTTTAGTATCTTTTTTAAGAAAAAGAATTAAGCGTAGTACCTACATGTTATATCAGACACTATTTTAGTGTTCACCTACTTGAGAAATTTCTCAGAATATCATTAAACAGCAGTGCAAGTGTAATGATTTGAATCTTACCACTAGGATGGCTACCATGCTGTCTTACAGGGCTGTTGATTACGTTTAATATTCTATGTTAACACTCTATGTTAATACTTAGGTCACTTAATTATCAACAGATAATATGAAGATTTCCCTAGCTTCATGTGTGCTTCCATTTAATGCTTTATATGGCTGAATACAAGGCGACAGGTTGAAGGATGGTAGAGTAATAAACAGTGAAATCTGAGACCCATGCTATATAAATGTAGGAGCCACAGACATCTGAGAAAACAGAACGCTTACTCTTAAAAATTAAATCTTTAGTTGTAAAAAATGCACCCAGCAGCTCAGGGGTGTTCTAGAAACTTGGTAACATGCTACCTGCATGCAGAAGGGAGCTTGTTATGTGAATAAGTTTTGACTTTTTGCTTCTGATCAGGTACAGCCTGATTATGTTGAATGGCAATGGAATGACAGTTGTTGAGCCCTGTGTTTGTGTATTTGGAAGTATTTATTATTTTCACTATGTTATCAAATTAAATTCCAAACCTTTAGAGGGATGCCAAAAATTAACTGAGGGACAAGAGTGTTTCATTTTTGCCACTTCACAATGGTTTAGGGGAATGGTAAACCACAATTACAAATCACATCTTTAAATATTTATCTATCTTGGGGTCTACAGCTTGGATGATATTGAGTTTATTCTGTTTACAATTGATTTATTTTTAGAGACAAATATTTAGGGTCAAATCCAGCCTTATTCATGAAAGGTACTGAACTCAATAGCTTAAATCAGTGAGAACTACGAATGCTGATTATATCAAGAAGTAATGAATTATGCTTTCAACTGTTCAGCCCTTCTCAAGGTTTAGCTCATAATATGATTAATCACATAGGTATGACAGGCAGGATTTCAACCATAACATTCTTGCTAACACTATGTATATGCAAATAGTGATGAAAAAAGAAACAAGATCTTTTCAGGCTGAAAAGTAGCTTCCTGACCTTCAATAACTTCATTATTCTAGTGAGTTTACCACAGATGGAGAAGAGGGAGTGGACTGTCCACACACTGGTGTACGCAAGCTCTGCTTTCTGACGTGCCAAGGCTGTATGTTGCACTAGGAACAAGCCACCCAAGTCTTGAGACATGAGCAATGTAACTGCACTGCTTTCGCGGCGTACAGGCTGTAAATCATGATGTTGCTGGAAGACTGGCCCACATACAGAAAGATGCCTGGCTGTGTTAATGTAGCTAAAGTGAAAATGGAAATTAGAACTCTCTTATAGCACGATGTAAAAACACCTCTGTTTTCACAAGCTGAGGGGGAAGATGGCTGAGAAGAAAGGAGCGTTTCTGTGTGAATACCAAGTGAAGGTCCGTGGTCAGGGCACACGCAGCACACGTCTCTTGTTCTGGC
>JAVKLA010000074.1:21609563-21620072 GCA_034782735.1 Sagittarius serpentarius | reverse complement strand
TCTTTTAAAGTTTATTTTATTCAGCTATCCTTCATATAAATCTAAATATAAGTTTAATTCTGTATCCAAGGTGCTTTGATAGCTTCAAACTTGTGCAACTCAAAGCACATGAAGCAAACCAAGCAAACCAATCTGAGATGCACATCGGGTCACAAATCAGTTATGCCGATACTAGACAGGTTTCCTCACAGCCTGAAGATAGCCATACCTTGTGGAAATGCAAGGACTAAGTAGGGATTCTGAGGAGGTCTCTAAAATGTGATTGTGCTTCCACCGAAGTCAGGACCAAGGTTCGCCAACACTTCTACAGGCACAAGGTGGAGACCCCCTTGCTGGGAAGAACTACTGCATGGCATTCCTACAATGCCTTTACTTCACCATTGACTTAGCTCTGACGCTGCAGTGACTGACATGATATAAATTTGGAGGGAAAGAAAATAAAGATGCATAAGGACAGTTTTCCTTTGCAAGTAACCTAGTCGTCCTGTCATTAATCAACATTTAATTGAAATTCTTTGTCTGTTGTTTTCAAACATTCATGAAAATTTTGGAAGGCGTAAGAAGGAACTGTGGGTAGTCTTACCTTTAACATTATATGGAAAGCCTCATTTAAAAAAAAGAAATCAAACCAGTTATGAAATAGAACCCTGGACACATTGATTGACAAGATATTTTTTCATCTCCTCAGAGAACAGTAAAAAAGAAACGAATAAAAATGTAAACAAAAAAAGAAAAAAATTTATGTTCAAACAGTTCTGAAATTTAAGAGACTATAAAATTGCTAAGAGAATTAAGAGATACGAACCATAGAACAAGAAAGACAGGAATTTTATGATCTTGTTAAATATACTTAGTTAATTACCAGACAGATAATGCATTAGTATTTCCTCACTGTAATTTATATTGCTATGAACACCAAATCGTGCTAACTCTTTAAAGAGGGACAAATTATTCCTCGATGCAAAGAGAGCTGGTCCCAATATCATGGTTATAAGTAACACAGAAATTGCTCAACACTCCCCTTGGTCCAGTTACTGCTTTCTGCCCTCTGTGCTGCAGCTTCTTCCCACAGTTAGGCAGGGTCTTAAGTGCTTTAGAAAGAGTTTATACCAGAAAAGACAAAACATAACATCATGCTACTTTTGTCAGCCTGGTGTTTTTCTTTTACTAAACAGGTGAAAAATGCAGCGGCCAATGTACTCAGGGAAACATGGTTAATTTATAAAAACACAAAGCTGGTTAAAAAGATAGACCACGCGAAAGTAAGGAAACATCAACGCAAATTCTTGCAAGCTATTCATCAGTAAGTACTATTTTGCTTTGGTTTTCCTCTCCAGGTGTTTTCTCTCTTAGTTTCCCTTTCCCTCATAGTCACTCTTAGTCCCCATGTCCCGTCCTGCCCCCTGCCTACTCTCCCTCCCCTTCACAGAACATTGCTCTTGAGGTTGATTTTTCTCTAAGAGTAAGAAAAAGAGAAGGTTTTACCGTATTACGTGTTTACAAAAAAATAAAGAGTATGATGGCTGTGAATGTCCAATCTAGGGTAAATCAAACTTGTTTGTATGGTTTTTTTAGAAGTTTTGCATGCTTCTTGAATTATCTAAGACTTTTTTTGTCTTTTGCCACTGAGACTATCCTTTGTTGTTACGTATTTGCTTACAGGTAGTAAGATAGAAGCTACAATAGAAGAAAAAGAAAAAAGTTTCATTTGTAGTAGATGTTTCAATAATTTAAAATCATAATGATGTGATAGAAGAGAGCCTACAAGTATGTATATAGTGTTTAATGAAAAGAATATGCATCGAGCATCATTGTACAGCCCCACAGCAATTAGTTGCCTCTCTCCACCATATAGGCTCTGTGCGTAAAATCAAATGTTGGTATGTCAGCTATGACCCCTGGCATCCATTCTAGAAAATGGGAGCACATGCCAACAGTTGTGTGACCTTTGATTATGATTCAGATGAGTTCTTCCCCCCGCTACTGAAATCCTAAGGGGTTGAAAACAAGCCTGAGAACTGTAACCAGTAGTAGGATTAAGCGGAATTATGGTATTGCCAGCCTATAAGTATTTATTTAAAATTCATAATACACATGAAAACCAGCAGAATTGCACAATGATTCAATTACTATTCCTTGGACTACATAGGAGAAAAAAAAAGACTTTTGTCGCCAGGAATGTCACATTCTGCTTGAGGAATGGTCAGGACCCATGCAACTATTTGTCTGCTCTATTCTGCTTCTATTCCCCATCCAGCCTGAGGCAGCCATTTGTACAGCCTATGAAATTAGTTTCCAGGAGATACTGGGGACATGTAGATAAATTAAGTAAATTTAATTTTGAACTGATGTTTTCATAACTTTTGAGTGTGGGTCTGTGTCTGAGCCAACCTGTGAGGAGATGTGAGGGAAGCATTCAGCATGAAAATAACACCTATGTGTCATCTTGCAGGAAAGACAGGAAGGAAAGGCCAGGTTATCATATTTCCTATTAGTAAATTTAGGCTAACAGTCACTGTTTCTCTGTTTTGTAGCAATGTTTTAAAGCAATGGGTAGCTAAGCTTAAGGTATGAAGTATCCTATAAAACCTTGGTTGCTATATTATATTTAGCAAACTTGCAGGATTAAATGTTACTGTGCTATTGCAGAAATACTGGAAGGAATAAAAAGACGACAAAAGGCGAGGCATTTTTATGTGGATATAAAAAGTATATTTTCCCAGTTTGGTCATCCTGCTTAGCTTAAAGGATTGGGAGGCGGAGAGGAGTGGCAGGGGTTCCGGGACAGAGGATGGCATGTCCTGTGCATCCTTTGCTGGACTTGAATCCTTGATTGCAAAGGTTATTCCTTAATGTTTTAACTTTGCTATTTATTTTTGTGTGTCTGTGTGTGTGTCTGTCTGTGTGTGCGTGCACACACGTGTTCAGAGAAGAATCTAAAAAGCACAGCAGGCTCGATCTGCAGCTTTATATATCATTTAAGCCCAGAAGAGCTTCACAGGACGTAAAGTGTTGTTCTGCACCTACCTTAAAAATTCATTAATCAGGTGGGGTGAAGAAGGTGGCAGCAGTAATTTTTTCCTAGCTATGCCAGCCAGACTTTGAACAGCTATGTTAATAATGCATTTCCCTCTGTCCTTTAGCGCTTTGCATCCCATTCCCAAAACTTTTGTATTTAAGGGGGAAAAAAAAAAAGCTTCATTTTCTCAATATGCTGAAGAATGTGGTGTGGATGAAAACATTGCTCTAGCAGTTTTGCTTTCTTCCAGCTGTAGCAGAGTAGATGGGTGCAAATTATTTTTTCTCCCTTTGCATCTTTGAACTTTTCTCAAGTGACTAATGGTAGTAGATGGCTCTTTTCCATCTGTCTGGATTCCTAGGTTTTTATTGGTCCCCCTCCTTCACCTTTCCAACCATTTCACTGGAGACAGAAATAAAAGGAGTGGAGTTTCAGGGCCAGTTTTATACAAGAAACCAGAGCAGATCATGGTAACAGTCTCAAACTCACAGTCACAGCTCTAAAACTGCCTTCAGCTGGTCTGGGTCTCTTTTGCTTCTCATGCACACTAAGATGAAGGTGAAGTCATCACTCTAAATGATACTATTAAAAGGCATTTTAGTGTATTGTATGAATAAGAAAATCTGCAGATGATAGTTAATGGGAAAGTTTGAAGCTATTGCAAGTTCCTTCGTCATGAATGTAAGTGAGTTAGGCTCCACCTCAGGCAGTTACTGACTGAAAGAAGTAGCAACTCCCTGGGACTTCCCACCTGCTGAATCGAGCCCACTGTGCTCATTTGGTTGTTTTAGTATATTTTACAGTTTGTTTTCTTTTGTTTTGTCTTTTTATTTCAACAAAATGAAAATAGAGCTCGGAAGTAAGTTGTATAAGCTGTTCCTTTCTAAATCTGCAGAATTTACCACTATCTGCATGCAAAAAATAGAGTCTTTATTTGTGAACTTCAGTGGTCTGATTGCTGCCATGGAAACGCGATCGAGAATCATGATCTTTTGCTGTGATAAGTGAAGTTCATAAAATCAAGATGTTTCATATTTTCTCTTAATGAATTTAGGAACGAAAGTCTGACAGTTTTCTTTAAATCCGGCTGCTGCAGCTAAAGACTTGCCATTACGTAGAGATACATTTGTACAGTCTGCGATAGGTATTGGGCTGGTTACCACCAAGAATTATCATGTTGGTGTCAGCTGGTACTTGTATTGCTACAATAACAACGGATTTCTTGGAATTTTAAAATTAAAATACTAACTGGCAAACAGATGAGTTAGCGAATCTTAAGCAGAATTGAGAGATGCTTACCAAAACACTGGGGTTATCATTCTCCAGTCAAATCATTACATGCTTACCTTTGAGTAATTATTCTGTTCTGAGACTGTGATGATATAACTCCATACCGTTGAAACTACTCCATATTTTTTGCTTTAGAATAGCTCCAGCGCATAGCCTCTGAAAGCACCATCCCTACAGTCTGCATTTATGTTGTGCTCTGAAGGAAGCCTCCAGGGGAAGAAGAGGATATGGCATGCCAGTGACAGGCTGCTGGAATGTCAATTTTATATGAACAATTGATTTCTACCTTAACAGAGTTATTTCCATGTGTTTTAAAAGATATTTCACTCTTCACAACTTATTTTCTCATCGCCGTTAGCCTAGATACACAAGGAAATGCTCGATAACTGAAGATATGAACAGAAACTTCCTGATTTTGGAATATCTTCGAGAAGGCTTTCTTTAAACAAGCTTTCTAAGTAACACCATCACTGAGAAATAGGCAGAGTATGCAGTAGCAACCCACCTGTCACAAAATGCTGCCAAACTTATTTTCATTTGACAGCTAACCAAATGGTAGTAGACTGCATGGTATCTTGTCACACATTGCTTATAAATTGATACGGTGGTTTTGAAAAATGCTGTTTCCTGCTTAGAACAACCACAAGAAAAGTCACTGAAAGTTGACATATTTCACTGTTGGGTAATGTTGAACGAATGACTCGTACTTAAGGGCAAAATTGCTTATTGTGAAAATCACATCTACAAACCACTCCTCTAGTAGTTAATCTGAAAAACATGGACTTTGTTTCAGGGAACATGTAAGAAAGGTCACATATGTGTCTTTCAAAGAATGTGCATAACTGATAATAATGGAGATAGTTAGGCATCAAAGAGAACAATATACCCTTGCTGTTTCTTTCATAGTTTTTCAATGCTATAGTTTAAATAGCGCATTGAAAAGGAATGTCTAATCTAAGTTTAAAATGTAATCATATTTAGATTCACCAATTCTGTAAGAAAATCAAATGTATTGGCAAGTATGTTGGTTATTTAGCTGCTGGTCAGATGGAAGTTCTGTTTAAAGTAATGAGAAACTCACTTATCACTGTATTTCCATCAGGTTCGAACACCTGCTAACCCAATCCATTTCCGACAGAACAGGGCTAATACCTGTATCTAGTCATGTAGGCATGGGAAGATTCTTGATTGCTACAACATTAATGACAAAAACTAGTTGTTCTATGTTTCTTCCTATATCTACTTGTCACGATACTGAGGCTTTCAGGAATGTTTTGGCTTTCTTTCATATAGTCTGGATAAATTGTTATCTCCCTTTTTGAATTCAACTTTGACCATGGCAAATGGTATTCTCAAGGACATCACATTTCCTTGCTCTTTCCTTTTTTGCGGTGTTGAAGAAGCATGCTTCTCATTGTAGCAGGCACATGACCAATTCTGACTTTACACAAAGTACTCAAGGCATTGTCCATGCAGTTATTTGCACTTGTAAGTTTTGTGCATGCTTTTTAGAAATCCTAATATGACCACATACACAAAAAAATCTGACTTAAAATTTCACTTTTTAGATTAAGAAGTGTAAAAATGGAACAAAGGAAACTGAATGATCAAGCCAACACTTTGGTGGACCTGGCAAAGGTTAGTAGGCAATTAATGTTGTTTTAACATTCGTCCTTTCAAAATGAAGAGTAAGTGAAAATGTTATGCATTATACAGCAAATATTGTTAACAAGTTTGTTACTTGTAGAAAATGAAAATATGTGTGTGTTTTGTGGTTAACACCTACCAAATGAAACATATTGTTTTAATGCACCTTTTTTTTTTTTTTTTTGTACATTTGAAAAAGATTTCACAATTGAGAGGCTGATCCTGAGAGCTCCTGAAGTGACTGCAGTGGTCATGGTAAATGCTGAACTGTGAGTGGGCCGTAGTAGTGTAGTGCTGCGTAGTAAAGAGATTTCCCATTCAGTGATAGTGACTGTGCCGTGAGGGACCATAGTACACAGGCTCTCACACAGACTGGAATTAGAGGTTCTGGTTTTCTGTTCCTGTTGTCTTAGGCAGCAGTGACTTTGGACAAGTAAATTCAGGTCTGCATTTGTTTAAGTTTTTATAATGAATAATAGCTGCCTACTTTGCCAATACATCATAAGGCTTTATTAATCTTTTTTAAGCCATTTGAGATGAGCTAAAACAGGCTATTCAGTTTCAAACTGCTTGTCTATTGTTGCTGGGATTTTTCATTAATATAAAATAGTAAGTAGAAAGTTAGAGGGCTGAGCTGATAGCATTCCAGGTTTCACATTAGACCTCAGTATTTAACAGTTACTTTGATCTTAATTTGAGGCTACATTAGAGGCATTAATGGGCTTTTCCTAAGGGTTTCTTTTACACCTTTTCATGTACCTCAAAACCCTCCTCAATTTAAAGTGCATCAAAGCAAAGATTAAACTCTTCAATGTTCATTGCCCTTCTGCTTTAGAGAACCACCAGACAACTTCAGTTGCTGAAAATACATTTCAGTCTAATGCTTCTTGCAACTGATAAGGACTTTTTAGATGCTATTTAACGTAGACTACTTTGCTTTCAAGGGTTATGCTAGGATCTTGAAACAGGGGGCAGAGAAGTGGGTTATCGACACTCACCTGGTACTGAAGTGCTTTACATTTCAGGCAGGCAGTCATGCAATTAATTTATAAACTCCAGCCAGTTTGTCTACTGAACTATATCCAGTTTTGACTGGTTTGTCTAATGTGAAGTCTCAGTCTATCAGAGGGAGAAGTTCAGTCATTATTTTTAACCGGTTCCAAGTCTCTGTGAAATAGCACATTTCAGATTACATTTTTACTGACCACTATGACATTTTAAGGTACATCCTATATACTTGCTGGAACCAGACACTGTTTTGTAGAGGACGGATAGATTGGGGAATGCAGAAGTAGAGAAGCATACAATTGAGTTTTTACTCCTTGCACTACATTTCAAAAACAATCCACCCCACTACTCTTACTGCAGCCAGTTCAAGAAAACCTGGTCAGCTTAAGGAGAAAGCAAATGAATGACATTTGTGTTCTGCTTAGAAGAATGAGGGTGTTTAAAATGACAGGAAATACAGAAGTATCAAGGATAGATCACGGCTTTGAGGCCTTCGGTCTTCTGGTGGCTTACACAACTGACTGTTTACAAAGCTTAGCACAGTGCATTTCTAAGCACTTCCAAAAAAGGTCTGGTCTTTTGTCTAATTCATTTAGACCTTGTCATCTAAAGTGCTGCTCAAAATATATTACATTTCTGCTTAACAAATTTAGTAGAAAGTTTATTCTGTATCTACAAGGAAAATTATTTCACAAGACTAGATAGTTATAATACTCATACACTTTCTTTTTTTTTGTAAAGTGCAAAAGCATTTACAAACCCTTGTAGAGTTGTGCTGCTTGTTACAGTATTTGTAAGGTCTCTCTAAACCTTTGTTTACATCCTTCTGCTTTCAGACTCAAAACATCATGTATGACATGATTTCTGACTTAAATGAAAGAAGCGAAGATTTTGAGAAGAGAATTGTTACTCTGGAAACTAAACTGGAAACTTTAATTGGTAGCATTCAAGCTCTCCCTGGACTGATTAGCCAGACAATCAGCCAGCAACAGAGGGATTTCCTCGAGGCTCAGATACAAAATTATAAGCATGTTGCCTACAGTGCTGAACGATCACGATCTTTGTCAAGAAGAAGGAGATCATCCTCCACAGCACCACCAACTTCATCAGAGAGTAGCTAGAAGAGAATAAGTTAACCACAAAATAAAGACTTTTTGCCATCATATGGTCAATATTTTAGCTTTTATTGTAAAGCCCTATGGTTCTAACCAGTGTTATCTGGGTTCTGATGTCAGAATCCTGGAAACCTGAAGACATTTTAGGCCAAAATGAGTGAAAACTCTTCTTTTTTCCCCCCTCCTCCTCTCAGATGCACAGTGAATGCACCTATTATTGCTATATTAGATTGTTCCTCCTGTAATTTCACTAACTTTTTATTCATGCACTTCAAACAAACTTTACTACTACAGTATATAATATAATAAAAAGGTTAATTTCTGCACATAGTTGCTTGGTTACTTGGACTTAACAACTAAAATAAAGCTCACAATTCAAAGGCCTAATTATAAACTTTTAAGAATCAAAATTGAAGCTTAATAATTATCTCTCAGTATAAAAACTAATTCTCTAAACTTTGCTTGCAGTGGAGGGGGAAAAAAATCAATATTCATCTAACAGTGTGCTGTATATATATATAGTCATTTTAAAAGGTCACTGACAGCTTCGATTTCTGAAGTGATTAATTAAAAATATAGTTTATCCTAGAAAATAAGTTATGAAGTAGGCTATGGGTTTTTAAAATCTTCTTAGGGCTTTTGTTTAACATGCATTTGTACACGCACATAGATAATATATATACATACATACTTATGTATATAAAATTATTTATGCAATGCCCATGGCAAAGATCTTTTAAACTGACTATTTGTAAACCACTGGCATGCAAAAAGCACAGGTAAACTCCTGTTCATTTATTCAGAGTCTCATAATTATGCCAGGTAAGTATGGCCAGACAGAAGCATCACTTTCCAGCTGGAAGTCTCCCATTAATGCTATTTGGGGTCTGAAAATGTTAGGTTGGTACTTTCCCCACTCCCTTTTTTGCGTTTAATGTTTCTGGAGTGAATGACTGACACACAGAGTTACAGTACACACAACGGCGTGATGGCAGCGCAGTTTTGTATACATTACGTTTGGGTAATCCCCATGGTTTCTGCTATGCAGTCAAGCTTAGCAGGGCACTTTTAGCAATATTTTCAAAAACTTTTGTAAAAAGACCTTCTGTAGATTGGAGTTAGGGCAGTGGGGTGTCTGTGGTACTTTACTTTCATGCATAAGTAATAAGTTCTCCTGCTTTCTTAAAAAAAAAAAAAACACCACAAAGCATAGTGTACAAGTTTGTGAAAAAGATCTGGCTGATTTTTCTCCTGGTTTATATTCCAGAATGGGAAAACTAGATAAGCTTAAATGCTCGGCACATGCAACTTGCATTCACAGTTCCTAATTATAAACAGGAAATTATTTGACTTTATGAAATATTTTATAGTACGTGCTATTTATGAAATATACTAGTCCCACCCCCCCACGCCCAGTTTACCGACAACGGTGACACTATAGCTAAGTGTAACAAGGACGCTTGTTTCCGAGGAATACTGCGTCTCTTTCTGAGGAATACTGTGTCTGCCTAGAAGTAACTAACATGCACGTTGAAGGAAATACGGATTTCTCCATAAGACATGATGAATTCTGGACAGTAGCGACAGGCAGGGAAGATAGTAATGCAGACAGTCCGGGCCGAGCTGTGCTGGACAAGACAGAAGAGCTGTTCTCCCCAGCACCTGAAATTCCCCAAACCAAATACATCATCTGAAAAACAGCAGACACTTTAGACCTGTTTGAAATAAAGGGACTGCTTTTTTGGAGGGTACAAAATATATAACTGATGAATATAAGTTAAACCCAGAGGCATTGCTTTTTTATGAAAAGGTCAAGAGTTTCTCCCAACACTTTTTATGTCCTAGAGAAAGGTGATGACTTTGCAGTATTTTTCCCCCTAGATGAGCACAAGAGTTGCATGCCTTTGGAGTGCCTTGTTTACAGCCTGTGGTATTTTGTGACTGGAAACAATAAGCAGTATGCACAGTATTTGCAGTTCTGCTTTTGTTATTATGAAGTTCATTTCCAGAGAAAAAGATGGATATTATATAGTGCTAATACTGTGCTAGCCCAGTCCTAAACTAGATGAGACCTGCTTTACACTGTTGGCAGGATTAGAAGTAGTGATTAAAAATATTAGCATTTAATAGTTTCAGAATTCTTTTTTTTAAGATTTTTTGTGCATTCTCCCATTTTTTAATTTAATTTAGAATATTTTTCCTGTCATTGAATGTGAAATACATTTGCTGTAGCTTGAATACATTCCTTTTTGTCCTGGCAGCTCAAACTAGCTCTTTTGTTGTTTACATCTTCTTTATATTTGTAAGACATGTTTTTTTCTTGTAACAATTGAGTATACAGAGGTTGTATTGTTTGTCCACAGCTGTAAAAAGAAAGTTAAAAATCATACTGGAAATTTTAATTCTGAGATTTCCAGGAATGTTCTGAAT
>JAVKLA010000074.1:21485493-21507476 GCA_034782735.1 Sagittarius serpentarius | reverse complement strand
CCTATTTTTTGAATGTTGATCTGATTCATTTGAAAACCCTGGAGGACAGAGCGTCAGCCATAGCCTTCCAAAAGATAATACAAAATAGTGCACAGGTCATCAGAAATTGCTAGCCATCTATCTAAAACAATTCTTGAGAGAAGTGTTAATGGGTCCCAGGATGGAAGTTATTCAGATAGATACATTTCATGTCTTTGTACTTCACTTGTATTAATTTTATAGCTCAAGCCAATATCTCTTAGAGGAAATTCCCTTTTCTCATTAAGTCTATATTTCACACAAATTAAACAGCAGTGAAGTAAGTTGAAATGGGAGTTTTCTAAAAAAGATCTTTTCTTAAAAAAAAAACCAAAAAACCAAAACCAGAATCTGATTCTAACTACTTTAGCAGAACAAGTGCTTCTTCCAAGATCTATTCAGTCAAATCTCCTGCAAAACTGAAGAGTATTTTAAATGGTGTATGCTGACATTAGGGTTTTCTAATTCCTTCTTCACATTTTACGTACCAGAATTTGAAGGCTATTTAATGCACCAGGTCACCATTTGGAACTGTTGTTTTTCCAAACCAGCACTGAGTAATGATAACAGAAACAAAATACAGTTGGTAAAATAATGTAATTCAGATTTCTCCATGAAGCTTATTAATGGCTGTTACAGTTTTTGCTGTATGATTTGGACCCATATGAAACCATGAATTGACAGACTACTTAAGAGCAGATGCCTCACTTACTCCTAAATTAACTCTGAAACACATTAAATAGCATGTGTGGGCCAACAAAAGAATGACAGAATTAAAAAGGACTTCGGCAAAACCTGTCTTTAAATCTTCTGTTCCTGGCACATACAGACCTCTTGCTGGATTGACTATGTTTTCTTGGGGTGGGGGGGAAAGCTTGATTCTTGACAGATTTTTAAATGCTATGTTAGCAAGTAATTCTGCAGTACAATAGGCATAATGTTAGTCTCCTCTATCTACTCGGTGAAGTGTAAGAAAACTTGACCGTAGGAAGAAAAACACTTTTATTTCTATGGCACAGAAACCCTGTTTCAGTCATTTTGGTTTTGCATTTGTAAAATGTGATATTTCTGATTTCAGAGAGGAATGAGCCCAAAAGTTTAACTTCAAAGTTGGTTAAAAATTATCATCACTGAACACTTAATTTATGAGGTGGTTTTACTTCTGTAATCTCTGGGATCAAACTCTTGGTATTTTTTCTCCCATGGCAGTTTACAGTCAGTTAAATCGAACTACTGACATGCAGTGACAAGTTGTGAATTGTCTGGGGGAGTTCCCATATCAGAGGCAACAAACAGATCAGCACACGGCAGGCAGCTTTTATCTAAACACCACTCTGGGGGCTGGAATGTTGCTCCCTCATGGACCTGCCAGGAACAAGGTTTTCAGAGGATGGTCTTTTGTTCTGAATGTGCATTTTACTTGTATGAGAGCAAAGCCCATTTGCTACGGGAAGGAATAAGCATAAGACTGAAAGAGTGTGATCTTCAGATCTCATCCTGTCTGTGCCACTAACTGTGTAGGGTACAGTACACAAGGAATTTTCTCTCTCTCTCTCTCCAAATAGTCTCCTTCTCAAATAGCTTTACTGGTACCTTCCAGCTATGCCTTTGAAGAAATCTTGTAATGTTACAGAGGCCTCAGTTGGCAAGGTAATTGTGCTCTGCTGGCACTATAAAGCTTGTGTATGTACTCGCAGAATTAGAGCGTTATAGCCTTCGCTGCATTCTGATGTGCAAAGCTATGATGTAATTAGTTATTAGTATTCCACAAAATATTAATGTAATTATTATGTGTATTTTGATAATGCCTGAACGCTCCCATCAGGTGGCAATGCCCACTGGTGCTAGGCATTACAAAGAAATTTTTAATACAGGACAGCCTTTTCCCAGAGTTGACTTACAGATTATCATTGTAGATAGGTAACACAAGAGCTGAATGAAGATGAGTTAGGTCACCTCTGCAGTACCTTTCTGCACTTTTCAGCATTTGCCTCATTTTTACATTGAACCTTACATTTAGACTTTCAGGTTTGCCAAAGGTTAGTCTGTCTTGCGCTTCCCTTCAAAGGTAGAGGTATTTTAATGCACTTCTGCTAATTTTAACCCTTTTCTTTTAACACTTCTTGCTTCATGTGGATTTCTTTCTACCCCCCCTTTTGACTAATGACTATATAGATTAGTCACATACCTTTTTTTCTCTTATTCCACCAAGACACAGAGTATTTGCTTTCCACTTGATTCTCTCCTTGTCCCTTGATTCCTGTGCACAGGCCAGGCAGAATATACACAGACTTTTAAAGCTGTGAACAGACTTTCAGAGTCTCTGGTTTGGTGAAGTGAGGTGCTCACTGGACCTTTTAAACCAGAGTTTAACTATTTCTCTGATACTGTGTTCTGTATTTTCTTTTTTTTTTTCTTTGCATATGCAAAAATTTCCTTACAGAGCATGGACATCCAAACTCTAATGGTGTGTGCCCTTGAGATTCAGTGTTGCTATAACTGGTCTTTGTTTACAGCTTAGCTCTTCAAGTCAGGTGATTAAAGAAGAATCTGAACTTCTGCTTTTTTGAACTCTTACAATTCATAAATGACAACAAAATGCAGCCAGCATCTAGTGGAATACATATATCTTTTTTAAATCTTGGGTTGTTCTCCAGATGGATATATGCCTTTCAGTAGCTGGGTTAGTAATGCTGAAATCTGTGGAGTACATGATCCCCTCAGGGTATTTACTGTCCACAGTTAACGTTTAGAGAGAGAACATTTAGATAGAGACTAGAACAAAACATGGGAAATACTACAGTGGGAGCATTTCTGCCATGTACACAAAAACGTGGGCAAACTTCCTTACCTCTTCCGAGGAGAAGGCAAGTCTGATAGCTTCAGATGGAAATTCCTCTCCCCTCATGAAAGCAGCCTTTAATTTTGTGGCCAAGATACCTCGTAAAGTCTTCCTCACTGAGCAGCCGTTCTTACCCATCTTCTCCTCAAGATGGTGTCTTTGATGAACAGTTTGTAAACTGCACTGCAGTTCTTTTATTTCACACACACTTTCTAACTATGCTGCTTCTTAACGGTGTTTTTTCAAGCACTGCATAAGTGAACTTGCTTGTCTTGCAAGCTAGTTCTCCTTCCCTCGTCTTTCTTTTAGTACCTGGGCCCTGAACTCACACCTTGCCTGGCAGCACATACGAAGGGCAGGCTGGGGCGCCTGCAGCAGCTGTACCACCAGCCGTCCAGAAGCACCAGTTGTTCAGCTAATCTCAGGCATATTGTGCTAATGATTGGCTTCATTATTTTTCTGCCAAGGATGAGTGGCAGTTTCTCAATAGATCTGATTGTGAATGAATGGGGTGTTTGAGAAACGGCAGTGTCTTGCCTGGAACGCCCAGCATTCCCACCGGCAGCAGGGTGGTAAGGGCAGAAAAGCAGGCAGTTATCGTGCATACATTCCAGCCATAAAGCCCACAGTTCAGTTGCCTGGTTTTATAGGGATAGTTCAATCAAGTCGTCATCTACCTCCCGCCCAAACTGGATGTACAGAAATGGATTTGCTTTGAGAGGTGGTATGATTTGGAGGCAGCACCAGCTACTGGTCAGGCATGTCTCAGTTGCAAGATATGTACTCAGGAACAGTAGGAGAGCTTCCCTACATCTAATCCTTCTCACTTACATCTTTCTCTGTGTAACTGTAGTAGGAGGGTCTTTGTGACTAGTTTACAATGGAGAGAAAGGCTTTTGCAATCACAAGGCTGCTTGGCTGTTTTTTTCCACCTACTTGAAATAATGGCTGAAAAAGAAAGTCTGTTGGTTGTGCTGCAGCAAACTGTGAGAACTTTTCAGTAATTACATGGCATGATTTAGTAACAGCAGAGCCATCAAGTCAGTCATCTTAAACTCTACCTTGATGTTCAGCCCCAAGTTTTTAGCAGCACAATAACACAGAAGCTATGGGTGAGCACTCCTTTTTTAGTAATGTCTTTCCCCTGAAGTTTCTCATACGACATAGGCCAGGTTCTCCCTACTCACGGCTGGGAAGCAGTGGAGACAAGGCAGTTACATGGTCTATCAAGGACACGTGCTGGACACAGAGAGTAATTCACTGTTCTCTCAGTAAGAGCTGCAGTCCTAGTGAATGCGATACGTTGTTTGATAAACCTGTGTTATTACAATTGCTTTTTCTAGCTCTGTTGATGTAGAACAGCTAGATTTATTAGCTCACATGTCACCCTGAGATGAGATACCAGGGGACTGACTCAACAGCATGAGCTAGTATGGCTGGCCCCACTGGCACTCTCGCCCCGTACCTCAGATCTTTTCTGGTGCTGATGTATGGTGACTGACCAGCAGGATCAAGACAACTGGTTTTGTCAGTCCTGAATTAATGGCTACTTTGAAAGAAGTGGTACCTGTAGCAACAGCTGCAAGAGACAAACAGATTCGGCCTAACAGCTTCTCCCACAAGGGTCTCAAGGCCTAGGTGCAGACATTTGGTACCAGTTTCCAAGCAGAATATTAGAGAAAATGAGTCAGCAGGAAAAGGCTCAGGACCACATTGGCTTACAAAAGAAGACGATGCTCAGCATTTTACTGAAAGGAGACTCAAAGAATTCACAGCAGAATCATTCCTAGGTTTAGGCTATGCGTAAGAACAGAACCTCTCTTTTAATCCAAAAGAAAGATTCTTTATTTCTGCTAGCCTCACTGACAGGATGATCCCAGCAGATTTGCCTCTAAGGCCATTGAAACCATTCTATGATGCCCAGTATAACCTTCACTAAAGCCTCTCTACTAAAGAGTAAGATTTTAAACCAATCATTTATTGGACATGTTGCAAGAAAGTCTCTTATTTGTAAATAAATGTAAATATAACCACAACTAATGCAGAGACAGAGTTTTGTGGTAGAACTGCTCTCTATGACATGATTGTCATTATACATGACCATATAAACTCACCAAGTGTATCAGCAGGTGAATTCCTATTAATTTCCACGGCTTTTCCAAAGAATGAAGAGGGGTTCTCCCGTTTCTCAGTCCAAATCAAACACATACTAATAAAAATCACAGAATTCCTAAAGTAGTAATGATACCTTCCTTAATTAGAAGTATTTATTCTCATGCTACTTAACTGATGTCTGAATTTCTGTGATTATGATGGTGAAACACATCAGTTAAACTTCCTCCCTTCTTCACTGCAGTTCTTCAGGAGTTCAGAAGTTATGATGTAAGAAATCTCAGAAGACAAAAATAGCCTTAAAATTAATGGGCATGTACTTAAGTTTTAGTAGATGTATGACTGTTGTGTTGGCAGATATTAAGCTGGAATGCTTGAAAGTAAAGATGCTTTAATTTACACACAAGAGCAACATCACAGGAGATAGCATCAGCACAGCAATGACTCACATCGTCAGCATGACAAAGAAGTTGAAGGAAATAAAAATGACCGGTAGTCACCAACACAGTGATATCTTAGCCACCCCAGCCACCTTTTTACTAAGAAATACCATAGTTATCATATCATAATTTGAAATGTTAAGCATTGACTCATCATTGGTGACTAATGTAAGGCAAGGTAGTCTAGTAAATGTTCTTCATCTAGCCAAGGAATTACAAATATGTGTTCTAAAAAAAAAATGCTAGCCTGGCAATTGCTAGAAGTACTTTCCTGTAATATGCTCAAAGAAGACTGTTTTGAAAGTTGAGATTCATTTTCTTGAAAGTTTTGAATGCTGACACTTTGTTTAATGCAAGCATTTACTGAGTTATGCATAAGAAACCTGAGTACTATGTTCTTTTAAATTCTACTGTGTTTTGGTGTCACTTCAATGTTTTTCAGAGAAAATATTTCTCAAAAAAATGCAAGGTAGTCATTTATATGTGACAGTAAGACTGAAATCAAGAAATGTGAGGCCCAGGACTACACTCACAGTTTTTATTTTGGTTTTATACAAATATGAACTTCTCCCAAGCATATCCAGCTGATCATTTCTTTTATTACCTCCAAGTTTTCATCTTGATTTGGCAGCAAACAAACATCAAATATATATCATGTCAACTTCCATGAATAGCTTCTGAGTTCAGAGCAACTGAGCAAAGATTACAAATTAAAGTGAAATACAAATCCAATATTCATTATGGCTGTTTTTGTCTTACAGCCTAGCTTTCCTTGAAATTTGCATGCAAGTTCTTTCTTGCATGCTATTTTAGAATTGATATCTTCAGTTATTGTATTTTGGAGGAATCAGAAGACTGGTAGTGTAAGTAAATCACGTGAAGGTTAGCCAAGTTCATCAATAATTTCTTGCCTTTTTTTTTAGACTTTCTTAAATGAGAATGGCAGGGCAGAGTTTCAAAATGCTTGGTTATTGATATTGGTGGAGTTACTCTGGATACATACTGTTATAAATCAAAACTGAACGTGAACCACAATGTAAATCCACCAGGAAGACTCCTCTTTTGGCAGTGATGTCATAATTCAGAGGGACTCCATCTTTGAGGCAGCAGGGGAAAGAGGATAAGGATTTAGGGACTGCTGGTGCTGAATCTCCCCATTCCTTCAGGCTGGTCAGTGCTTCTTTTCACCCTGGCACCAGTCCCCAGGCCCTCACCTCCCCCAGCAGCAGCCAAATGTACCCACTCCATGTCAACTGCAGGGACCCGAACAGTGCGGGAGAGGTGCTGGGCTGGCCACCATTGCTAAGCTTAATGGGATGGATGCTGCTGGAAGGACATCACCAAGCTCTTGGATTTCTGATGGCTTTTCTGACCTCACCCCTGGAAATATAGACTTTTATGTCACTCATGGCATGTTATTAATGACTTTCTAAACAGAAACAAACTAACTTTCATAGCATTAATCGAAACACTCTTTTTATCATTATCCTTTCATTATTTTGTCTGAGAAAGCATCTTGTCTGTTTTAAGCTTAATGAAATCTACTACACAAAGAAAGTCTTTTCAGGCTTAAAAAATATCAAAGAAAACAACCTGAATAAAAGCAGAAACAGAAAGTCAGTATAAAGTGTTTACTCCTGAGGCTGTAAGACGTGAACAGAACATGCCAGAATAAAGAGTTCTACCAGTGAAACCCACAGACATCTTCCTGTAAGAAAAATCCTTTTCCTTCTAAGATCTAGATCTCTAGAGTGGCTCTTTGTCAAATGTTTTGCTCTTGTTCTATGCATCCTTTCCCATCTGTGATGCTTACAACCTGGTCAGGTTAACATATGAACTCCAGTGTCATGTCATGGCCATTTCACAAAATAGATGTGCTTTCCCAGGGATGAAATTTCCACAAGTGTTGGAGACAAAACGCTCATTGACTGTGGGAAAAGGAAGAGAAAGCATTTAGGCCAAAACAAAACACTGTAAGTTAAAATCTATTATGCTTTGACTAACTGCACCACGCAGAGTCATTTATATATATATACAAAGAGGTGTCAGACTTTGTTACCATGAGGTATAGAATTTCAAGTCCTGTTTGCACTTGTGCCATTGACATTGGAAAGCACAGAGAAATGGAAGACCAGTGAGGAACTGCAACTCCTCTAATTTCATTTTCATCCTTCCTCCTAAGACTTTGCATGCTAAGCTGTCTAAGGCTTGGTCTGGACTAAGTTTTGCTGGTTTTACCATCATCCTCCAAATGAAAATAAAATAGTTTTACTGTCCTAATATATGCCAGTTCCCTCCCTGGCATTGCTCGTAGGCCATGCTGTATGAGGGCTTTTAATGTCATGTCAAAAGAATTAAAAAAGATTGCAACTTTAACCAGCTTGCCTATGGAAGTAAAATTTCTCTGTGGTGTAGACTGATTATACATGAAGAAGAGAGCACTGCAAGAGTGTTAGTGCTCAAGACAGCACACAAAAGTGAGCAGTCTCCCCAGAACAGTGGGAGGGAGAAAGAAATTTGACAGGATTAGGACACCTGTCTAGTACTGCAGATCAGCATGTTTCTCCCAAATATATTAGCCATTTTTATTACGAGTTTTGTTCTTTTCTCTTCCAGTAATACATGGCACATCTTCCCCCTCACTCCCTGCCCCGAGTAGCACGGAGGCAGGTGTTCATTAATTGCATATCCTGTGTCACTGCTGTTCTAAGATCAGCTGTCAGCTCATTTTAGATGCAACAATTAGATGAAAACTTAAAGCCTTAAAATCTACTAAAATGACAAAGCCTTATCCCTACCAGTGCTGAAAACAGGAATGGAAAGTGATCAGTGACTCAAAAGAAGCTCTTGGGCACTCTAGACTAGGCTGATAGGTAACCTGTGTGCACAATTGTAATATGAGCTGGGAAACAGGCAACGGCTGGATAATTAAATACTTGCTTTGTCAGGGTTATCTGAAATTTTCGTAACTTTTACAACAGCATACCCGTGTATACTCCTTCTAGGTTAATTGAAGTTTCAGGGCATACTGAACTTTAAATTGCCTTCAGAGAGTTTTAGGTCAGAACAGGTTGCCATCAGATGATGTGCGAGATTAGCTATATCAGAAGCAGAAATGACACTTAAAATGACCTTCTCCCTTGAGAGGTTGTACGAGAGGCTGTCAGTCACTGCACAATTCAAGCACTGCCCAAGGACACCATATATTCAAAGTCACCTGAAAAGTGCTAGCCTTCCTTCTGAAGATTATTCCTGATCTACTAATAAAATCATGTATTTAAAGTAAGAGGCACTTCACTGGTTCCCAATACCAAAGAAACATCTTAAAGGATTTTTTAAATTCATTCTTCAAAAGAAAAAACTCTCATTAAAAAAAAAAATTACTATTTCTCACTTTCTTTCATGTAACTTCTTCTTCAAGCTTCTTCCTGTCTCCACAGTGGCTAACTATTAGATTTCTTTGTAATTTTTTAGTGGAATATACACTTATCATGTGCATTTCAGATGTCTTCCTCAATGTGTCAGCCATTTTTCATTACAATCTCCTAGAAACCCACAATTATGAGCCACTGATTACTGCTGCTAGCTGTAGTCAGCAAGACCTGCCATGATCATAAAGATCATTTACTGAACCTGTATACTTTCTCATTTATTTTCTAAATCTTGGTGGCTTTTCTTTTTCCACAGCAGAAGCAAAGCTTAACAAATTTCACAACAGTGAGATCTGCCTACCATTTGCACATATGTGCAACTACAGATTACTTACTATTCATGTTGCTTTGAAAGACTGTATCAGCTGAAGAGAGTGAAATATTGTTATAATATTGTGAGTTATATGAATGAGATAGATAAAATGCTCTGTCTATAGCAGTGTTTGCATCATGGTTTTTATGCTTCTGTCATGGAGAATCTAAACCTAAATTAGATTCTAAACCTAAACTTTTGCTCCAGATGAACTTTCAGTTTTACATTAATGTCAAAGGGTACAAGAAGACAGTTAAAAAAATAGACCCCAAAACAAAGCACACAGCATGAGCCTTTGCAGGAGAATGTGAAATCTGAACACAAAATGGTAATCGCCCACAAGAAAGAGATTTCAGTACATTACAAGCTACAGCAGATAAATGCACTGTAAAGCTTTCTGAAACAGTGTCAGCCAGTCTCACATGGCATACCAGATCACAGACCTCTGACCAAGCAACACAGACCAGAAATATTGTAAAAATGTTGTTTTCAATTTCTAGCAGAGAGACTTAACTCTGTGGTTCTGAAAATACCATGACCGGTTGACCTAAGGACACCATTCACACAGGAAACCTAAGCCATCTTGCTCACTTTCAGTCAGTGTGGCTACAGTCACTTTTAAACCTCTCACATAGCAAAATCCATAAGAAACTAACTCATTTAAAAATAGTTTGAATAAAAGTAAAACTTTATTTCTATAGCACTGTATAGCAAGCAATTGAGTGTAGGCCATAATTCCCAGTGCTCAGTGCTTCTTAGTTCACACTAAGTTTCCTAAGGAAAAGCAGCCTCATCTGTAGGGGCACTGAATTCCTGAAGCTTCATAAGCATACATCTAGAAAGTACAAGTACAGTTTTATACCATAAATGGGAAACATGCAAACAATAATGCATCATCTTGGTCATAGCTTAGGTCCATAATTTGTTTTTCAGACTGAAAAAATTTTGGCAGTTTTTGGAGAGCATATTTCAGTAGGAATAGAACATATATATTTAAAACTTTGAAATAAAAGAAAAAAAATCTCATTAGTGCCCTTCCTCTTACTGACAAAATGGAAGAAAAAAGAACTCTACAAATCTAAATGTGCTACAGAAAGGATAAAACCCACATCTGAGATTTGATGATGTACTGTTCAGTGCGTACTGAAGTCAGCAACTTCAGACAAAAGCAGTATTTTCCAAATTATGAATTCAGAATTCCATCTTAAGTATTCTTTTTTTCCCCTAAATGTCAGACAGAAAACCTCAAAAATCTAAGAGAAAGAGTCAGAGGAATGTGTAGGCAACATACAGTATCATGTAAAATATCCCAGTTGCCCTAGTTGTGACTGGGAAGTTTCTTGTAGAAATGATGGTAGAAATAGATTCTGAGACTAAGAGTTCTTTGCTTTTCCATGACACCTTTCAGAGAAGAAGATGGATCACCTTACAGCTTCAAGTAATATATTCCAGTAGGGACACTTTGGGGCACAATATACTTACTATGCTCAATCCGCAAGTGGCAGAGCTGATTCACTAAATTCGTAGGCTATTTTCTTGAGGATGCATAACAGAAAGAAGTGAAGCCATGAATATTAGACAATCCTTCAGACTGTAAGCACTTGATGGCTAGTAACTTCATACTTTGCTTATCTGACAGGCACCTTATGTGAAAGTGCCACAGATGCGGTTTCACCTCCATTATAGTTTAAATGAAATTCAACAGTTTGTCATTGTTTATGTGGTATACATATATAGTCATATGCATTTTTTAAAAATCCAGAAAAGATAAATATGTGAAATCAATAATGTATTATCAGATAATAACATATTATCTGAGTAATGACAGATTTTTCAGTACTGTTTTAAGAACCACCAGGCTAATGGCAATATGCTGCTTCTGGCACCAGCCAGGAGCCCTATCATATCTGCAGTGTGAATCTTTATTGCATATTCTGCCCCAATTCTGCATGCAGATGTCTTATTGACATCAATGGGCTCCACGCACAGAGCTAGGACAGAATACACAATAGAAACCTACTTTCACAGTGCAGAAAGACTATGCAGTTTAAGTGTGTTAACAGTGACTTCCAACAAGCACCTCAGCACCCATATTAGCAGTTGAATTCATCGTACTTTAATACTGCTATGCTTGGTCATTCAGGACAGTCTGTATCATTTTCCCTGTTCATTTAGACAATGTCCTAAATGAGCCAGGAATTTTATTTTCCTCTGTGCTTTATACAGTGTAGATGCAGGCATTTCAGCAATAATATAAATGAATAATGAACGGCTCACTCTGAGTTTGCAGTTTGTTCGTACCATTTCTAAAGCACCAGCACCTACAATGTATAAAGCACAGATGGAGGTAAAATTCCTTAGTCATGCAGTTCATAAAGATTGCTTTCAGCTTGTGATATACTATACTAACACAAAAATAGAATCTTAATTAAACAAGACTCATTGCTATGTTATTTGATGCTACAGAATTTATGTTCTAAAACCATAGTTACATAAAACATACACTCCTTTAACCAGGAATTCAGATGATAAAGCAAAATACAGGCCCCCATATCCAAAACAAGAGCCTTTCTTAAGTACTGAGTGAATCTGGAGCTTCAGAAAGGTACCAAGTAAAGTCTTGGTGACCGAAGTCAAGAGAGGAGATACAGTATGTAGCAGTAAAGATGGCCTGACTTGCTCTTCCAGTGTGCCTAGAGAAATCACATCCGCTCGTTTTCTACAGACACTTAATCCCTGTACGGAATGGTGGAAAAGTTATCAATGGTCTCAAAGCGCCAGTGGTTTTCCTTGCAAAGAGCGCTCGTATAGCAGGCAGTGAAGACCTACTGTTGATGCTGTGTAGGCTTCCACAAAGCAGCATGTGTGACAGGAAAACCTATTCGACCTTAACAACAAACTTGTTGCAGCTATGTACTCTGCCTTGAGGAGGAAATGTGGCGGAAATGTATGCGGAGGTTCGACCATCTGTCACTTCCTGGAGAGCTTCTAGCGGCCAGAAATTCCGTTAAACAAAAGATGTGGCTCTTAGTGTCAGTTACCAAATAGTGCTGGTCCTCAATCTTCAAAAACACCAGACAAATTGAGCCAGAAAGTCCTCTGAGTTTCGAAAGAATTTTAAACCAAGGGACATGCAAGACATAACAATCAGGTTGCCCAGAGAGGCGGTGGATGCCCCATCCCTGGGGGTGTTCAAGGCCAGGTGGGATGAGGCCCTGGGCAGCCTGATCTAGAGGGTGGCAACCCTTCCCTTCCAACCCAAGCCATTCTATGGTTCTGTGATTCTGCGAATCAGAACTAGGTCTGGACCTCAAATCACAAAATTTTGAGCTCCAGGATGAGATACAACTAGACCTGAACATACTTTAACAATGGGAACTGTTTAAAAAAAACACAAGTAGATGTCAGATTAAGGCAAATTACTTCTGTTGAATATTTTTCTTAGTTTCTAGCATGCACCTATCTTCTATCTTTCACCTTCTTTAAAGTGTGTATTCCCACGTGTTGCTTCCAAATCTTTGCTGAATACAACCTCCTTTACTTCTAAAAATCGCTTATCAGAAATTATGCCCTTTATATGGTATTTCTTAATAAAAGCACTTTGTTCTTTGAGAACTGCCCATAGCACTTTTTAATCCTATATAGGTTTTGTGCATATTTGCTGTCTAGTTCCTTGTAATTACTTATCCTCAAAGACTCGCAGAACCACCCTACAAACCTCTAGAAAGTTTCAATTTAGAACCACTTCTGCAGATATTGCAGCTATATATGAGGTTTTTTCTGCTCTTTACCCATGTTCTTATTACTAAGAACTCTAGCTTTCTGTTACTGACTTGCTACCTATCCCTCAGGTGAAAATCATCATAATGGCATCTCTGTGATGTTACAGTCATTGCTGCAAACAGGGATCCAGGCAATACAAAACACAGAGTGCAAACAGAAGTAGATAATCCCTCAAGTCCTAAAGTTCTTTTTTTCCCAGTAGTATTTTTAGCCATAGCAAATCAAACAGATTTGTCCTATTGATGGTACAAATAAGATTAAGGAACGAATAGTCTTCTAAATAAAATATTTAGTTGTCTGGAGCTGTCGGGTCTCTCGATAAGCTAAGTAGACCTCATAAAAACAGTACTTTTCCACTTCTATAAGATTAGGTCATGAATGATTTATATTTAGCACATTGTCTGTATTTGATCATGTTGTTTTCTTTCTCTTTTATACACATGCATGTATATATGCACAAATACACACACACATACATATATGCAGCAATAAAACACACAGATGTTTATACTCAGCTTTCCCTCAACAAAAATAACAATATCATAGTCATCTCTTTACTTCCATAAGACATTTTACGTCTTATGGAATTAAGTGATCTTTACAGAGCCAGTACTTTTCATGTGACAGCAATGGTAGGACAACTGTTTGTTTTCCATCCTCAGTCTGAAGGTGCTAATGCCTTTTCAAATATCCACCCGTGGACATCAGAGGGTCAACAAAAGAAATTCTTGCTGCTCAGATAATAGTGAAAATTTCAAAGGAAATGTTAAGCCATAACTCAAATTTACAGTATGCATGAGGAAAACAGATTCAAAGTGTTGACATTTTTAATTTCAACACATTACTGTTAATTTCCAAAGCATTTTGCTGTTCCTGTTATAGGAGATAAGACCTATACAGCTAATTCTAGTTTTAAACATACCAAAGGGAAATGTGCTTCAGCTCACAATAGTGGTTTGGGCCATAAAATAGGTAATATTTGGACAGTAAATAAAATAATAATAAAATAGGTACCAATAAATAACAATTAAAAAATAACAATAAAATAAGTAATATTTTGGTTCGGTTTTCCTGAGTGCATATCCAGTTCTTTTCTGGGGCTTTGGTGTAGGGCCATTTCTAATACATCAAAATACAAATTTAGGCAAGTTTGAGTAAAGATGTTTGATTATTTAACAACTTGCACTAGAAACAAAATGAATCACTAAAATAAATTTATACGTATGTGATAACATCAAGTGTTACAGATGGCATCCCTCTTTAATTTACTAGCTTTCATTTGTCTCGCCTCTTCCCTCTTGCTCTACTGTAAAAATGGAAGCAGAGACAAAATTAAAGGTAAGAAGTTTGTGTAAAGCAAGTGGGACAAATACTGCTTAAGCACTAGTATAAAATCATGTGGTTAAAAAGCTTTAAGTCCTAAAAATTCGTATCAGAATAGTGAGGAATATAGAACAAAATGTACAGGTTGAATAACGCACTGAGAGACAGTTCAGACATTCTGAACTGACTTATTCTTAGGTCATAAAATCCACAAAAGACTACTAAATTGGCAACCAAAATACATTCTTTCTCCATCCTAATATCAGTTATTCCAATGTAAGTATACGTTTATGTAGTCAATAAGCTCAAATATACCTATATCCACTAATGATGAATGTGGCCCTGCTGCATGTTTATTTCCATACTCTGCTTCTAACAGCAATGATAACTGAAGCACATGGCATACCTAGAAGAGTAATGATCTGGTTTAATGGCCACCACCTGTGACTGAAGTCACCTGCCACACCTAGCAGGTCATTTATCTCAGGCAAATATTTCTCGCTTCAATTATTATTGCTCAGAAACTGCACTGCAGATATAAAATTGATCTATACTCAACAGGTATGCCCTTATATTGCCCTCATGGAGGAGGGCTGTCTGTCAACAAAGCTACTGCCCCTACTCCATTAAAAAAAAACCAAAAATCTGGACTCTAAAACTGTTTAAAGAAACAAAAGGATTTTACCTATTTTCTTCAGGGTCCTGTGAGCCCCTACCATTGCTGCCTGCCTCTCAAGCATCCAGTCCTACTTCAGCCTCATTCTTTGGTTGGTCTTTTAGTGGACAGGATTCCTGCCACTCCAGTGAGGCTTTGTTATGATCCAGAGCAAGTGAAAATACTCTGAAATGGGTAAACATCTGTCACTATTGTAGGAAATATTTTTTATTTAGCTTTATCTCACTTGCTGATCCAGGACTCAAGTATTACCTACTCATTCTGTCCCTGTGACTTCTCTTCTCCACTCCCTAAAACACTTTCATTTCCTACTTTTTATTCCCACAGTGCTGAGATGACATGTATTCTTCATTCATTCCATGATTGAGATTTTTCCCTAGATATCAAATGACAACTGCTTTTTGTAGTTTTCACTTACCCTTAACCAAAGGAGATTTAAAGCATTGAGAAATCAGAATAGTGATATTTTATATAAAGCTTGCAAGTACAAATGGCTACAAAAGGTCCATGGCAGTAAGTGTTCAGATGCTTGTAAGAAACAAGAAAGATTGCAGGACTTGGTCCATAGTATCCTTTTCTGTGACATTATTGGGGCTGGGAAACGTGAATGGATTTAGAAATCTTGCTTATTTGTGGGGGGGCGGGAAATAATTAGCAATATTAATTAAGAACGTGTAGTTTTTAAGTAGTCAAATTACAAGATACTCTTCCATCTTCTGGCAGCCTACAACTTACTAACTTGCCAAGCCAGAGGCTGCATTTGGAACATCATTATTAGAAGCCATGGGATGGCATTGCTTGAAGCTCTTTCTTTAAATGTATTTTGCCATTAGGCCTTTGGAACAGTGACAGCTGCAAGATTCACCTCCACAACCTGTGGGGAATGAGTACTGTAAAAAGCCATCTACACAGAGAACACAATTTGTTTCATTCAACTTCATATTCTAAAACTGATGTATCTAGGCTATTTATCTAGGCTCTCTCTGTAGTCACCAGGCAGAAACAGGTGCCTCCAGGTAGTAATTTACACCATATGTTTCCACTACCTTTCCTCAGACGGGAAAAATCACGCGTTGGAAGTAGCTATGTTCTCTCCATTGATTTTGAGCGTTTACTAAATAACAAGACACCCAGCTTTAGACAACAGAATAGATGAAATGACTTCCATGTGAACAATCCCTACAGATCACCTTATAGTGACTGCTTTCACTGGCTGCCTTCCTGAGCTGTGCAGTACAGAGCACTCAGAAATGGGGAAGAATTTGGACCTGTTTGTATAGATAATTAATACTTTATATGGCAGATTATCTGGTATGGTATACAATGGGACAGAACAGAACTATCAGAGATAACCCATTCTCTTTGGATACACCCAGAGACAGGGGAGCAGCAGAGTGGCAGCACATTCTTGTACCAAATCCAGTATAATTAAAGAGTTTCATGGCCCTGGGTAATCACCGACAGGAAAACTAACACATGCTCGGTGATTCCCACCATGACTAATTCTAGATTAGTGGTATTACTGTTATATTCTCCCAGTATATTTGAAAGACTACCAGAAGTGGCCACAATAAAATCAAATTAATATCGTGGCACAAACCACCAATAAAACATGACAAAGTAAAACGTAAAAGAGGCGCAAAACAATAAACTGTTAGCAATGTCTGCATTCCAATCCTAGTGAAAGCTGCATATTCCTGGACTGCAGTATACAGACCTAGCCTTGAGTGTCTGGCACTCCTCCCTTTACCGGAACAACTTCTGCTCCCCCATTCACCTTAATTTAACAGTTCTCAGATTAAGTGTCATGGTCCCAGCTGGGTTCATGACAATTCCAACTGAAGTTCAGAGGTCCAGACAGAAATCCAGATATTTACGGTGGTATCTGGGACCACCAACCCAACTGGAGGAGGGCAACAGGTAGAAAAGTCTAGAAACCATTACTTTTATGGCATCTGTAAAAAAAAAAAGCCACAAAAAGAAGTGAACTGAGAACAGACAGAAAGTGACCACAAGGTAACACTTTGTGAGTTCCTCAATAGCAGAAGGATGCTTCAAGTAAATGAGAAGCATATGTTTTATTTCAAGGACATATTTCAAGGCACAAAATCCGTCCATACATACGTGTGGGTACACAAACACAAAATACATTCCACAGAAAATGCTAGACTGATTTTTGTTCTATTTATGACCTAATCCTAGAGTAACTGCAGTCAATAGCAAAACTAGTATTTACTCCCAGGAGCACAGGTCAGAGCAGTACAGGGTAAAAATTAATTACACTGGCACTACTCTCAATGTGAGTAAAACAGTACACATACAGACCTGCCAAATCTCTTGCACTGTACTGGGAGTTAGGCCTGTCTAACCTATTCGTTGACCAGTAACTACATCCAGTGCTCCAGACACGCTAGGTGATGTCATTTCTTGCTGCGGGAAGCACATACATTACTTCCCTTCACCAGTACTTAGCAGGCATGCAAGTTAGGAGTTTGACATGTGCAGTGAGAAACCCAGCAAAAAAGACATCCAACTGTGCTGTGCACTATGTGTCTGAAAGTACACAGGACTGAGATTTAGGTCAGCCTCTGCAGATCTGATGTTATCAGGAAACATCCTGGTGGACTTGGGCCATTGGTGATTCTAACTCCAGGCCATAACATAAGTTGAAACTTTTGGTATGACAGTGTATCACTTGTAGAGCTAATATAAGAAGCTCTGATTTAGATGGATTTGAAATTCCACATTTCTTCAAATACATATACATTTCAAAGCCTAAACACAATTTTGTTCTAATGGCAAGTTAAGAAGAAAACATAAAGAGCCTTGGTTTGACATCTTTTAGCCATCACCAAATTATACAGACTGGAAAACTGTGGGCGACTGAAATGTTTACTGTTGAAAAATCTACAAATATTTACAATGGCTTTTCCTAGCACAGCCACAAAAATTAACCCAAGAATCCTGCAGCACTAAAACTCCAAACCATTATAGCATGAGTCTATGATAGATCATGGTAATGCCTTATGAGAAAATCTGAAGTGTGCAACATAAAATGTTCCTCATTCCCTCAAGTTCATTAGACTCTGAATTTTCAGATGGCTTCAGCTCATTAGGAATGTTTTCAGACATACTAGTTTTAGTATAAAGTTTTCTTTATCTGATTTACTGTTATTATGAACAACTTAAATTGCGGTGTGCCTAAAGCCTGGACAAAGCCAAAGCATATTATGATAGGTGTACACATAGACACAACGAGGCCATCTTGGAAAGCCAAAGCTGCCGCTTTTTATAGCCAGAGTGGATGTGATGGAGGTAGAACTTGTGGTCTCTTGCTCTCCAAGGCAAATCTTCTCTATTTCTCGTATGTCTTAAGCTTTCATGATGACATGAAACAAATTGCTGATAATTACTTACCAATATGGTTTACACGTATCTTTAAAAAAAAAAAGCATGCCTGAACTGTTGATTTCTCCATTCTTAGGTGTACTACCTCTAGGGCCTGCACCTTACGTCACAAAAATAAGAGTCTTTTAACATATGTAACATGAACAGCAAATGCTGCAAGACTACTTAAAAAAAACACATCAGAAACAGAAAATTGTTCACATGTGTTTGTACATAACTGGTAGCAAATATATCCTAAAAATCGGTGTCACACTGAAGACATTTGGGAACACACAAAGCATCTGTCAGCACTGGAGATAATTTGTCTGGTTATACTTTTGCAACTTGGTTTAAAAAGATTGTTTTATCTGGAAGCAGTATGAAGTATGAAGGCATATTAAAAAATAACTGGACCCAATTTTGCATTAGGCAGTCACCTGTCTTGGGAGAGATGCACTTCATCCAGAGCCATTTTACAGTTCTGATTGTACCTTCCACTAGGTTAAACCTAAATCCCTTTACAGATGCCAGCACAAGGAATTCTGTTTTGAGAACTCATGTGAACTGGAAGTTGTATAGACTTCTACAAAATAAATGCTATTTACTTGATCTGTTATTGGTTAAGGAGTGCCTAGAGACTCTCCCCAAGAGGGAAATCCATTATAGGGCACAAGAATGCCCCCGCATCAAGTATAAACACTATTAACGCAAAAGGTATTCTGAGCTGACAATGTATTTTCTGAAGCAAAGGAAGCTAGAGGAAAAACAGATGTTCCTTAACCATATACCTAAGTTCAAGGTGAAGCACTATGGAAGAAATACTGTAAAGGTTAGCACTGGATTGAGGGAAGGCTGGTCTAAACATTTCCCTGTCATTATCAATGTTGCAAAATTTTGTACCATAACTGCTCTTTATGTAAACATTAAACGAGTTAGGTGTTTCTGCTCCCTCCCTCAACACTGACTTCCGCAGTTGTTCTTTAAATGTTCCCAGTCTGTGTTCACAAACCTCAAAAGAGGGTTTCTGATACTAAGCAGTTTTCGCAGCTCCGGTTTTATAAGACACACAACTTACAGACTAATTTGCATGCCATCTTATTCTTGACGGCCAAAAAGCTTTAAAGTGAGATTACGATGAACACCTCCACAACATGTGAACAGGCGGCAGGGCAGAAATGGGTATGTGCCCAGTCCTCAAATGGCAGCTCAAAGATCTGAATCGCTGTTTTTATATGGAGTCATTATTACAATTAATGGGAGCTTATAGGGAGAGTAATTGCAACAAATTTTAAGACAAATCTTTTTTTTTTTCCTTCTTATGCCTCCCTCTATTTTATTGTGTGTGAACCTGTTCAACATTCATCCACAGTCTTTTTCATTACATCTGTATAGTACCATGGAGATGCATGGATAGCTGTTCGTCCTGGCACAGGTTACACTGTCTGCATTGTAAATACCTTCAAAAACCTTGTTTGAAAAATTGTGCTTACATATGATGAGGCAAACATCAAGCCACTCTTGCTTTTTTCAATGACATCTCTCAGAAGTCCTTGTACACCACTTTTAGAGTAACTTCACGGACTATATGACTCATTTACATCAAAACTTGCACTGCAAAGGCTCAGCTTCTAATTATAGAAATGTTCTGGTTTCATCATTGCCACCAAGTTCTAGCACAATGCTCAGGCCACTGCCTGGCCAAGGTTTTTTACGATGTCAAAAATATTACCTGCACAAAGCATTTTTAGAAAGATTCCTGTGGAGTAACTTGTGAAAACAAAAGAAATCTCCATGTTTAGCACTCCAAAGCAAGTAGTCTGGTTATTATATCCGTTCAGTGATATGACCCCATATAGGTTTTCCCAGCTGTGAGTGTTGTCATCATAAAGAAATGTAACATGTTTGATGATCTGAAAGTGATATTTCAAAAAGCGAGACTGCTCTAGCCTTGAAGCACAGCATTCTTTCAAATACCTGTTGATTCTTGGTCTAACTTAGTGTTTTAGTAAAACTAGATTACCTGTGGTAAAAAGTGTTACCAGTGAATCTGGGAACTTCTTCCATACAATATCCATCAAGCTGTGTCATGAGGTCTGTGGGATGCAGCCTTAGAGAATGGTCTTAAGAAATGCTCCCATAACACACACTCAGGGAGAATTTGCTTGTAGAGCTTCACCCTCAAACTTTTTACAGATCACTGTTTGGATACCTGGACAGGCCGTTCATATGGTGTGTTTCTGTATACAGGAATTAAGAGATGGTAAATTCTCCTCTGCTTCTTGTGTGATATTCTCTACTATTGCTAGATAGAGAAATGCCCGTACATAGAATAACTGCCTATTTTTCTTGGCCCTGAGTGGGTTTCACAGAACATAAGATGGATATAGTTGGTAAAGAATCTGACCTCGCTGAGTGGCATTCTCCCAAAAGCTAATCTTAATTCTACCACATTGGAAAGGAAGCTGTGATATCATAGGGAAAACAAACTGAAAGTCATTGCAAGGTTGCAACCAACTAGAAGTTCCACAAATGCATGATGTTAATACAAATTACTTCTGGAAAGTGGACTCAGCAGTCTGAGTACCAACTATGGTGCTAAGAAGGTTGAAAAGTACAAAGCAGATGATAGCATTTTGTTTACACAATTGCTATTTCATGGATAACCTGATTGTACCACTGGGTCAGCTTCAAATAAATGCATCAACATCACACATGGAGGCATATGAAAACAACTACCCCCATCAGTCTCCAGGAGGAGAGAAAAGGGCAAATGTAGAAGTGCACAACTGCAACAAAGAAATGATTTCTTCTGAAAGCTGCTTCAATTTAACTTATGAGAGACATGAATAATACAATATAGTTTATATTACCATACTATCCTTTTACAGTAAATTACGAAAAAGCGATGGACTAGCATACTTCTTCAAACAAAACATTCTTCTTTGCAGGCCTCATTTTCAAACCATTAGAAATATTATACAGCTCAACTATACATCCAATATTGAAGCAGTGAATTTAGTATCAGCAATCCAAATGTAATTTGGATTTATGTTAATGTTAATTATGTACAGAAATATATGCTTGACAATCACAGCCACAGTACCTAAATTTTGAAGTATAGCTTGGACACTCAGTTCGTTTAAATTAATAATTGTCTCCCCCCCTCCTCCTCACGCATCAGAATTCATCTTTAAATCAGACCTGGTTTTGCTCTAATTCATACAGAAACCAGAACACTTTGTAAACTTCATTTCTAAATTTCCATTTTCATGCTGTATCTGTTTTCCTAATGGCATGCCTTTCACACTTTATATCACAGATAAAATAGAAAGATTCCTATGCCTGAGTAAACTGTATTTAGTAACAGTGTGCAATATGCATCCTCTTTCTATGTACATGCTGGTAGCATTCCCACTATTTTAGAAGCACTTAAAAAACAACACAAGATCTCACAGCTATTTTAAAGAAAAAAATACTATTAACGTTTTTCAGTAAGCTAAGTTAATCTTCCACACCAGAAAGGCCAACACCACTCTCTGTCTTTTACTAGATTTCTCTTCACTTCCAAATTCAGTTCAAAATTGTTCTTGTAGTTGTCAAGACACGATGAGCTTTGGTGTAGATGCTATTGTTTACCGACTGAGTTTCACCAGTCTCC
>JAVKLA010000074.1:21437024-21448318 GCA_034782735.1 Sagittarius serpentarius | reverse complement strand
TGGCTGTCTCCCCTCCCAACTTTCCTGTGCCCCTCCAGCCTTCTTGCTGGCTGGGCACAAGAAGCTGAAAAGTCCTTAGTCTAAACACTGCTTAACACCCTGATGTTTTCATTTGTTGCTATCAACATTCTTCTCATCCTAAAACCAAGACACAGCACTACACAAGCTACTAGGAAGAAAATTAATTCTATCCCAGCCAAAACCAGGACATCCTCACAGATGAGAACCCTGTCACAGACAGGGAAATTCAGGAACCATAGTTGAGGATTTTGCAGGTACGGATTTGCCCCACGATAATCAAATACATCATTCCTCATGAAGCCAGGAAAGTAAGTATCAGTATTTGGGCTGTTTCCCAGCAGAGCCTTTGACCACCTTATTCAACTCTTCCAAAATTCAAAGCTACTTCCTCTAACAGGGGATGTACTAAATGTTAAAAAACTCAGACAGTTCTCCAGCAAGGCAGAGAGGCAAAGGTAGTTACAGTTACATCTCATCTTCATTGAAACTTCTCCATGTTTCAAAACCCCACCCTACCCTACCATGGGTCAACTTGCAGCCACCATCTGATGTCACGGACAAGCAAATACTGTGCTATTTTGAACAACTTTCACCCCAACTGTGTTGTTTTTTTTTTAAATGGAGTCTCAGCTAGGTCGATCCCCATGACCTAGGTCTTCTATTCAGGGAAGCTACCTCCCCCTTTGCTGACCAACATCCCATTAAGACTGTCCAGAAAAAAATGGACTCCCACAGAGCTGCTGTAGTGTATCCCCAGCCTGGTAGATCCTCTCTTTTAGGTATCTCTACTATTTGTTTTTATTTGCAGCTGACTTCAGGTCATCTCAGGATGTGGGCAATAAAACCAATTCCCAAGCTCTATCTTCCTCACTTTACTCCCTCATGTTGCTTGAGTCAGTACCTCCCAATTGCTTTTGCTCCCTATCTATGCACTTACCCATGGCAGCTCAAATCCTTTCCACCATTCTAGTTCCAATCTTACTCCACGTGCCTTTCCCTGTTTCTCTCTTCTTTCCACCCTCTGTATCTCCCATTTTTAATATTCTCTTACTCTGCACCAGTCCTACTCAAGGACCTCAATCCCCCTGCCTAATACTAGCCCTACAGTCCTGTTGCTTACACTGCTCCAGCTTTCTTAGTTCTTCTCCAGCTACACAGCCTCTCCTCCTGCAAGGGCAGTGTCTACTGGAATATGCCTAGATCACGTCTTACTTCCAAGCCCTGCCCCATGCTCCTTCTCTGCTTTTCCAAGCAGACCACCACCACTGGTGATGTCCCCAATGCTGCCATGGAAATTAATCTGCTTATAGAAGTAAAACCCATTTCTTTAAGTAGGAAGGCTGCTACAGGTTTGCACACTGGGATTGATTGTTCCGGTAGCCTGAAGATGCCATTGGATATCTGCGACGTGTTACAGGGGTACAACTCCTCTGCCCTTTTCAGTTGCACTGCATTGCAAAATCAGAACCATCGTTATTCCTGAAACTCTTTGCTGACTGAAAGGGTCTATATCCCTTTTGTTTAGGCTCAGCGGTGGCAAATGGTGTGCTTAATCTGGTTTGAGAGGTCTTCAGTTATCTGTGTTTGAAAGTCCTTTAGAAAAAAATGTGCCTTAATGACTGGCAAGTAGAACGACATCCTAGTGTTTGCTGTATCCCTGAAATGCACAAACTGACCTGCCATAAACACAACAGCTGTGAAGTTACATGCTTTGATTCTGAGCAGCATTTCAAGCACGCAAAGTAAGGCACCACTACTGAACAAACGGAGAATGTTCATCATCTCTCTAACAGTAAACCACTGCCACTTACTTTAAAGCACAATGTTTCATTTCTTTACACAGAATGGTTAAGAAACTCAGAATTGTTTCACATTAAAGGGGAAATACAAAATAAAAAGTAATCAGAGTGCAGTTGTACACTTTTAATGTATTGCAAAAGCTTGACTTTGGAAACAGGTTCTAATGCTGCTCTGCATACAGCTATTCTTCCAAAAGACTGTGTTCAATATCTCTTATTGACATACATCAATACACCACACTCACTGAATTTCACATGAAGAGAACATTTCAAATGAAAACTCTTTGGCTAATGATCCACTGCACCTGTGTAGAAGCTACTCAGAAGAATTATGAAATCCATTTAGTAAGGCCACACAACTTTAAAAGTCCAGTATATTGAACAAAATAATTTTATTTTTATTTGCTTGATTTTTTTTAACAAAGTTTGTGGAATCTGAAAGTAGACGTTGAAAGGTAACTTTGAAGTGAGACTTAATACGGGAGATTCTCTACCCAAAAATATGTCAAACATCAAGATCATAAAGAACTCCAAGGTTCAGTGCTATACTGTATGACATGTAAACAGATTTTGAAAATACTTCCCCATTATATATTTTTACACAGTATGCACTAATTTAGAAAAATAAAAATGAAGTTTAAATGCCTCAAGGGATTTCTTAGAAGTAAAGCCATTTGAAGAGCCATTTACAGTCTGCGGTGACAAACTTCTATATAGTCAAAATACTTCCTTTTTTCACAATGCAGAATAACCTGCTGAAGGCAACTCCCTGTTGAAGTGATTCCAGCAACACAGATCTGATTGTATGACTCCAGCACTTAAAAGAGCACATTGGTTATACATGGCTTTTAACCTTGGGCTACAATTATGCTACCAGAACTACATTCAAGTCTAAATCAGTCATGTAGAGAGGTGTGTGTCATCTGCACACTGTTTAGAGTCCTTGTTTTCCAGATCTGATGAAGGTGGTGAAGGCGCTCTGAGGTTCTTGTGCTTACATTCAGGGCGGGATGAACTTGGCAAATACCAGGTTCTCCAAGTAACGACAAACCACAGATTCCAAAGTAGGCATGTAAAGCATCTGAAAGAAGGACAGAAAAGGAAAAAGAAAATTATGTCAAGTATTCCTGGATTTCAACACCTCTGAGTAATTACAGCCAAGGAAAACAAACAGATGCTACCTTTTAAACTTGAGTTTTGACAGAAGAAATCAACTTCTGCCCAAAGCCACCAATGTGAACTGATAGTCTGCAATCTCTAAAACTAGAGTCCAGTTTTCTTCTGAGTGCTCAGGCCAAATATCAAAAGAATTTTTTCGATTACCTGATGAACAGCTGACTACTGAAACATCAAAATTAGTGCCAATAGCTGCCAAACAGCAAGATACAGAAGTATGAAAAGAAGTCACTCAAACAGAAGTCTCTCAAATTCCTCGGAGAATACCCTACGGATAAGAATTCATGAGGTGGCTTGATCAGTCGTAATAGATGACTGCCACCAAAAAGGGATGCTCTTATTCCCCTGTCCCATGCTGTTCCTGCTGCCTACCTTACACCAGCACTACAGCTTGCTGAACACCCTCCACGACCTAAAGCAACTGAAAAACATGGAAGAAAATTAACCCAAGCAGTAGAAAATGGACAGTTTTCTGACATCTTAGTGAATTAAACCGGTTTGCAGAAGGTTTTGATACACATCAAAGCTATTGCAGAAAGGAGAAAGGATGTGCAGCTGTACTGGGCAAAGCTGAGAGGAAAAGAAGTGAGCCTGCCTCCTCTGGGCAGCAGCAAGCCATTAGATTGGATTATCTGCCCATGAAATCACAGGCCAAAGATGGAAAGAGGATGTAAACTTAAAGTGCCCCTTACAAATTCTCAACACTTACTAATCTTTTGTAGGTGTCAGTAAATTCATACCTGACTAAAATGATATTACAAGAAAGTATCGGGATAGAGAGGCTCTGAAAGAAGGCTTCTGCATATCAGCATTAACATGCGGACAAAAGCATGCTCAGCAGATACAGCCCCTACTGACCTTGCAGAAAGTAAGTCAGGCAAAGAGACATCAACTTCAGGAAATACAGTATATTAATCCTTGTGAACAGCTGCATTGATATACACTAAAAACCATATACAAACCTAATTACCTGTATATGGCTATTTGCTGGGTTTAACCACAAAGTTCAACAGTTGTGCAAATCCATGCTAACTGAATACTCTAGTTAGTTCTAGCCAAAACACATACATGCAGCCTGTGTACTCCTGTTTCAAGCTACAAAATACACCCAGTTTTTCCAGGTCAAAAAACATAGGTCCCAACATTTTGTTGCATAAGTAACTCACAAATACAGAATGCAGCATGCAAGCCTGCAGCTGCTCGGCTGCTGTCTTAGAAAGATTAACAAAGTAAGGTGTATTTATACTTCTATGAGAGAAAATGTCACTTCAGTGTTTTACATGTAGTAATTGTGTACTCATTTTTATCCTCTCTTTTATGTTAAACCTTTTGATTTTTATGTACTTGCAATTCTTTTATATTGCATATGATTTAAAGACAACAAGCAAGATTCATCAGAGTTGTGGCACGACCTCCTGAGGCATGCGGCACTACATCTAGTAATTTCAAAGAAAAGTTCATTTAAATCTAGTCATGACTTATGCACAAGTCCGAAAAAAACCACAAATGGCTGAGGTATGTGTTGTAGCAAGATGTTGTAGATTAACCCTAGTAGGCAGCTAAGCACCATGCAGCTGTTCACTCACTTTCCCCCCCTCCATCCCCAGTGGGAAAAGAGGAAAGGAAGAGTAAAAGTGAGAAAACGTTTACAGGGAAAGCAAAAGCCATGGGTGCAAGCAAAACAAAATAAGGAATTAGTTCACTACATCCCATCAGAAGGCAGGTGTTCAGCCGCTTCCCAGAAAGCAGGGCTCCGTCACATGTAACACTTATTTGGGAAGACAAACACCGTAACTCCAAATGTCCCCTCCTTCCTCCTCCTTCCCGGAGCTTTTACTGCTGAGCACAATGCCATGTGGTATGGGGTACCCTTGTGGTCAGTGGGGTTCAGCTGTCCCAGCTATGCCCTGTCCCAACTTCTGGTGCACCCTCAGTCTGCTCGCTAGCAGAGCGGTCTGAGAAACAGTAAAGGCCTTGATACTGTGCGAGCACTGCTCTGCAACAGCTAAAACATCAGTGTGTTATCGACACCGCTCATGAATCCAAAACACAGCACCATACGGGCTCCTAGGAAGAAAACTAACTCCACTAAGCCACACTAATGTAGTTTAATGCTTTTAGCAAGTAGTGTTACCACAAGGTAGCAAATCTAACTGCTTAACATGAAAGACTTGGAAAAAAACCCAAACCTATCAGTCATTTGTAAACAAAGAACAGAACAAATACACTAGGTGTTCAGTTCTGTTTTGAGGTATGAATCTCCCTAAGCCAGTGTCCGTGCTTGCTTTATAAAACAGTAGTACTACTACAATATTCAGAAGTTTTTTCAGATAAAAGCCTTTCCTGTGTTTGCCAACCTGTAGATCTATGAACAAAACAATGTCCTGATTCACTTTGTTATGATCACGTTTTCAGAGGATCACTAGCATTTAAGAGTCTTTCAACTTTTTAGATTTATTTTCAAAGACAAGAAAGTTTTCTAAGCTCACTGCTTAATAAGCATGCTGGTTCAAACACTATTTTAAATCAAGAAAAAGTGTTGAATAATGCTACTGGCCTCCAGAACCAAGAATGTATTGATGTCTGTTAGCATGGGAACATCAGGACTACAAAATAGTATTTCCCTGAATTATGAGTTGTGAAGTTACTTGCAACTTTGGAAGTCCGTGTAATATACAGATTATCACAAACAGTTGGCTATTTTCTGCGGTTTGTTGTAATCTTCTTCCTAGAAACATTATTGCACAGCAAAGACTGGTTGACTATCCAAATTTAAACAGAGCTTTTATAAAGTAGGAGCTATAGAAGTTCAAATTCCCGATCTATCTTAGAAAGCACCTTTGAAAAAACAGCATCTTCTTACTTTGCAAGTGTTCCCTGGAATATTCTGTCACATTCAAGTTTTGCAAAAAAGCCAAACTGAGGCCACTGTTACCAGCTTTAAAAATGCTAAATGCCTCAAGGAGCATGAGTAATTTCTGTCCATATTCAGCCTCAACGGAACTACTAACTCATTTGCAAGGTGATCCATACCACTCTTGTTACTTTCACATTTTGCATTTACACTGAAGTCAAGAGGACTGGGTACACTTAACCAACAGTAGGCTTTTGAGAACAACTGAGCTGCAGAGTTCCTTCATGTTAGTAAAGCGTGGAACCTTTATTGTGGAGACACACAACGATCAAAAGACAGCTTGCCTTTCAGATACCAGACTGAGCTTGTAGGAAGCTCAGCTGTGTATGCATGACAATCAAATCACAGTTCCACAGAAACAATCTTTGCAATGCTGCATTTATAGTAATTCTTCACATTAGAACCGCATTGACTTTTTACTCTTTCCTTCAGAACACAGACTTACGTCACATCTGGCTGAGGAAAGAATGGTGCAATAAGCCCACCTATCACAACAAAACAAGAGAGACAGCAAAAGCTTGCTCGATAGAAAAAAGTAGTGTTCAGGCTGTAACACCACGCAACTCGAAAACAGCTTTATTATTAGTCTTGCCTTTCTCAATTCTTATCTCAATCACAGCTATGCTAAAAGATAGGTTAAGGAACTTTGCACATGATTGGGGTTTTACACAGATATTTTTAATCCCTAGCTCACTAAGTAAATGGTTCATCAAGATGAACAGAAATATTTCCTCCATGTGATACTGACTGATCTATATAACGCAGAGTAAATACAGCTGAAGTCCTCAGGAATCCTAAGCTGGTTTTCAGGGGAGTGGGGGGGAGGAAATCTATCACAAGCACTGTGTTTTCAGTGTGGGTCCACCTTGAAAAATTCTCAACTGTTGTTCAAAATGAAACGATGACAGAATGAAATAGAGCACAGATTCTGAACAGACTAATTTTTATCTTACTGGTCGGTTTACAGACTGTTATCTTCCCGGTACAAAATGCCACTGGGCAACACTACTGGCACAAAGTTTGTTTTCACACATTTGCAATACCTTCACTGAATTCTAGCATCTTTTAAAATTATTTCAAATTAAAATTTTAGCATCTTTTCAAGTTTTCACTACTTCAAATCATGCACTTCCAAAAGGGCAGAAACTAGCTTTCAGATACGCTATGTACAATTGCTATGTGTAACTACAATCTGTAAATCCTAATATGTAACTATGGAAACTTTGCCTGTTTTTACATACATCCATCACTTCTGAATAAGCTTAAAGGATTCCTTTATTAAGGAAACAAACGTTTTGAAATATTTTAGTCAGACTATTTACAAGATACCCACTGCACAATATTCCCTTTAATTAGAACAGTTAAACACATACGGAAAGGCTTGTCCAGCTCTAAACAGACAGTGATACTCTTTTAACAATAGTCTAAACAACAACAACTCATTTGCTCTGTTGCTGAGCAAGGAAAAATTATGTCTCCCTCTTTCCACTTAAATCATGAAAATCTCATTATATTTTAAGTTTTTCTTTTTTTTAATTTTTTTGAAGGAGACCGAGGAGAAAAATTCCATTACACCTCTCAGATATCTGACTGCTGGAATGTACTTCTAGTTCAGAACACACTTGCCATAATTTTGAAAAGTAAATTTACCTGGATGGCTATCTGGCCACTTGGCAAATCCACCAACAAGACGATCTTGAGTTGACAGGATGTAATTTCGGTTTTTCTCAAAATTTGTATATTGGAATATATTCAAGAGCTGAAAAGAAATTAGACCATTACAGTAATAAACTAAATCTTAGTATATTTTTAATACTAAAATATAGTGCCTGTTTACGAGATAAGCAGTGATAGCAGAGAGAGCACTAATCTGATAAACCTCTATATCCTGCGTTTTTGCAAGATGAAAGACCTTTATAGCGATGTGTGCACATTCACACATTTGTGCCAAATATGCAACTCTTTCAAACAAAGAAAAGATACAATGCTTAAAGAAATCAAAGGAAGTAATTATCCTGTAGCTGTTCTGTACAGTACCTTCAATGTTGCTCCCACCCAAAAGGAATAGCAAGTGTCTACAGGTTTGTTGGGTCGTCCTTGGTAGCCATTCTGTTGCCTCATTATACACCACCTTCTTATTCTGTTCAGTTCTTTTTCTGAAAAAACTTCCTCAAGTTTACCCATCAAACATAGTGATGCAATCCCACAAAACGTAGAGCCACCTGTGAAGAGACAATTGTTTTTGCAATGTTTTGATACCCAGATTTTCACTGAAGCCTGTATGATCTCAGTCAGAACTTTAGCTAGGGTAGTAACAGTTAAATCAATGAGATTTTTAGAAGTATGAAACTGCTAATTTTAAATCTAAAATCCAAATAAATAAAACCCACTTTAGTTCACATACGTCAAAGGGGAAAAAAGCCTCAACCCAACTCTTGCACAAATAAACCTGAATTTGTTTTCTTAAAGCTGGATTGCTTCTCACTGCTGCGCAATTTACATTACACAGCAGTCCAGAAATAAATAAATTGCAATGCAACAGAAAACATTTCTTCATACGTTACTTAAAAAAGGAAGCTATTGGGATGTCAACAATCAGACTGAAGCAGAGATGCCAAAGGCAGTCTCAGACACAATCCCCCAGAGGATATAAACAGACAGAAGTGTCTTGATGAGCAGAAAGCCCCCAAAAAATTAAGAAAAAAACCCAGAACATGGTTAATACTATGAAAAGACTGCTGGACTCTCATGGTTGTAGTAGATACAAATTATTATAAAATTCTAAGGAATTTTTTGTTGTCATAGAACCTGCACTATAAAATTTGGAATTAGAAGAAAAGCTTATGTCCTTTCTTTGTGTATCATGGCCACCACTTTTTAAAGCCCATCAAAACTCATTCTGAGTCAATTAACTGATATCATAAAAGACTGTAAGCAACTTGTTGATACAAGACTTGAGGCCTTACACTATCCTGGTGCTAGAAGACCGCAGGAACTCTTAAGGTTATTTTTATTCTGATGCTGAAATGCGGCAGGAGGAAGATAATGAAGTAATGCTATCTGTTATCACTAGCATTGTAAGGTAACTTTGTTAAATTATACCCTTATGTATTAAAAAAATTAGTTAAGTTTTTCAGCTTTATCCATCCTGCAGGAAGAAAACAGATGGAATCCTATGAAAGCTCAATACTAAGGATAAAGCTAGCAAACATTTCATAGATTTACTGTCAGTCACATAGAAGTCAATAGTTTCTCTGTCACAAGCTGACCACTACTTCATGGCATAGAAACATTCTGCTTAAAAATATCAGTCTCTTGCGAATTCTTATCTTCACAACTACAGTTTACAAAAATTAACTGCTGCTTCAAGATTTGAGCCCCAGTGGATGCTGCAATCAGAGGAAATGTTTCTAGGTTTTAGTAATAGCTGCTGAAATTGGGAGATTATCAGATGCACTGCACAAAATCTCTTGCAGATAAATCCAGAGTAGCAATGTTACATGTGGAAAAAGTTTGCTCTGTTAGCAAGAGATGAGAACTACAGCCAATACCTTTCAACAAAACATTCATGAGGTAAGATTAATGGAGCTGATATATCAAGACCCCATCTGGTCTGATATTAAACTGGAACAAAGGGAAGAAGACACATGATATTCTGAGGCTTGCTTTGGATTTGCTCTTCCTCATCCCACTTCTTTAAAATCAGAAAAGATGGAAAGGCATGACATACCCTGCAACTCTCACAGCATTTTCAATCCCAGTCTTAAAAACAGGTGTAGAACATTTTAATATTCTTACCGTGAGATTCCAGTCCAGCTCCCTGTGCCAGGCCATTATCGTAAGACTGAAGGAAAAGCCCCCACAAACCAGTTACTTTAGAACCACATCATTTTCACAGACATTGCAATTTCTCAGTTTACTAGCAAAATTATCATCAGATCATAAACATCATTTAACCCGATTAAATTATCAACCTACACCTCAAAAAGCACTTGGCACAAAACAGTTAACATCAGCCTTGTTTCAATACTGACAGCTTTTATGACTTTAATGGAGTTCATTTTAGTTGTGACCTATGTTAAAAGTCTGAAAATGGGTAAACGTGTCTTTGCCAAACAGCAAAAGCCTGTGATATAGATAACCATTAAAGAAAAAAAAACAAAACCATTTTTTTTGTCTTTATAAAAAGGAGAAAATGGATATGTAATTCCAAATAAATTAAATGGATAAATTAAATGTCTCTAACCCAAAAGCTGGTTAATGTACAAAAAGGCAAAATGCAAGGTAGTACTGTGCAAGGTACTACTCAAGTACAATAAATGCTTTAGCAAGGAGCAAGAACATCAGGTTTTAACAAAACTGAAGATGGGGCAGGAGGGGGAAGGAAACCAGGAATAACAACATAATAAAGCATACTATTGGACTAAACCTGCCCTGTAAAGTATTACTGTTAAAAAAAAAAAAAAACCTTAACAATGCTGAAAAATCACTTTGTTAAGTGAAAGAAAAAGGAGAAACTTGAGTCTGACGAACAAAGCACCAAGAATATTATAGTACAGGTCTGCTAAGAGCTATCTAGGACCAGGTGATACTATATATGCAGGAATAACAATCTTTCTTCCCTAAAAACTCATTAAATCATTTCGCATAAGAAACAAGAGATCACAGTAAGTTATACATAAAAATGGAAAATGTTTATTTTACAAGAGTTCATAGAATACTTATTATTAATGGACAAACACAATACTGCTTAGTAGGAACAAAAATTGTTTTAACTTTTGAAGTTAAATTGCACAGTTCCTGCATCTTCTACAGTAATTGCTCTATTAATGATCAGTTCAGTGTCTGATCAGTTAGAAAGCAACTTTAACTCCCCCTCCTGGGGTGCTGACTATGAATTTCTCATGTTTTCTCCAAAACATTTAACAGTATCTAGTAGATAAAGGGCACCTTGATAGACCACTAATGACTCCCATAGTCCTAACCAAGAACGGCTACAGGAGGTAGCTTACCTTTAGGAATGACCTAAGGATTACTTTGTACATCTGTTTTTAAAGCTGCCGTTAAGAAGAAAAAAAAGAAACAGAAGCAGACACAGAAGTGTGCTGGTTTTGGCTAGGATACAGTCAATTTTCTTTACAGTAGCTAGTACAGGACTATGTTTTGGATTTGTGCTGAAAACCCTGTCGGTAACACTGTTGATGTTTTAGTTACCGCTGAGCAGGGCTTACACAGAGTCCAGGCCTCTTCTGTTTCTCACCCCACCCCACCAGCGAGGAGGCTGGGGGGGGCATAAGGAGTTGGGAAGGGACACAGCCGGGACAGCTGACCCAAACTGACCAAAGAGATATCCCAGACCATATGACGTCATGCTCAGCATATAA
>JAVKLA010000074.1:21259242-21270628 GCA_034782735.1 Sagittarius serpentarius | reverse complement strand
TAAATATTGGAATAAGCATTCTTTAAGGATATGTGGTCATCTGAGCATGCAGCCTGACACATGAAGGAGGTGACTCTGGTTCTTACAGAACTGTGGATTTGAGAGGAAATGCTGCCCGTCAGAGAACAGAGCAGTGTATTATTGGTAATGCAGCCTGCAGTAGAAAACTGATAGCATGAACAATGAAAATGCCTTGCACATGGAAATCAAGATACGGTATAGCTGTACACTTGTTTGTTACATGCATTTAGTTCCCCTGTGAAGCTGTGGAAATGCAGGTGTGGGATCTATGCCTTCTACACAGCATCCCCTGAGCAGGGCCTGGTGTTCATCTAGCCATGCTCTCACAGCACAGAACTTATTTTCAAAAGATTCAGCAGAAGTTTGGGCTTATTTCTTTCGTTTTAAAGAAAACACAAAGAAAAGAAAACAATTCAGAGATTTGCTTTTGCAGTAAGAATGAATGGGCAGTGGGCTAAGTACTTTGAGCAGCAGTACAGTAAGACATAGAGCTTCTATGCTAGTGATCCCTTACATTAAATTACCATATGACCTAACACAGGGCCAGATGTGCAATTTCTGTGCTTGCTTGCTGCCCTCTCTTGGCAGCACAGCCAGCCTCCAGGAGAGAAAACAGAATGAAGGTTCTGGAGAAAAGTATCAAACCACACTCACTCAGAGAAGATGGAAGAGTCTTGTACCAAAGAAAAATCCAACATTTTGCACCTTTTTCCACATTGGAAAAATAAGGAATTGCTTGTAAGAAGTCAGATCTCCTGTCTTCTCTAAGACAAGGTTCATTGACTCAGTATCTGTGTAAGGGAGAATTGATTTGGGTGATGAGACCGTCACAGACAAACATCATCTTTTCCTGTACATTATTTTATACACCTACCAACTACCTTGCCCTTCCTCCCCCATAAAAGCAATTTTCTAAAAAAAGAGTGATTTTTGCTTTTCAGTCCCTAGAAGAATATTTGAGTTGACTTCCAAGACGTTGCCTCAATTGCCTTCTATAAGGATTTCCAACGGTAGTATACATGTATATACCTTTTATTATCAGTCCTAGAAAGGCTGAAAGAAAAGTGGATCCTGTGAATAGCGGTAATCTTTTGTGGCAATTATGAGCTCTACTCTTCAGGATAAATCTCCTTCCAGCTTTGAGGAGGGGAGCCCATGTCATTCAGGATCCTGTTTGCAGATTAAGAAATGCATCCCACACAGCGGTTTACTATCAACTCTGTGTATGCTCACATAGCTTGCTATCAGCCTGTGTGTTCACACCATGCACAAAGGGCATCCAGTACTCTAGGAGGCTGCAAACAAGCAGCCATCTGACTACTCAGTGAGGAATGCTTTCTCACATGCAAGCCTTCAGTGTCTGTCTTATTCAGTATCTCACCTATGCATAAGAAAACACAAATTACCTTTTCAGGTAATGGAGGTCCTCCCATGGAGGAACCATTCCTCATCATCTTGCTGGATAGTAGAGGCTTCAACCTTAAGTACCTCTTCCAGAAGTCCTACTTTGCATCAACAGGAACATGTTGACATGAGTATCATTGGCCAAGGAGTGCAAGCATCATCCTCCAGTCAGCTGCCTTCCCCCAGGACATCCTTCCTAGAGCATCCAGAGAGACCACCACTGACAGTAACACTGCCAAAGAGGCTTGACAGCAGATCCTGTTGATCTGATTCCCCTTGAAAAAATATGTAGCATGCTTTACACTGAACAGTTCTGAAAAGTGAAGAAGACAGAGTATTAATGGTACATGACTTCTAAGGTTTCTTTCTTTACGAGTGTTTGAAAGTTGCAGTTCCATAAAGCCATACTCTCACAGTATGATAAATATATCCACAGAACAATTCAAAGTTGTGTTTAACATAAAAATAAGAGTAAAAACCAAGGAAATTTGTCATGTGCTGCCTTTGAAAGGTGTTTCTTTTCTTTCCCTTGCTTGTAATTGGGATAACTTTTCTCAGGGTGCCAAAACTGACTCTTCTCCCAAGAGACACACAGGAGGCTGTAGCATAGCCTCTCCTTGCACCTGCTTCCAGCCGTACAGGTGTGACCCCCAGCAGCACTTCCCTCTGGTTTATCTGGGGACGGGTTTGCGTGTTGATTAGCTGTTGCCTTTAATAGGGCGCTCACTAGCACTTCAGTGGTTTGGGGCTCATATCCCGTGCTCAGGTTTTTGTGATTCAGGACGAGAGCACAGACATTCATGCGTCCGGAGGAGGCTCACACACAGCCAAGGTCTGCAGAGGAAGGAAGAGCAAACTGGCCGGCTCTTCCCAGATCTCCGTGGGTCTGACTTCCACAGCATCCTTCGTCATGTCCCCGTGGTGGGACCGCTATGCAAAGAGCTCTTTCGCTCCAGCCGCTCGCCTGTGCACATGCTATCACAAGTAGGCATCAGTGCTGAAGGAAATCTTTGGTTTCCTGCAGTCTTTTACTAGGCACACAGGCAAACCCTGAGGCGGGTGTCAGCCCAAAACGGCCAGCAAAAGGGAGCCTGAGGTTTTCAGCAGCTCTTGGCAGTGTGGACTTGGACCTGTGACATCTTCCTGCTGATATCACCTGGAGGGTAACTCAACTGATACAAATCACCTGAACTTCTGCTATGGCTGGCAGATGCATGCTCACCATTGCTCGGCAAGAGTGACCTGGGCCAGCAAGAACAGACTACAAAGCTCCTTCACAGGGAGATTTTCACTTCTGAGCAGAAAAGAAGCAAGTCTGGGAGCTAGAGGCATTTTTCCGGGGGCTGCATTTCCACACAGCTGGGAAGAGCAGAAGCCTCGTGGCTCCTCTCCCACACTCTGTGCAGACCTTCTCCACCTCATCCCACCCACAGCAGGGGCAGGGGCAGGGGCAGGGGCGGGGGCATGGGGTGCCTTGGAGCAGGGCAGCTGGGCACATGCAGGGAGCAGGAGGGCATGGGCTGGGGACAGGGGCCCTCTGAGGCACGGCAGTGACAGCTCTGCTGGGGAAGGCGGTCAGCAGGAGGCTCAGGCCATTCAATTTGGGGTTTTTTTGGCATATCCCTCACTAGCTACAGCGTCCCACAAACACCTCCTGGTCAGCTGCATTGTCTTCTTTTTGAGATGCCACCACAGGCATGCAGAGAACACCCTGGAGCTGCAGCTGGGCAGATAATGGTCTCTGCAGGGTTTGGATTGCTCTGTGCTGCTGCAAACCCTCCCAGTGCCATTTTGCAGTTGCCACAACCGAAGTCATCCATTCTGGTTTTGTTCCTTCTGGGCAGCGGAGTGTTCATGAAAAACACACAGACCCTTTTTCCCTGTGAACTGCCACCAGATGGCAAAGCACTCGCCGGCGTTGCTTGTCCCTGGACCCTGTAAGTCCAAAGCGGAGCACCTGGCCTATTAGGTATAGCTCCAAACCAGAAGGATGACACCAAATTCCATCAAAATCACAAAAAAGGCAAAGCAGATATATGGTGCAGTGCACTCTACGATGCATTAATCCTCTTTCAATGGATGTGGCAAAAATACACCAAATGCAGTAAAATGCTGAATATCTGGGTAATAAATACAAAGCCTTGGATAAACAAAATTCAAAATCTGTTCCCCAGCTGAGCTGAAGAAATACATGTGGGAAGGAGGAATCAGACCAGAAGCAGTGAAAAAATTATCGTTGGGGTAAGTGGTGCCTGGAGTATGCCTACCTGCCCCAAAGTAGTATTATCCATGGGGTCTGTGATGAGAAAAGTGCTTTAAGGAACTCGAAGAATTTGTCTCTGATCAAGATTTGTGTTTAATTCACCTACATGTACAACGGAGATGTGCATTGTCTCATGAGTACAGTGAGAAGAATAAAAACAAAGAAAAGTGAAATTGTTTAGTGTGGCACACTTGCATTAAAAGTTTTGTCATCAAGTCACCAGAACTCATGCAATGTTTAAGAAATCACAGCCATCAACTACAGACTTACCTTTTAAAACAGTTATTTATTGATAAAGCAATATAAAAATGAAAGGATTTATGACAGCCAGTACATTTATCTACAATGGTTGTTCACAACTCATGATTGTGCCCAAGAGCCTTAGATGCTGTTTTGGCAATTTTTAATTGAATTGATTCAACCCAGAGTAGTCTATCAGTTGGCAGGTCCACTGGAAGTCTGAGCTCCTTCTGTCCCCCGATAAACCGATACCAGCTCTAACAAGGCACGCAGTGGTTTGCTGGTAGATGTTATTAGATAAACTGATACAGTTGGAAAAATTAAAGAAGCTTGTGGGTGCTCAAACCTGGAAATGAAGTGACTTAAAGTTTGTCCATTTCTTCCTCTCATATCAGTTATTTAATAAACTGTATTCCTTCCAGCAACCCATGTACCTTCTTTGTCCTTATACCATCATGGTTATGATGAAATATCATTCTGACAAAGGCACAAGGCAATAATATGATTTAATAATAATGGCACAGTTTATTTCACTAATGAGACTGGCTGTTAGCTGTTACATCTTTGATGTTGTCTTGGGAACATAGTGCCAAGAAAGGGTGAGTTCACCAAGAACAAAACTGTGACTCTAATCCTGTCAACTGACATTTATAAGCTGAAATTCCAAAAGATATTTTCCACACTGTTTAAGTGCTTCCTGTTTATGACCATACTCACGAAGCTTAAAACTTTCTTTCTTTCCTTGGCAATTTGCGGCTCTTCCACACCGTATCCAGAGCCTGCTCATCATTCATTCGGTGCTAACTTGAAACATCTGCTCTGAAGAGGAATGCGTGCGGGCTACGCAGATACAGCACAAGAATAACCCGGTATCGGACTTACCAGCTGCGACACACGGAGAAGACAGACGAGCTGTTCCTGCCCTGCCAGAAAGACCATGTGTAGACACGCATACACACACACGCGTACAAACCAACACATTTGCACAGTGGTAGGTGCCACTTTTTTCCTCGCCGTTGCTGGAACAGTTCTCACATTTGCTGAGCAGCAGCACCACCGTGTGACACACGTATGTCATGTCCTATAGGGTTACACACCTATGTATTAACGCTGTGCTTGCCAAACAGGGGCTCAGCTACTGGTCCTTCGAGCCACAGACCCTCCCTCCCAAACCACGCCGTTGGCAGTGACTTCAGCTTTAGCCTGTATCATTGGCACTCACGCTTGAAACACGGACAGTGGTGAATCAGCTCCCAGAGCACCAGTCCTGGAAGGTGCTGGGAACTGGGCTCCAGACCTGGTCGTTCTGGTTCGTTTTGGAAGGAGTGCTTCTGTCATTAGAGGCATCCCGTGGGTGCACTAACTTGCAGCATGGCTAAAGATACGTCATGAGTTAGACTAATCTGTCTTCCTTGTTGGGGCTGAGGAGAAATCCAGAAGAAATGCAACCCATATATGTCCTCAATGAGACAATGACATGGGGTTTTTGAAGTTTAAGAAATGATGCCTGCGTAGGCTTCAGGCAATAGATAGGGAAACTGTACAGAGGCTCATCGCTTGAAAGAAAGAGCAGGAATAAAAATCAATAAACCCATGCCAATATTGCTTGGTGACACAATGATTTTATCCAAAATGAAAATGAAGTTCTGTATGATTATAATCCACTCCTTTGGAGCTGTGCTTTTGCAGGCACAGTGCAATAATGCCGCGTGCTTCCATGAAGGATTAAGGTAATTTCCTCTTTTCTCAGATGCCAGATTTTATAACGTTACAGCCTTCTAAATAAGCAAATCAGGGTCAAGCCAACATTATGGCATTCCCTCAACAATGGCCAGGACTAAACTCGACGTATTTAAATACAAAAGAGAACCGTTTTGTAGAGGACAAAAAGGCAATATTACATTTTTTTCATTGCACAAGTGTGCCCAATATTTATTGTGTAGGTTTCAACAATTTGAGTGATTAGACTTTTGGCATGGTGTTAATCCCTGACTGAAGCAAGGAGTGGAAAAGAGCTGCAGTGGTTATGGGCTATTGCCCTTCTCTCGGTGGTAACCAACCTTGGGGGTTCAAACATAAATCTAAAACATACATTTTCAAAGAGTCTTTTCTGATTATTCACACTTTTGCAAGTAAACAACAATTTTACTTAAAAGCGAAAAGAAATGGCAGAAGAAAACCACCTATTTTAGTATTTCTGTTCTTCCTCTCACCCCCTGTCCATAGGTATGATAGTCGTCAGTTTACAGATGCAAATCTACAGTCAGAAACACTGTCACGTGTTGTTTTTCCAGATGAGAAATAAAACCAGGTCTTTTGAACACTGACTTCCCCTGAGAATGGATTCCCAAACCAGTCTACTGTGAATTTGCTCAAGACAAGAGCCAGCAACCACAGTAATGGAAGAGGCCACCTATGCTGCACCTGCCAGACATTATCAGCTCACCCCAAAACCTCATGTGGATGTGTCACAGAAGAGCGCAGTCCTCAAGAAGCGTGTGTGAAAAAACTTTTACAGCTCTTTAACTGCTGCCCAGCGTAACTTGGAAGGTCAGAACAAGGGACGCAGTCTTTCTGCTGCAGTCTTGTCTTTCATAAAGAGGTCAGAGCTGAATCAACAAAACTGCGTGATCCACAGTACAAAAGGCTCTATGGCTCCCATTAAATCTTCTTTCATAGAGTTGGTTTACAGGCTGTAAACTGTAATGGGATGCTGGACCAAGCTTGGGAACTCCATGTGCTAAGCTCAGTGCAAGACGTGCAATGACAAGGCAGTTTCTGTCTCTGAAAACTCAACAGCATAAGTTGTGACAAAACACACCAGCTGGGTGACACAAGCAGGCTGTCAGGATAACGTAGTCCTCTCTCTCTCTCTGCTGCCAGCCCAGCCAGCCCTCCGCTATCCGGGTGGTGGAGACGCTTGGCTCCACAGAGCTAGCACGAGTCTGGAAGCGGAACAGCCACAGGCACAATTCATGCACCAGCTCGTTTCAGGGACCTCTCAGGAGTCCCTGAGCATCAAAATGCAAGCGTTACTGGCCGCCTTCTTCACCAGTACTCTCTCACTGCAGGTTCTTAGAGCATCATTTAAATATAATTTCCATTATCCATTGCTTTGTTTTACCCATTTTGCTCCAGCATTAGTCACTGCAGATAACTGAGAACTGACTGTACTTAATGCTGAAGATGTGATGATATGACAGGCCCTTCCCTATTTAACAGGGGTCATAGGCAATTTAGAGTGATACACCTTAATGCTAATCAACAGCTTACACTAACCTTTAAGTAGCTCTTCCGGTTTTAAAAGCCAGGATAGACACATCAGTCTCATAAAATTAATTCCTTAATCCCTTTAGAGCACTGATAAGGCTACAAATATATGTGGCAGGAAAAAAACATAGCTGGTTTACGTCGCTGGGGAAGGCTGTCCTCCACAGGACCGCCCATCTCCTAGCAGAACAGCTCTTGAATCAGTAGTGCTTAGTTCTGCATATTAAATTACACCATTTTCAGTTTACTATGTTACTATACCAAGCTGACGACTGCAGTGACTGAAGACCAGGCTGTGAGTCGAACCCCCTTCCCGCAGGAGCGCCAGGTCCCATCAGAGGGGCAGGGAGGGCAAGAGCTGGGGTGGCAGCAGCACCCCGGACCTGATTTCCACCTGGCACCACACACCTGCTAGAGCCCTAAGTAAACCCAGCCAAAGCTCACCTGTACACGGCATTTGTCACTTCATAACAGGTATCTACCCTACTGATCAAGCCAGTAGTGCCTACACCCTGTTGGGCCTAGTCCACAAGTCAAAAGCTCCACACAGAGCAGTATTTGACTTTGCTTCGAGGACCGGTTTGAGCACAGACAATCCATCAGCCCCTCTGAACAGTCCCACTGCTCAGGATTTTGTCGGTGTCCCCTTGCAACCCAGTTTCAGCCTTCCTGCCTCTTTCATTTAGTTGTATCAGCACATTCCCACATATGCCCTCTAGTACCAGAGGCTCCAGGTACACGAGTAACTAGTTTAATAAAACTTAAAACTCATGGAAGGCTGCTGTGGACTGTCTACCTTATATTTAAGGACAAATATTTTTCTTTTATGAGTTCTGCTGCTCCTGTGCTTTCAGTTTGCCATCTCAACAGACCAGCCTTCTAGCACACGTACAGGCAGCTCTGCAGCTTTCTGGTCCTGTAATAAAGCATTACACACAGAGATATCATTCTCTATGTGCATTATTCAGACAATATTTTTGCATTTTATATTATTTTTAACTCCTAAAACTCATGGGGATTTTTAATGAAGTAAGTTTGCTCTCCTTTTATGGCTGTAGTTTTTCCTACTCAAAAGATAGGCAAGGCATCTTCCTCAATACCAGTGTGCATGTCTACACATATATACATAAACAGCTTCCAGGCTAATTCTGTTCTGGTTCTGTTTACAAAGAAAAGCAAGAGATCTGAAAAAAGCTTTGTCCCTAAGATTACCATTCACTTTTTGCTTCTCTTTCAAGGTCTGACCTTACCAAGTAGATTATCACTACAAGACACCCCCAGCCATTGCCTTTTTACCCAACTAAAGTTGTCACACAATTAAACCCACATTCTGCTGTGCTAGTTCTACAGAAGTAATTGCACTTACACACAATTTATGTTGCTGTCAGTCATCTTTCACTGCCAGATACCAAAACCTTGTAAGGGAAGGGAAACAGCATGGGTTCTGCTGTACAGCAAACTGCTGCTATTTGCATCCCTTGGCAGAGGAACGCAGTAGTAAAATCAATGACCCTGCATGGTTATCTGCTCTGACTTGCCCTGTTTGGAGTTACAAACTGGCATATGCTCATGCTGTTAACTGCACCAGAGCATAAAAATAGGAGCCACAACTCCATCAGAGAAGGGATTCTTCTAAACAGCTTGGGAAGAGACAGGGTAGGGACAGAGTAGGTGAAAGCCTAAGCAAGGGTTCTTGGCTTCATACTTATTTCTGTTCCCGTAAAACCAAACCCCAAGAAAATGGGTAAGTCCAAACTTGCATAAATTTTATTTTGTTTGAAGAGTGTATTCAAAAGCAAAAAATATATTGTATGATAAAAACTCTCCATGCCGTCTCGAAACAAAACCACTTCTCTCTTTCCCATCGTTCACTGTTTAACTTAATGTACAACATTTTTTTTGTTGCTCATATTGCTTTCCAAATGCTAGGCAATGCTGAATTTCACAATTTCTTTAAGTGTAGTTATATTTGTATTTCCAGAATTAAGAGGTCTGGCTTCCATTTTCAACTCCAGATATTAAAGTTTAAGAGGAAATTCAAAACCAATGCAATGCTAAGGACTTTAGCATCTGGCACTGAATAGGGCATTTTTTCAATACACTGTGGATAGACTATTATCAAACAAATGGGAATCAGAAAAACTAAAATGAGAAAAATAGCATGAGCACTCATAAAAAAGGTATTTAAAAACTCTGAAAATTTTCTTGAGTGTAGCCATTCTTCTATAGCTTAAGTAACGAAAATAAGGATGAAAATGCAAATTGTGTAACATCATAAAATGCCTTACCTTCTCATGCCTGCATCGTAGCCAGCTGTTCTCATACCTTTCACTGTACTCAACCAGATTCTCAAGGAAGCGATGACAGGCTGCAGTGCTCATGAAGACTCCATCACAGCTGCCTATATATATCTATATAATAGTATGCATACATAGAAGTAAAGAAGGTGCAAGTTAGTGACACCCTCTGAATCATAAGGCATCAAAACAGGATCTCAGTCATCCCTCTGCATTCACCTCCTGCATGAAAACATTTTTAAGTATGGCAGGGTAGTTCCGTATGTTTCCGTTTGTCATAAAGTCCTGAAATTCTACATCACAGTTTGCAAGAGACTATAAAGAAACTGGTTTTGCAACATACAGACCAGCGCTAAAACCAAAGCATATACTAGCGTATCAAGGCCAAAACAACTGTTTCTGAAGCCCTAAAATTGAGAACTACAGGGAAACACAACAGATGATACTACAAATGTCGTGCCTGAATCAAGTCACCACCCTGGCAATCTCCCTCAGCTGACCCACCCCCGGTGATGCTGGCTACAGCACAGCTCCCCCGTTCCAAAACACAATTTGACTATTTGGGCCCAAAGGCTATGAATTAAGTTTATTAAAAGGAGTACCAGCCAGCAACAATGTTTTCAGGGTCCCTGAAATGTGTCCTCGGGTGCCTGCAGGGTGACAACAGGTTGATGCAACCACCTCTGCACCTTACCGTGGCGTCAGCACCGTGGCCAGTTTGCAGTGAGACTGTCACCGCTTCAAGGTGTCAGGCAGCACCCTTCTTCCATGATGTTGCATACTTACGGCATAATTCCCCAATTCATTGAACCCTGCAACTTCCTATGCTCCCTCAAGGGGTTTCTGAACTTGGATGGTGATTTCATGATGGCAGTCCACAAGTGACATTCCCCAGGGTGAATAAAAAAGTCTAATAGACCAGGGTGTTGAGAGAAGGTAGAAAAGAAAAAAATTTAGCAAGTGCTAAGTGAAGGGAAAAAGTGTTAAGCCATCAATTAAAGATGAATCTATGCTACTGAGACCAACATTCAACTGACTTACCTTGCAAAAACTAGTAAGCAACTTGAGACAGACTACATTTTTCTTCTTGCAAACTGATGAAAACCAGTAATACCAGGGAAATAAAGGCCGTAATACCTTTGAGGAAGCACTATATTAGGTGTCCTTTGATAGCTAAAAAGGCATTACAAGAGTCACCAGGGGAAAAAATAACAAAATGTATGATGTACTATGATAGCATGTGCTGCCAGGAGAGGGCATCACATTATTGGTCAAGATCCGTAATAAAGTTAAGCATTATTGGACCTTAGTATATAAAGAGTTAAAAGTCAATAAAAATTAGTAAGCAGAGAAAGCTAATTACTTGCCTTTGAAAAGCAACAGTTTAAAAATCCTATCAGGCCATATACCTTCACAGTCATATTCAGATTAACTCATTCAGTTAATTCAGGAACCTTACAGGAACACAACTTGGTAGAATATTACCAATCAAATAAGAGTAGGATAACGAGAAATAAACCCAAATCTTAAAACACCTTCCCCCGAGCCCTCCCTTCTTCCCAGGCTCAAATTCACTCCCAATTTTCTTTACCTTCTTCTCACAAGCAGCACAGGGGGACGGTGAATGGGGGTTGCAGACAGCTCATCACACATTGTCTCTGCCACTCCTTCCACCACACACTCTTCCCCTGCTCCAGCGTGGAGTCCCTACTATGGGAGACAGTCTTCCATGAACTTCTCCAGCATGAGTCCTTCCCCCGGGCTGCAGTCCTTCATGAACTGCCACAGTGAGTCCCTTCCATGTGTCCTTCCCATGGGCCGCAGTCCCTCAGGCACAGACGGCTCCAGCATGGGTCCCCCGCAGAGTCACAACTCCTGAGAGCAAACCTGC
>JAVKLA010000074.1:21200838-21213633 GCA_034782735.1 Sagittarius serpentarius | reverse complement strand
AATGCACAAGAAGGGCTAGACCGAAAGAGCATTTTTTTGAATATTGTGTAAAGGAACAAAAGGATGAAAGAATTACTGGATGAGGAGAACAGGAAAAGCAGCCAGATGTAGTTTTAGCTAATACGTAAGGCTGTAATTAGGGCAGATGATAAAGCATAGACAGACATATTCACTATGGAACAATACCATCCTAAACCTCCAGATCTGTTAAGAGTTCATTGACTGGAGTGTGAATCTGGCGGTAGGACAGGCTGTCCAAACTGTCTATTGTGATTAAGGAAAAAACCACCAATAACATGAAGGAAAGCATCTGAGAAAAGAAGAAACATTCTTGTTTTGATGGTTGTGTTTCTCTTAATGTTTTCTTTACTGTAGAAATTGTCCCAATGTCATTCAGCATGTTTTGCGTAAAAAAATAATAAAAAATCCCAGACCAATTTCTTTGTTCCATGTTTTTTAAAATCAGCTCTGAAGTATTAATCCATGCTTTTCAAATCTCTGTATTTGTTAGATTTATGTGAGCCAATATTTGTCTAAGTACTCTAGCTTGCATGCTGATCGTATCATTTACTCCTCTGGCTGTTCACTGCCGCCTTCTTTCTGAGCAGTAAATACTGAAGGTTCGCAGAAAGGCTAACCCTTACTGGTACTTAGCCTGTGTTATTCCATGTTGTGGTGTCCCTACAGGAAACAGTAAATACGCAGCATACTTTGTACAACTCTTTTTACGAGTTCTTCAAATCACAAATTTCCCAGTTACTGTAAGTGAGAAGTTTGCCATTCCTCGGAGCGTTAGCTTGTTGCTTCGGGGCTCTTTTGAAACTGGGTTAAGACATTGGTATTTCAGAGTCTGCTGGGTTTGCAAAGAATAAGTGATTTGCTTGGCTTACAATGGTCCTCAGCTAATTGGAAAACATGTTTTGAATTCTGTATTTAAGCAGCTAAGAAAACTTGTTTTGCAATGTAGGTTAAAATATGAGGAAATTGTGGTCTTTCATTATTTCCCTACCAGAGATCAATCTAAGTTCTGGTGTAGAATTACAGTGGATACAACCCAAGTCAAAACAATTCATTTTTCCCCTAAATACCTACAGACCAACACATATTTTTTGTAGCATCTCCATGACTTCATTTGTCCGAATTGTTTATCTAGTTCATCATTCTGTAGCTTCTGATCCCTCAGCACTGAGGTGAGATTAGTCAACTGTTGTTATGGCTCAGTAAATCAAAAGAGCAGAGCAGAAAGTATTTGTGCTCTTCTTTTCTCATTATTCTCGTTTAGCACTGTTTCTGTTTGAAGTCTGCATAATTCTGTGTAATTACTCCAGAATGATATTTGCTGGGGGTGGAGAATCTGGATCTGTATGTGTCTCTACCAGGCCACTTAATTAAGCCTTGAGGTATTAATTTTTGCTTTCTTCCACTGAGGCAGAATGAACACAGTGCACGCAGCCAAAGCACAAACCAAGTTCTCCCTGATCTCGGTTGCGAACTATTATTGTTCAGCTTTTGTTTCCTCCGCAGCTCTTCCCCAGGAGAGAGGGTGCGAGAAGTCGTATTTTTCTGCAGTGTGCTATTCTGCTGCTCTGCTTCTCCAAGAGATGAGAAAAGCGGTCTGCCCTTTCTCGCAGCCTGAGCTGCCCCACTGTGAATGCCTGCACCCACCGGGGCGGCGGGCAGCCCTGGGGAGCAGGCAGGCGGGCAGGCATGGCCTCCCCCCTTGTCCCCCCCATTTCCCAGCAGCAGAGGCAGTTGCTGGGGGTCAGAGGTACCAAATAAAGGCCTGACGCCACGTGGAGCACAAACGTGATGGCCCAACGGCAGCGTTGCTGAGGGCGAGAGCCATGCCTGCTCTCAGCAGTGCATGAGCATCTCCGACTGAGAGAGGTCTGCTCCCGTCTACAAGATTTCCAGAGAAATTACTACTGCTCTACAGTTACCCAGTGCAGGGACTGCAAGGTAAAAGCACAGAGATTTCAATACGAAGACAGCTTGCTTCACATGGTTGTGGCCAGAGCACTGCAAAGCAGGATTTTGGCTCGTGCATTGAATTAGAGGCCGAACAGAATCTTGGTTAAACTGGTGCCTCATCCTGCGGGCTCCCGCACAGGACCTGTACTGCCTTCTGGGACACTGCTGTTTTCTCTGTGACCTGCCGAACTGCCTGCCAGTGAATCAGCTGCTGTCCTGCAGCCTTTGGCTGCCTGATGCAGTAGGTTTTCTCTGAGCCAGGCCAGGGAAAATCTGTTTTGTTTTATGACCAGGAGTACATATGTGTGTGTATGATGGTCCTATCCAAGCTTGCTTTTAAATATAGATAAGCAAGTGCTGCTAAAAGGGAACTAGACATCCAAAGCAGCATCTTCCACATCTACCCATAGCAGATAAATGCGTTTTGACCCTGGATGATCACGATTTCCAGCTTCTCTTTCCTCTGACAGACTGGTAACTCAGATGCTCTAATCTATTTAGCAGAGGTGAGGCAGCAGAGGTGATGCAACATACCTTTGCACTCTGGACTTTGCACAACATAACCGGAGCTGATTTTCCTGGAAGCACATTAGGGATACTGACGGCACTGCACCACAGCTGTGCTGGTGGGAATGGGAAGCGGCACCACCGACCAGGAAGGGGGGTGACGGTAGGGTGGCCGTGGTACTTGTCTTTAACGAAGGCAACTGCTGGCAGATTGAACAACTGTCACAGTCTGCCTCGCTTAAGTGCTCAGTGGTAGAGGAGATGGAAATGTGCATGTGTCTAAAGTGACGCGGGCAGCTAGCTGTGTGACTAAACCCTTAAGGACGAGGCAACACTGATTTCTTTATGCTCACTTTTAATCTTGTGAAAGACACCAGCCGCTCAACCCTACGAGTGGTGCAATAAATAATAATGTAGCTGGCCACAAGTGTTTTGTGAGGGATCGCTCATCGCAAGTGCCAGAGAGGTGACGGAAAGACAGGTAGTGCAGGTTATTCAAAAAGCCCTGCGCTCCCGTGGCCTAGCTTATGACGCGTGCTATTGCCAGTAAAACCCCAGGTGAGCAACTTATCAGCCAGCCCTAGGAGAGAAACAGGCCGATTGCATGTGACTTAGAGGAAAAAGAACAACTACTGAGCCTACAACAGAGGCGTAAGAGGGTATTTTCTTTTGTTGGGCTCATTTGCGCTTCCTGAGCTGTGCCCTCACTAGGCCAGCTAGATTTTGGTAGTAAAATTATTGACCTTTTTTCCTCAAGAAACCTATACTGAAAGTAGCAGCTTGGCAGTGACTTGCACAGTGCTGCTTCTCGTGTGCTGTCACCTGCACTGCTGCCAAAAGGCTGTCAGTGCCCTGAGCCAGAAGCCACTGTTTGCTCAGGCCTCTGAGCCAGTACACACTCACCCACTGCAGCAATTCACACTTAAATTGCATTATCGTATGTGTTATACAGTTCTGTGTGATGCAAAGCAGTGGGAAAATGCCCTGGGTGTCCAAACAAAGACCATCACAATACAGAGACTTTTGTCCTTTGGGCAATTCCTTGATCATAAAGTGATTAGATAATCTAGGCTGCTAATACTTGCTTTTTGATGGCGCAGATTTTCTACTGACTTTCTTAATAAGGTTGCCAAAATTTGTTCTAGTCTGATGATAGATATGAGGACAAATATGTTGGAGGAAACATCAAGACTTCATTTCAGCACATAAAAGATCTGTCTTTCATTTGCTCAAATCACACATCCTCATTACTCTGCAATGATGGCAAACTTTTGCAGCACTTAAAGTTACACTTTCCGTCCCCGCATGACTGATACGAATGCTGCAGTGATGGGACCAGTGTGGGATAAGCATCCACTAGAAGCACATGCCCTCATCCAGCAGCTGTGGCACATAGCTTTAAGTGGTGGTATCACCAGCAGAAGCAGCATCTAGCAAAATGGTGAAATAGCTGGAGTTTTAATATTTTCCCAGTGAAGTTACACGATGGAAGGACTTTGCCTGGGGGCGATAGAAGTGGAAGCGTTCTGCTGCACAGGGCACTTCCCCAGGCAGAGCCAGGGAAGGGCAGTAGGGGAAATCCGGTACTGCTCCGAGCTTGCCGAGTCCAGGCTCCCAAGCACCCTTCTAGGATGGCCCAGGACACCACAGAACAATAATTCCGTGGCTAAAGCAGCATAGCTGCTATAGGCTCACTCATCTATGCTTGGGGTGTAGTGTAATAAGTTTTTACTTGTTGGAAAAACTGTCAGAGAAAACAAAAACCCCAGCATGTTCTATGATTTAGACATTATCATCTCTGTTTTTCCAATGTGATTTGAATGCATCTGGTTTTGCAGTACATTCTTGCACGTTGTAACAGAAAGAACGGATCAATTCAGACCAGAATAAATACCTGCACTCTGGAAATCAACCTAGCCTAAAGATATCTCTGTCTGAGAGCTGGGGAAAAAAAAAAAGGTAGGTTTCAGAAAGACAGAAAAAAAGCTTTTGAAAAGAACATTGTATAGTACATTGTGCAGTTGTTAGTGTATATCTCAACACAAAAAGAGCCAGATTTTTTTCACCAAATGCAGAAACATAAATGGAATTTCTAGTATTAGTTTAAACAGCTTATTATAAACATTAAAACAGACCCAGGATTTGATAGCTCTGCTTCTTACAGCGGAGCAGAGCTGATTCATGAAAAAGAAGTGAATGGGAAAACAAACCTGGTAAGCAGAGAAGGTAAGAGATGAGGGAAATGATTTCTGTTTGGTGGTGGTGCCTGGAGGCTAATTTCACTATTCCAAACAAAGAGGAAAAAAATCCAGTCAAGTGCATCAGCATACAGCCTTGCTCTTGCAGGACAAAAATGAATATTGCACTTAGCTTACAGTCCACCTTATCCTGAGGCATACTTGCTATGGCAGACACGCTTCCAACTTTGACATTAAAGGCTGTCACAGCTTTAAAAAAAAAATCTGATTTCCATAAGCTGGAAATAGTAATACAGGCCTGATTGATTGCGCTAGGTAACTATCTGCTTCCTGAGGCAACACAAACCGAAAAAACCCACAACCATGGGACAAATACATTATTCTCTGATAAACCTCCATTGCCATATGTTAAGAGGAGTTTTCTCAGATGCTTACAGTTGAGGACTGCAACCAGAATTGCGTGGAAGCCTAAGTTATTGCGGCTGACTTATTTGGTCCCTCTCACCCACCTGTGCCCGTGGGTCCTTGGGGAAGCACAGAGGTACAGGGCAGGTGTACAGAGAAATTGCCTCAGAATGTTCTTGCAGTTTCCAATGTTGTTTCACTTCACATGGAATAAAATTATGGAAAACAATAGAGGGAAAACATGGTAACGATGCCAGCAAATCTCCTAAAATATTATTTCAAGCATTGCTCAGCAGGCCTGTCTTTGATACTGGGATGTCTTACAGACTGTTCTTCATACCTCTGGTGGAAAATTAACCATTTTTGGATGGATGACTATTTAGCAGAGCAGCTTTTGGATCCGGGTTACATCTGGTAGCGCAAGAAGAGACATGGAGGCAGAGGATGGGCTATAAGCAGAAGGAGGGAGCAACTAAGTATGGGAGCTCTCAATAGCCCGTTCTGAGCACCCTCCTTTCTTTAGTCCTAACCCTAATCAAACTCCTGTGTTTGCATTAGTTCAGTTAGACCCCAAACCATGAATTGTTTTCATGGGAGGAGTTACTCTGATGGTCAAAGCATGATTTCAGAACCAGAAAAGTAAGGAAGGGACTTGGAAGAAAAGTTTGGTAGATGTGTCCCCACAATCAACACGTTTTTCTTACAGCTCAACAACCATCTTCCTTATAGCCATTACCGCTGATTAGAATCTTTAGAAGGCTGACCATTTCCATATCAGCTAATATGTAGATTTTTTTTTTTTCTTTTTACGTGTGCTGTTAGAGGTATCACTTGGAACCGTTCTGGGGGAAAACATAGGACATCTCTTCACAGTAGTATCATAAGCCTGTGTCATAAAGCATTTATTTTTCACGATTCGTCTGTGAGAGAAGGTTCCTGGTTCACTACATACGTCGTGGAAACAGCTGTTAGCACAAGCTGACTTTCTTCCCACCTTGCCCTTGCTCCAGAATGCAGCCACGTGTGCATATTCCCATGATAGCAAGCTGTAAATGTGGGAAGGATTCAGAGCTGCTCTGCGTGCCAGGTCCAGCATGTAAGGTTATAATTAAGTTACTCATTACCTTTTCTTCTTGGAAGGAGCCCTTATCTATCTATCTGTAGATAGTGCGAAGTGCAGGTTTTTAATTTTGTACTTGACAGCACATTAGAATGATTTTCCTTTAATCTCCTGCTAAGCACTGCTGAAATGCCTACTCAGTGGAAAATTACCTTATCAATACCATTAAGTGAGAACAGCAGTTGAAGAGGCCTTTATTGTACAGTCCAAACTACCTGCATTGCCAAAGACTAATAAATCCATGTTATGAAGCTTAATATAGAACGTCACACCTCCAGAATAGGATGCAGTTACTACATCGTCATGCATCATGACATAAGCTTGCTGTTTGTTATGTATAGCCTGGGAAAAGATATCTTTCCAACTTTAAGAACATCAAAATGAACTTTTAAGCAGTATCCAAATGAACTCAGTACGGAAACTGGCAAGGCAAGGAGGTCACATACACAATAAAATACATTGACACAGACTGACACACAGTGGATAAAAGGAAGACGGCGGGGAGGGAAGAGCTACCTAGACCGAGTTCACAGAGGCTGGCAACTAGCGAGCCAGGTCAGTATGAAATGCGTATGGAGGGCAATAATTTATAGGACCGTCTCTTCAAGAAGCTAATTTCCAGATTTTTTGGCACAGATGTCTACTTGGTAAACAGACATCCAACTCAGGGTGGTTACTCCTGCCATCAGCAGTCACGCTCTTGGAAAGGTGTTTGGACCTTCCAGGAGAGGGAAGATTTTTGGCACAAATACTGCCCATTGTGGAGAAAAAAGGTAAAGTGATCGATGTAAAGCATTTGTAACTTCAAGAGGGGATAGCTGGATACTTTTTGTGTTAGAAACACAAGCTTGGGGAAGGCTTTGCTAACATATGATTGCCTTGGATTCCTGCTCAAAGTCTGCTTGCTAAGACGCTGCAGCCTGGCCACTTGTTTGTAAATTATAATAGAGATGATACCAGCTACAAAAGACAGACAAAAGCTTCTGATTATTATACCAATCCTGCTGTATCCTCTCAGAGCACTTTTCTAATCCGTTCCTTCTTGGGATCATCCCCTTTGAGGTGTAGACAAGGGCTCCTAACCACAGTGCCGTAAGGATGTAGGCCTAGTCACCCACATCATTTTAGGTATAATCTAAGCAGAGTAGCACAGTATCGCTGGCGTTTGATTAAGTGGAAACTTGAGGGTCAGTAGAAGCCACCAGGAGGAAAACCAGAAGGTCTAAAAAACAACTATGTATGTATCAGTGAAATGCCTATATTTTGAACAGAAAGAGTTACACGCCTCATAACATTGTGTGAAGCTCAGGGAATAAATTCTCGTAAGTGCCGCTGAGTTAGTGCATAGAGTGTACATTGTTTTATTACATGCATTTGACTGATTTTTTGTTAAAATCCAGGAAGGCTACTGATAAACAGGGAATAACTTAAGAGACAATTAAATGAAATTTGCTGGCATATATTTTGTTGTGGCTGTTTGCTGAACAACAGGCTATCATGAAACAATTATAAAATTGTATTACACTGATTTTATAACCCAGGAAAGCAAAAAAAATTCATCCCTTTTGTAAAGTCTCCTTACATGCAACCATGTTTAGCAGAAAGCTTCACTAGGTTCAAACCATAAACCTAGACGTGTCAAAAGAGATTAGTCAATTTCCCCTCTTGAGCAAATTTGCCTGTCAGCCTCAGATAGTCTCACCAGGTAAACGGAAAGCAGGTGCTGGCAAAATCCTTTCAAACGACATTATTCCTCTGCTGTTTACAGAAGCATACACACAGGCACTGAACACAAAAGGAACTGTTTGCTCAGTTGAACTGTTTGCTCAGTTTTCTGTCTAAATAGCCAGCTTTTTCATGATCTTCATTGCATGTCACACCTGCTCTGTAAATGCAAAAACTCTTACGTTCTTGGGAACCTCACTAGCAGCTGCAGCTGAACCAGCTGACTAATAGCCCACAAAGGGTTGGAAAACACCAACCTGGAGATTTATTTAGCGTTTGTCAGCTGACTATTATGTAGAAACTTGGAAATGAAAGTGCAGGCATAGGAGGAAGCAGAGAGCATTACTACACACCTGCATGAAGGTTCAGGTGAAAGCAGTGATAGGATTAAATTCAAACACAAGCGCGCACACACACACACACACCTGTTCGTCTTTTCTGCAAATGCTAATGGGAGTTACTACCTTTCTTGTGCTGCTGAGAGGGACCTTCATAGTATTTCCCCTTTTTAGAGTGCTAGCTCTCCAACAGTATCATAAACTTGGTACCCCTCAGCCCACGCCAGTTCAGGCAACTAATCTGGCAGAAAACTAATTCAACAACCCCTCAACCCAACCAGCCTCTCCAAACCCACATTACTTTTTTCCCCTCCTTTCTGCTATCTGTGAAAATGCACAAGCAGATAACAACTGGGAATATGGCAGAGGGGAGAATGGAAAGGAGGACTCTTCCTCTTGACAGCAGCCTGAAGATAAATGAATTCCAAAACATCAGAAAATCATGCCTATAATATACTTCCTTGTTCCCCCGCCCCCAGCGACTGTTAGTGATTTGCTACACGTTCATACTAGTGAGGTGGAGAAAAACACTTTAAAGTAGTCTTGCCAGGCCAGGATGTAAGGAGCCCACTTGCTGGACGCTGGCAGGATCCATGGGGAAAAGTCAGGTCTCGTCTATGGCTCCTACCCACAACTACAAAAGTGTCTTGGGAATTTCCTCAAAATTCATTTTCTGAGAAAGAAAATCAAGCAGCTGTTTGTTTGTTTTCTTCTCCCTTAGAATAAGCAGTTACATGAACAGAAGAAGGTTGGGCTAAGACTGTTAAGAAAAAATAATTGGGTCACCCGCTGCAACTAGAGAAAACACTAGTGATGTGCCCCTGTTGCCTTCCATACATCTGCCATTTCAAAGCATCTCACCAGAACCCGGTACCACCACTAGGTCCTTCATGGCTGGCGGAACCTAAGGATGTGAGGGACAACAGACAAAACTGGAAAAACAAAGCCAAAAGAATAAGAAAATCGTCTTTTAAAATCAGATTTCCAGGCAGCCTATGCAGCAAAGTATGTGATCGTTATTAACACTGTGTGCTAAACGTATGGTCCAGATTTCTGACTTCCCTGAAGTCGCACATCTTTCCCTCCTATTTCTGCAAACTAGCACTTCACCTTTGCCAAACAGCAAAGCCACCCCGCATGGCTTCTGTTTGCACTACCTACCACAGATGCTGGGAAGAGAAGCCCCCTTACTCTTTGCCCTACGCTTACCCTTGCAGCAAGCAGCCTTTCCTTGCTCATCACTGCTGTTGGTCCTTCCCTCCCAAACAGAATTGGGGCAAACCCCTCCTCTTCAGTCGTAAGTGTGAATCACAGGATTGAAACTAGTCCACTCACACTTCTAAACTTTGCTCCCACAAGGTCCTGCATGCACTCTGTCTCCCAGTTTGGAAGTACCGCAGTACTACACACTGCCCAGCCGCGCACTGACTTCTAAACAGTACGACATCCTTGAGACATCCTCCTCCTCCCTCTAAGAAAAGGAGGAATGAGGCTACCAGCCGAAGAGCAGAGAAGAGGTAGCCACACTGACTTGCATCAGTGAGCTGATGTGACCATAGAAGTCACAAGCACCAAGCGCCAGTTCTTTCTCTGGAGTGTGATTTTCTTCTCCTCTGTATGAAAGACACTGTTACACCTTTGTCCAGACTCGCCTCCCCTGGCATGCTGCCGGAACGGGCTAAAGGGCATGCATCCACCTCTGATTACTCATTGACTCTGATAATTGTTTTGTTCGCTTATGGCTAATGATAAGGGGTTAGCTTGCCTGCTTTACGTAAGGCACATGCCAAATATTATCTCTCTCCCCTTGTTTTCCTACAGCAAAGCACATCCTTGCTGATGTAATGGAGTAACCAGCTAACTGTTCAGCTGCTTCAAGTTTCCTTAAGTTCCTTTGATAAAGGTGACTTGTGGCATCAATTTTTAAACCATAAACAGAACTACAGATTTCTGTTACTGATACAGAATTAAAGAGAGGGAAGCAGAAGAGAGAGGATGAGGCCAGAGTCCAAAACGTTGCATAAGCTGCATAACTGGAAGAAGAAGAAAGTAGGGAAAAGGATGGAAAAAGAAGAAAAAAATAACTTCTTTCTATAGTTTTCTGGTGAAACTAAGTACGCCAATAATGTCATGATAGCTGAAGAAGGAAAGGCAGAGGTTGCAAGAGGAACAGTCATATCTCACAGACTTCTGACAGACCATGCTCAGATGGAATCTTGAGCCAGGCAGGCACATTAGGGAGCACGAAGGGCTCTCTAAGCTGCCTCAACATGATGATACTCACCCAATATCCTTAGAGGAGGAATCCCTTAAGAAAACTATTAAATTTTCCTCAGAACTCTGGGGGCCAAATTTGCTCCTACTGTTCTGTCATGGCAGTCTGGGAAGACCTTGAGTACAGCCGAGTGAGAGGAAGCACAATCAGCAGGATGCAGTCCCTAACCCTTTGTGTTGGGTACTGGGTTTTGCACAAACTGTGCTGTGAGGAATGAGCCTCATGATCATGAGGAACACATTTGACTAAAACTGATGGATGGAATTGGGTTCATCCAAATTATAGTACTGAATCGCTTGTTTTAAACAAGTTTATTTAAACAAAGTAGGTACATTTCACAGAAATGGTTATAAAATGCATAGCATATTATAAACAATACTGTTACTTTACAGATACTAGTTGTTGTTATCCTAAATGTTGCTTTTTAAGAACTAACCAGCCTGCCTGGTGAATCAGAAAGCTAAAAATCCCCAGTTATACCACCTCAGGCACTGTGAAAAAAAAAAAAATAGTACGATATAACAAAGCCGGTGTCCACTTTTTTATTCACTCTACTGATTATTTGTATTGCTGCACCATTAATTCACCAGTTCCTATTATGTGGAAATACCCGGTCCCTGGAGTCACATACCAAGACTAGATTTCCATCAACTGGAACAGAAATTGCACTTCCTCAGCCAACCAAAACCCCATGCAACTCCAAGGAAAGCTGACTGAGGGTCTTCACACCAATTAACTTAATGGATAGAGACCGTATGAGTGGACAAAAACCTAGCAGTTTTTCTAACTTGTACGCACCCATACTGCTATTCATAAGCAACTTCATTGTAAGTTGGCAAGTCTGTACAAATTTCAAGCTTGACTTCAACGGAAATTGAATGCCCAGTAGAAACAGACCTTACCCTCACTGGTGATGCAATGACACAGAAAGTGGAAGAGAGCCTTTTTACAGCACTTGAGAACTCAGCACACCTCAGACGTTCAGAACTTCACACAACCAAATCCAGAGGTGTGTATTTTCTCATCTTTGGGATGCCAGGGCACAAAGGAGTAAAAATGAAGAGCACAGCACTGATCCATAACCACAGCTGAGACAGATACCGGCTCATTCACACAACACTTCAGCACATGAGTCATGACTGAAATTCTTCCCATTTACACTTCTATGACAATAGGCAGAAAGCAAATGCTGAGGTAAAAGGAGATGCACCAGGTTTGCATGGGTGTAAGCAAGTCTAGAATCAAGCAAGCTATAAAATCCATTAATTCACACACAGTAGAGAAGGAAAAATCCCCTTATTTTCGAAACACACAGATACATGTAGATCAAAACATGTATGTTTTCAAAACATATGGATACATGCTGAAGAATAAACTGACTTTCTGCATTATGACATGAGCTTTACAGTAGTTTAAGCTTGGCTTGGACTGAAAATAAAGAAGCTTGAACTCTGGCCAGCAGAGGTCCTTTAGAACGCTTTGTCAAGAGAGAAAAATGAGGTCTGAAGCAGTCCAAGAACATCAGCGTTTCATTCACCATCTTCAAGTAGTTTTTGTAAGTTGTTCTGTATCTTAGAAAAAGAGAGAAAAATAATTGGGAGGCAGGAAGTGTTACACTGCATTTAAAAAAATAAAAATAATCGAGACATACTGTTCAATATACTCTCTGTGTGCACGTTAATTCTGTCACAGCTATTCATACCAATGGTATTCATGTTAAATGCTTCCTACACTAGAGTCAAAGGAGACATCTGGATGCATCAGCCAGCAGCACACCTAGCTTTTGTATTACGAGTATCTTCTGCAATTTCCTCCTATAGATTCTCTCCTTCATTAGGCATGAGAAAATAAGATAGAAAAAAACTCTAGGGCTAAAAAGAAAGGGACAAGAAATGCAATTATTTTGAATGTGATCAAAACTCAATAAAAGCCTCAAAGTCGCAGCTCTTAGGTTTAAGCGGATAGGTCAAATAGTTTGGTAATGTCTTCAGCTGGCTATGACGTGTGCGCAGCAAAATAAGGTCTTCTAACCATTAGCAGATACATCCCATTTGCCAGATTTAGTGCACTGATTGTGGGTTATCTTCTCTTAGATACAGCAAAGGCAATGCCAGCCAGTCGCACCCTCAAGGATGATTCGTGCAGACCTATTTTACACAGTCTATTTATCCACCTTTCATGTCATTGTCCTCGAAAGCAGAGAAGGGGGAATATAGTGGGCCACATCCCCTAGCACACATGTTCTCTATATCTTAG
>JAVKLA010000074.1:21169976-21182968 GCA_034782735.1 Sagittarius serpentarius | reverse complement strand
TCCATGTTCAGTACTCAGACCAATGACTAATGGAAATTAATTTGATTGGCAAGCTGGGAGAAAAACATCCTGCATGACAGTACCTAGCACTTAGCAGATTATTTGTGGCTCAGTGTTGCAAGAGGAAGCTAGGTCCTATTTTGCCTCTCACTTATCTTTTCTGTAGGAGCTCACCTGCAGGATTTTCACAATAAAGTGTCCTCTCAAAGTATCAAAAAAGCTGGTTTTATTTTACAAAAGCAGAACCGCCACCACAGCACATTGCCTTTTCACAGCACATGCCACTGCCTCAGAAATATATGTTAAGGAGCTAGAGTAAGGGCTAAGAGATGTGCCATCAGAGCCTTTCCCTGGCTTCCCTTTTCATAATTTTCTAATAAAATGTTAACTCAGAAAATTTAGAGGAAAAAAGCTGTCACTAATAGCAGGGTTTGAAGAACGACAATACTTTAAAATAAGACATGACAAATCTATATACCCCCTCCTTCAGAAGACTAAAGCCTCAGAAAGACTACAGGATTCTCCTAGCGTTGAAGTAGCAATCCAAACTATGTTGCCCACTGATCTAATGCCTGATCCGAATAACCCCATTTACAGAAGCTTTCCATTATAATATTTAATTCCTGCAATTTTACAGGGACAGTACAGCCACTGCCATCATGTGACAGTGTCTTTAAATAAAGTTTCTTTTCCTACTAAGACAAAAGTTTTGCTGACAGAGGTTACCAGACTAATTTAATCTCTCTCCTTTTAGGAAGGGCATAAAAAGATCCATTGCTTTGATTACACTTTGGTGAATAAGATCAGAAGATACACCATACAACATCTTAACTGAGATCTAATGAGGTGGTATCCTACCTTGCAGCTAAACTAGAGCTTATGTCACAGGACAAAAGCCATGGAGTTTTGTCTTCCTGGTACTGGGACTTGTTCTCAAGGCATCTTATGTTTACATACAGCAACTATTCCCCTATCTAATCCTTCCTCCACCCTTAGCACTCCCCACCACAGGGGCACTGAATTGACGCTTTCTAAGTCACACTTTGTGTATACCTGAAAGTGTTACAGCACGAATAAGTCAATAAGGAAAAACCCAATTGTTTCATGCATGGATCGGCCCTCCCTGACCACAAGATACCAGCTTTTATTTTCAGCCAACATAAACTAGAATTAAATGGGCAATTCAAGAGATTCAAGCAGAACCCAATCTTTTGCCTGAAAAATCCAAATAAGCAGTTTAACGCTGTTTGAGATTTTAAGCAGAGAGAACTGACAACCCAAGGTGCTCCCCAAAAGCGTAGGGAAGCTTGTATTCCAAAAATCTGCAAATCCTGCAAATGTCTTAGTCACTGTCTTGCTATCTGTTATATTTCTGTTCCCCAAATTCTCAGGCTTCAAGGGAGGCCAGAGAATACCAGACATGAGTGGGATGAGGAACAGGGTGAGGCAAAACTGTCAGGCTCAATCACACCTGCATTTCAAAAGAGCAGCGCAGCATGGAAACTCCCACGTGAGTAAGACTACACGACACAGCAGTATTTTGAAGATGTAGCTGCGTGAGCCTGAAGCCTGACTGGTGTCCATCATTGCCTTGGGCAGTCTGCTATTCTTACATGGCAATACTATCGACTGATCAAAGCAGCCTGTATCATACCCACACTTCCGTACTACAGATTTGTTCCCAAAATACCTATAATACAGGTTTTAGTGTTCACTTACACCTGCCAGCATGATTAGATGTTTTGTTGCTCTTAAACGTTTTATTTACTTACTACTCATATTTCCTTTTCCCTCACCCATAAGTTAATTCCTACTTTGCAGTTAAACCCACGAGCCTGTTCTATCCTCTCTGTCTTCCCTATTAACCACTACTATTCCTGAACCTCTACTGTCCGAACTCATCCCCTGTAGCTGCTTTCAGATGGCAGAGAGCTAGGGCATCTCAACACACTTATCTTGCCGACTGTTGTGTGTGGACATGCTGAGCTATCTCATGCCAGTCTGGTCACCTCTCCAGGACCATCTTCTGCAGCTGAGAACAGGGAGAATGTAACGTACCCAAACACAGCAAGAGTTTCCCACAAAACATCTCAGGCATGAGTAGAGTCACCGATGTAACCCATGCCACTGACAGAAGCAACTGGGTGTATTCCTACTAGCTCATACAGTTTTGCTATGTCTTTCACCCTACCTCCCACATGCCCCCTTCACATAATGAAAAACTACATACGGGTTTGTCGTTATGCTTCTGATAACTATAGCTCCACACAGCTATAGTTCCTAGTAGGTGTCTTTAAAGTATCAGAAGAATCTTAGCTGACCTTCTGGAGAAGGAAAAATCACAGCTATGACCTAAAACCAGTACAGTATGTTCATCAAGTCATAAGAAAATTAAAGTACTCCTTACATTTTCATGTGTGAGTCAGGATTCATAAATGCTTTGTAAAAAGAGCACAAAAAGCCAGCAAGCCATGAAAAAAAAAATTAGATCAAGTGCACTTAAACTAAGTGACGCTCAGTACAACTGTGAGCAGTAGTTGTGTACAAGTGAACTGTATTTGCAAATACCAGGTCAAAGCATGTAAGCTTTGCGACATCAGGACTTTGTTGATACAAAAATAAATATTTTTCAAATTGAATGTACATTGTGTATTTGGTACTACTACCAAGCCTATTTAAAATAACAGCTAAAAGAAAAAAATTAAAAAAATTTGTCTCTAGATTCCAAATAAAGAAAGTTGTCACAGGGAGTATTTTCAAAGCCAATGCTTGCTTACTATGGGATCATATCTCGTATCCAAGCAAGGTAAAATAAACATTAGTTGCAAGCACTCTAACTAAACTTTTTACAAATGTTTCTTTTCCTTTTTTAAATATACACCCATAACTGAAAGGAGTAAATTAAGATTAAATCAGAGAAAAGGGAAAGTGCTATGAAATACATTGACCAAGACAGTGGACTAAGTTTCATTCTAATGAAGTGTTCAGGAGTACATTATTCGTCAATGTATTTTAAAAGTCAGAGTAATTTAATCTCTTCTGATTTGAATGGTTTCTGTGAAACAAAACCTTTTTGACAGACAGGTGTGTCAAGTTCCTCATACTGCAGAAAGTTTTCTGAACTCCAAAAGGTTTTCTGGTTTGGCACTAATCTTCTCCAGGACCTGAAAAATTCAGACTTCCTGTGACAATTATGCTGCGTCACATTAATGGGGATTTTTCAAGAGGAAAAATATTAAGACAGTAATCTAAATTATAAACTTTTTCCCTGTTCCCTTCAAAACTAGTTTGAATAAGAAGCACTGAAGAGAAATAATGTGAGAGAGATGTGCTAATAGGTCACAGTTTGGAAAGTGAGCCTTAAAAAACAACCGTTATCTTTAATAACCCCAGTATAGTCTTACCAGACATGAACAGTTCTCAGGCATACATAGAATACCCAAAACTCCAGAACTGTACAGCAGTTACTGTCTTTAATTCCTCACAACTACACAAACCTTTCTACAAAGCTTCTTCAGATCAGCCTGTGATGGTTTTTGGTAGGATAGGGTTAATTGTCTTCCTAGTGGCTGGTACAGCGCTGTGTTTTGGGTTGAGTATGAGAAGAATATTGACAGCACCCTGATGTTTTCAGTTGTTGCTAAGTTGCGTTTAGACTCAGTCAAGGACTTTTCAGCTTCTCCTGCCCAGCCAGCAAGAAGGCTGGAGGAGCACAAGAAAGGTGGGAGGGGAGACAGCCAGGACAGCTGACCCAAACAGGCCACAGGGGTATTCCATACCATGGGACAGTCATGCCCAGTATATAAACTGGGGGGGAGCTGGCCGGGGCGGGGAGCGGCAATTGCTGCTCTGGAACGAACTGGGCATTAGTTGGCAAGTGGTGAGCAATTACATTGTGCATTACTTGTCTTGTGTATTCCAATCCTTCTATTATTATTGTCACTTTATTGTTGTTATTATTGTCATAGTAAGTTTCTTCCTTTCTGTTCCATTAAACTGTTTTTATCTCAACCCATGAGTTTTACCTTTTTCCCATTCTCTCCCTCATCCCACTGTTTGTGGGTGGAAGTGAGTAAGCAGCTGCGTGGTGCTTAGTTGCTGGCTGACGTTAAACCATGACAGCACCCCAAAGGACACCCATGCTACTTGGTCCGCCTGATAACAGGTCTAAAAAGTTCAGAAGCCACAGTAAGATGCGACTAACCAGTCCCCTAGTCCACAAACTCCCGATCAGTTATGTAGGAGGAAAAAGGTGTCTTGAATAAGATGTTAGCTACAACTTCAACTGTTTGCAAAACTGCAGCCAAACCAGTACTTCCCTAGGGTTTAACGTGAGTCAGCATTGCTGCAACATCCCCTCTGTGGATGCAGCATACATATCAGATCGTCATGTTACCTTAGAAGACCTGTTACCCTGCTTCGTCTTTTATAAAAAAAGGACTAATTTTGCAACAGGAGTGAAGAGTGATGTATTATTGCAAATGACCAACCAAAAGAGTGCAGAGTAATTTCTCCCCTACTGTCCACAACCATGCTCAGTACATCGTACATGAAAATACCCACCACAGATACAAAGACATCCTCTATCTTTTGATACTGTTGGGTAGCTACTGGATGTACTGGGTAGCTGTTAGCAGACCAAAAGGATTTGGCAAAGGAATCAAAGTAGTGTGAAAGGCTCAAATACAAAAAGATAGTGTTATTTAAGCTATTCTTATTCCCAGACATGAGTCTATTCAGATAAGGTAATTGGCTATTCTTTCAGCAACTAAAAGCCAGAGGGAGAAACTCAAAACATTTCAGGATCCCAAATCAAGATGACAGACTTCAGCAGGCTTAAAAGCAGAGGAGATGAAGCAGGATGAAGAGATCTATCTAGGCAGCATCCAGGAGACACACCGGCAACACGCTTCAAGCAGAGATGACTGCAAGGGGGTAAGATGAAATGTGCTAATGTTTGAAAGGGCACCCTGCTAAGCATGCTCCTCCTCAGCACAGACTTTCCTTGACCTATCACACCCTGAAGAAGCCATGATCTCAACCTTCCTTTTGGTAGGCCTAAAGTCTTAAGCCTTCTTTCAGAAGGTATGTCCCATCGTTCCACGAAACATGCTACACTAGTCTGAACAATCGTTTTTTGGATGTCTAAGCGGAATCTGGAGTGCTTTATCTGATGAGCTTGCTTTCATACCTTACACAGCTGAATTATTTCACCACTGGACTGAGGGAAATACCTTTTCCATTGTAAACTCTCTTGCTGTCCTCTTCACAGCAGATCACAGTGGTCTCTATACTGGATAAACTAACAACAGCGCTCAAGCAGAGGATTTAGATGATGTCTGTTTCTACAAAGTCTGGTTACTCAGAAGCTAAATGCCTCCAGTAGCTCTACAGCCATGCTCCAGTATTAGGTGGCACAAGGCACTGTTCATGGGAGAAAATACACCTCCTAAAAAAACATGCCTCAGAAAAATGTTATGTTTTAATCTCGTTCTAAGACCAAGTATCACTTTTACTGTGCAAATGGAAAGCCAAACATTGATTATCATCGAGACTCCCAAACTACCAAAACAGGCAGAAAATGAGCTAATCATAAAGGAGCAAACAGCTGCTATAATAGATCTTAAGGATAGCCATCATGTATACATTTGGTATAATTCCATATACTTAGTATACAGCCTGTACTTAAGGCTGAAAAGTGGATAAGTAACGCAGCTGATTTTGAAGTACAGCATTTCTTGTGTATTTTGTATGACAGATATACAGCCAGCAGACGTATTTATACCAAATATGGAGAGCAGCAAAGCATTAATGAAGGAGCAGAGATGTGAAACCCAGCATGAAGGAAAGGGTCGGTTTGTTAATACGAATAGATACGAACCAGACTGAGATTTAACTACCTCAGGTTGTTCAGGGAGCAGGCTAATTCTCTTCTCATGAGATCACAGTCAAACATCACATAACAGAGGCAAAGTTATACAGCTGCACATTAACTGAATATCACATGCATACGGGTGGGCACACACGCGTATACACCACGTTTCTCTATGCACTTCTAGCATGAAACAGACTGCAGGCACAGGTGGTATGTCGATGTCAGCCAGCACCGAAGGAGGAACCAACCCAATTGTTAAAGACTTGTGTTAACTGTGAATCTTATTTTGTATATCAAGGTAATTAATTTCAGAAATATTTACTGTGTTCTATTTCACAGCTATCTCTTGGAACACAATTAGTCACCTGTGAGTAGTTTCGTATGTCTGTATTGCTATATATTTATTAAAAGGATGAATGAAATTTTTGAGTTAATACTGAACAGAAAACCCTACAACACTGTTAAGGATAGAGGAAGTAATTTTTTTCCCCTCAACTGAATAGACATTTCACATAATAACCAGATCAAGTTTCACACTACCTTACCTCTTGTACATCAGCAAGATCACTGTGACACTGCAGACGTCATTAGCAAGTATGTAAATTCTCTGCTCTAAATACCATCTATTATTAACTGGCTGTATTCCCTGTCTAATCAAAACCAGACTGCTATCAAGTTCCACAGAAAAAAAAAAAACCACAGAAGAATTCTCTGTGCTCTGAAACATGAGACACTATAACAAGATATTTTATTAAGTTAACACTAGAACAGGAACTTAAGCTATTTAGCTCTATTGTCTTTTCAAGAGTTTCCATTTCAGATATCCACTTCAAAAAGCAAAAGCCCTCTTGTATGTATCTTCACTCAACTCCGCAAGATTCCCATGAAGCAGTTTTCAAGGCAGTCTCAGCACGGTGACCAACAACTATTTATCTGGACATGGGCATGGCCAAATCCAGCACAAAACAAATCTTGACAGACCCATTCTGTCTGCAAAAAACCTTAGAGACATTCATCCACATCTACTTTGGACTGGAGCATGTGTAGCTTCCATTCTCCAACTCGCTGGCAGCCTTTAGGAGGAAATGTTTTTCTGTCTCCCAGTTCTAGCCTACCTTATCTTCTACCCCAGAACAAGACAAAAAATAGGATCACAATTCTTACTGAAAAGGAAGTGTGCAGCCTTATATCACATCACATTTTTATCTTTAGCTTCCAGAGGTAACAGGAAAAAGGGAAAAGAAACAAGAATTCCTGATCTATGGCTTCTTCAGGGTGCAAAGAAGAGGGCACAGGCACTTAAGTGTCAGGTCTACCAAGTATCCTATACAAAATTAAATAAAAAAGATAAACACTGCATCTATACACAATCTGTGTGTCCAGTATGACCTCATGGGCATCTATCAATTAGAGCTGCTCTGTAACTCAGGCAGAAACAACACAGATCTCTCCCTGGAACAACACAAGCATCTTTACAAAAGAGGCATGATCACCAGAACGTAAGCATAAAGATTTGGCCTCATTAACAGAAGCTACATCTCTCTTTTTTGGAGGAAGAACTTTAGAGCAACATGCCTCCACATGACACAAGAATTGGCTGCCAGGTTGCCAGCATTAATTGTGTTTTTGAAAAAAACTGAGTAGTTATATTGGACTGAATTAGGATTAAAAAAAAGAAAAAGAAAAGCAGACACCAGCAATTATATTAACAACTGCTATTAAGAATGCAGAGCAGATAGAGATGATAGCAGAGGTTTGGGAGCAATATTACCAACACCTTTATCCCCTTCTCTGGTGCTTAAGAAAAACAAAATAAAAAAATGAAGCCGCCACGAATCACTTAATCAGAAGCTTCTGTTTTATAGCACTTTTAGAAATAGTGACTCAATATGCTGTACACAAAGTTTTTTAATCAATGTAGACAGGAAAAAATAATATTGGTTCTTCAGACAGGTTATACACAAAGAAAAGGATGGTTGGGTTTGATCACGCAGCAGTTTCTTTGAGAACTGGCATTGACAACAGATAATCCCCAGTCATTAATGAGATTTCTCTATTTAAAAGGCATCACTAATTCAGGAGAGAAAATTTAAAGCAGATATTTTGAGGGATGCCCAATTACAATGTTTTTTGTAGGTTCCCCAGCAAGAATAGTGCACAACAAGGCCTCATGCAAAACACTGAGATGAAAATGAACATCTAGTTGTGTCCATCTACCCTGTTTCATCATGCCTTCCATCAAGGACGGAAGCGAATCAAAGTGAAATCACTGTTGGGAGGCTCACTGTTCAACCAAGGGTCTGGCAATGCTGAATTTCCCATAATTATCTTTGCAAGCTACAATTTTCTTATAGACCCACCTATGTGTTCATGGAAAAGACCAGAACAATGTAGATAATCTAATACATGAGGTATTATTAGACAGTAGGAAATAATAGCTTCCAACAATGGGTCTAAGTGACACTAATCACAACAGTGCCTTTGACTGTGACACTGTATATAAGGAATCATTTTCCTTCCAAAGTCTTGGAAAAAGACATTCTTATTAGAATCAGATGTGACATGTGGTGGCCAGATCCCTGCTAGGGCCTGCGTTACTTTCAGTTTTATGTGTCACCAGGACACTCAGTCTGAATGCTCTGTAAAGCCTCCTTCTTCAGTACGAGCCTTTCCACTAGCCACAGGCTGCCCTCTATGGCAACACCCACTCTCTCCTATGCTGGCCATAGCATATTTACATGTATTGCAAAATTTCACAAAACCAAAAGCATATATATAATTTTGTTATTTACTGGACTTTTCTACTATAACATTCTTTCTTGTCCAGAAAAGGCTGAACAAACCTAAATGGCTCTTCTTGAACTAGTGTAGCATAAATGGTAGCTACAAAATTATCATCAAGAGTCTTTTGCCTAGGTGGTCTATCTTTCATAAACAGCCTAAACTAAGATTCCCAGAGGGCTAAACCACTGAGGCACCTACAGGAATGGATCTTTGTAGAGGACGTGCCTAGGTATGGTTAGTTTTTGGGGGTACGTCAGGAACTGTTGTTTCATAGTAAGGTAACTAGAAGGCTTCCCCCATACACCCACGTAAGAAGGCAGCTTCAGTCTGGCTCTACATCTTCTACTCTGCTGAGTTTCTCTGCTGCCTATCTGCAATCTGCACATTATTTCCTGCCACTCTTTCTGGAAGCTTATTAACTTCCCTCTCCTTAGCCTGCTATTTTTGAAGGATGGAGGCAGAAGCCAGTCAGAGCCAGGCAGAAGTTTAGTTAAAGAAAGTGAATGCTTCAGGACAGCACTGAAGCTCAATTACCAGGGAATGAAGAAGAGGCAACTGTGTTCTGTTTGTACGTACCCTACAACCCCTTTTATTCAGGTGTCCCACCTCCCAGTACATAATTCCATTACTGTAACAATCACCCTGGCATGAGACAGGACATTATGCTATTTTACAAAGAGGAGACAAGGGCCCTGTACAGTGGGCTGGCAGGGAGCAGTTGCCCATGTCCTCCTAGAATCTCCCACTGACCCCTGCATTATCTAGAAGGAAAAATGGATGGTTTAAGTATTTGTTTACAGCTTTCTGGCAAGAAAACATAATCCCCCTTTAATTCCGGGTAGCTCACAGATCTTCTAATTAAAGCAAGAAGTTTCTTTTCAAGGAACAGTGGAGAAATAGGGAAAGATAACTTGTCCTACCATACTCCTATTATCTGCAGAGAAATGATCTGCTATATGATAGCAATATTTGAAGAGACTTTTGCTGATCAGCCTAGCTAGATCCAGACAGCTACCTAAGAATTTTGGTTAAATTAAGTACCACAAAAGAGGTCTGTAGAGATTGCTAGACCAAACACAAGATCTCCCTGGTATAACAGTAACACAAGTCTAAAAAGGTTAACTGGAAGGGACATACACGGACTTGGCAGCAGCTTAGTACAGAGCATGAAGATCATTAGTCCCAGCAGTGGTATCATTAGATAAATACATGATTTCCAACCACATGACTGCAACATTTATGGAGACGGTGGTAAGAAGACAATACTCTGATACTACAGCTATGCATCACGTGTCAAACACCCGCAACAAATCCTGCTGCCCAAAGCTTATCTGTAGTATTATGTTGCCTAACAAGCATTTCTCACAGACTGCATATAACCAGTAAAGGCAGCACATTTGGGAGTATCAGGTTAGCTAATGAGGCACTTTGGTACAAAGAAAAGGCTGTTCAGATTCATAATGTGCATTTATACATGGCACAATTATTTTTAAAAATCTGCTTTTATAACTTAAGCATGTATATACAGTGAACAAAGTAAGAATGACAGGAAAAAAAGGAAAAAATAGAAGCAATTAAAAAACATGAACAAATGGAGGTCACCCAGATTGGAAAACTCTTTTCTGTCACACCTCAAATTTAAATGTTTCACTTTGCAAGCCTATCCTTCTTTTCAGATCACGCATTACAACTTTTTCTATAAAAACAGGAAAGAACTACGAAGGAAGAATTAAAAAATGATACTCAATATGTGTAAATATCTTCATCCACTGAAAGTACAGAACATGAATAACATAGACACATACCTATGTCTTTTTCCCTTCACAAAAAGAACAGTACAAGTTTGGCTGCTGGAAAGCAGTCAACCTGGATCAAAGCTGAAATAAAACTTTAAATCAGTAATAAATAACCTCCCCTTTCTTCTCTGCATTTTGTATTTCTGTCAAATAAGAGAGTTTAGGATAAAAAGTGAGTTACGATTATGCACAGGTCAGTCAATTAATTGTCTTTTTACTTATCAACTGATAAATAGTTATCAGGAAACATCTGTTATGGGAGCATAATACTTCAGACAAACAAACCATAAAAATCACATTCTGTCTTTTCCCAGAAGCATGTAATTTGCCTGTAAGCATTTTCCACTGCTTTCAGTAGCATATTTTCCCCTGTATCTGCAATGTATTTTTGCTCAAATAAAACCCCCTCTAAGACTCTGAAAGATACAGAAAGTTTTTAGTGCCAGCCTCCTCATTTCTTTAAGTTACACTCAGTAACCAGACACTACCTTAAGCTGTAACTGCAAGGGGACAGAATGCGCCACTTAATGTTAGCAGTATCTTACCATACAGTAACTCAGCACATTGCCACAATATAGACAGATTTAATAGTACTAGGCCAAATACTATCTGTGGAAACTATAAAATGCTATATTGACTTCAACAGAAGCAAGTTTGTGTGAAAGCAGAAGGATGCTGACATGGAATATGAACTGATCATTATTACACCTCTGCCATTTCTCCTTAACGTACCACAATCTGTTTTCAACGATACAACCAGCTATTCTACCAGCTGTCCCTGCAGGGAGGCTGACAGCTTCTGAGGCAGGTCCAGCGCCAGTACAACATAACACACCCCACTTTCAAGTCAGAAAAATAAATACCCTCTAAATACAATGCAAAGGTTAATTCCTTTTTGGTCTGAGGCCACCTCCGGTCAGGGAACACCACTTGGTAGGTGTTTTCTGTCCAGCAACTTTTGATTTGCTTGGGAGGAACTCCACGTAACAACAAACTTTTGGCACATCACTATTTTGGGTCTGCATAGTAACAGCTCCCATCTTCCACACAGTGTTATCTCTGGGATTGTACAATCCACAGAGATGTATTGCAAACTTCGCAAAGATATAACTATTGCTAAACATGCCAGAGAAGCGCATTTTCTAAACCAGTATGAATGTACTTAACTTTCTGTATAAAGTTCCTGAATTACTGGCAGATAAATATAATCTTCTCAGATCTAATAATGAAATAATGAAGAAAACCCAATCCATCAAAAACCCCAAAACACTTCTACAGCTTCAATTTTTCAGAAGCACCTAGACCCCAGGGACACCTTTATGGCAGCAGCAGAAGCATATTGAGCTATAAAGTCCACCTCTAAACTGAACAAGACTTTAAGCATACCTCCAGGAAGCATAGATTACAGTACACACATAAATCTCTCTCCCCTGAGCTTTGTAAAACACTAAAAGATTCCCTGAGCCTCTATAACTCTCCTAGGACTTTTTTCAAACAGAGGTCAGCATGAGCTCTGTTGGTTGCATATTGTTCCCTGAAAGTATACGAAGGGACTGAAACTCCCCCACAATCACATACACTTATTTAAGAAATTTTCTAAAAACAAATCTTCAGCAATCCAGCTTTTAGCAAGTTCACTTCTAACTGAATCAAAACCAAGATTCTGTCCTTCTTCAGCTGCACAATCCTCCCTGTACGTTCACGTTAGTCAAACTAAAGTTACTTGGTTTCTGAGCTTAACTTACAGCCAAATGAACACGACAGTTTCTCAGATGGATCCAGCTACCAGTTGAAAGGGATTGGCAAATAAATTCCAACTTTGTTTCCAGCCAGCAAATGCGTAAACAATTTTGTAGTTTAAGACAAAGCATTTCAACTTTTTTGCCGACTCCAGTCTTTTCACCTCCTGCTGCCCAGGCTAGTATTGAACACTGTAGCTTGCAGCATAAGAGACCACCTAGCTTTCACTTGCATGACACCCACCTTCTACTGAACAGCAAAAATTGACAACTAAAAAAAGGAGAGTCACAGCGAGTGAGACATCTCCATTTATCACACTGGTTAAGCCTGACCTCACTTTTACAACTGTAGCTGATTCAGCACAGAAAGACTAAACATCTGGGGACAAAACAGAGGGTCAGTTAGTTGGTGCATGTGCAGTATCTCTGACAAAGCTTTCTATACACTGCCTGGGACTCCTAGTCCTGTTCTCAAGAGAAAAATCAGATACAGATCTTGCATACCTGAAGAACTTCATTAGGTTCATTGGCATAATTCTGCGTGGGGGATAAGGACCCAAGGCTTGAAGTCAGAAGGCTCTAGAGAAGGTCGGGGAATTACACCTCATTTGTAATATGAAGTCACTGATGTGACTACACCATACAGGATAAAGGACACTTAGAAGACACTTTGATTCCCAGTGCTCTCTAACAAGCAAGTTATTTCTGGCAACAGATTTCACACCGACACATATTTTGAGAATTAAGAGAGCAGAGATACAACACCTGGGGGAAAAAAAAACAACCCACAGACCTTCC
>JAVKLA010000074.1:21080574-21095093 GCA_034782735.1 Sagittarius serpentarius | reverse complement strand
CGGCTGGTATTCCTCTGGCAGCAGACTCCTCTATTAGACGACACAGAGATGACAGAGACAGTGTAAATGCAGGTCAAGTGAAATGGTTAAATAATTCAAAGAAATCCCAATTGAGGTACTTACGGCCACTGTTGTCCACCTTTCTGTTTCGATGCTGGTGTGGGCAGCATGTGCAGAGCTGCATAGCAAATGTTTACACCTGTAATTCTGAAAGCTGGTGTTTTTTAAACTGTTCTAATACACGTCTGGACATTTAACTAAGCTGAAAAATAAAAATACAGGAGGAAAACAGTAAAATTACATGAAGCAGATAATTAACAGGGCTGTGGAGCTTTCAAATGGTGTTGAATGTTTTTACCTAAAGGGCAGTGGTCCAATAGCTAAAGTGGATTATTTTGGGCTCATATGTAAAGCTCAATTCACTTTTAAATACCAAGTTGCTGATCTTAAAATTGTCACCAGGATCTAGCTGTCACAGAGATGTTGAAAGGGAGCCCTTCTTTGCTTTAAAATGATGTAAAATATAGTCCTACTATTGCAGCATATGTTGTTTTAAATAATCCTGTATTTTCAAGTAAGAATCAGGGAATTTTAATAAGCAGAAGATCAAGAAAATTATACATGTTGGGCCCTAGGCTTTAATTAAACACAGCATTATAAGCAGTTCAAAAGAACAGGTAGTGAGAAGTGCTTATGGGGGGGGACTGCCAGACAGGCCCACATGAGGTAGTAGAGACTGAAAAATAAAAACTGAAGTCACTCAACCACATGTGCATAGAGCAAACTGTATTCTTCTATATCTCCTTGAGTGTTTCCCAAGAAAAGATGGTGATGCTTTTAATGAGTCTTTTTGGGAGTGTACAGCTGACTTGCATTAGATTCAAGTATGTCTAGGAAATTGTCTGTAGGATTGCGCACTCCTGAGAGTCTTTTGCTTGCATATAGACTTGGGATTACTGAAGTTTTAAGTGAAGTTGCAAAAAAGAAAAGGGGGATGATATTTCAGTTAGGTTCTCCAGTAGCTTTGCCCTGAGGAAAACAAATCAATGACAGGCAGCTTTTTTTCTTCATAGTCCAAAGAAAACCTTCATTATGGTATTTTAATAGCTCTGGAAAGTCTCTTTCTAACTAGGCAGGTAATGGCAACTGTTTTGGTGCAGTGTAGGATTGATTCAAGAGTTTGTGGATTGGAAAAGAGGATGAGATGAGTCCTTCACAAAGCAGCATCTTGTATCTCAACTTCATTGAACCTATGGTTGCTTTTAACACTTTCATGCTTAAAGAATGTGACTAAGCTCTCTAATATGCTAGCACTGCACTTTCTTTTCTCCCATTCCTGGCAACATCCCAGAGCAAGCTGCTCCTCAGTGTTCCGCCTTTCATTTCTATTAATGTTTTTTTTTCTTCTGGTTTAGCCTAGCACAGGGCAGGCATATAGATATTGCTAAGGAAACGCTATGAAAATAGGCTGCAAGGAAACACAGGCAGCCGGCTTTAGGAAAAGGTTTTGAGATTTTAAGAATGAGCTCTCTGGTTGCAATATGCCTTTTTTAAACTGATGTTTCTCTGACGGGTTTGAAGAAAGCTCAAATAGGAACTGTCAAACTTGTCTCTTAGGAAACTCATTTTGTCAAGCTTTGCTCATGACAAGTGGAGACAGTAAACTTTATGAATAAACAAATACTGTGTGTCCCATGCAGATATCAGTGTACATATTTTTATTCCAAATGTATTCTGCAGCTTTATGTAGCCTTACCATAAGTAGGTGTTGAAATAACTAGACAGCAGTTCATATTTCACAGTTAAGGAATTTTTTTCCTTCTGAACTTCTGGAAGGATAATTTCACTGCTTTCCTCCACTTTTTATAACTCAAATGTCGAAACAACATTTACAAGAAGAAATCAATGGTCTTTGTTGCCTTCTCCCTTTGTCTCACAACTTCACCCCTGTCCCAAGCTACACTCCAGGGCTGTCCATACTCTGGAGACAAGAGCCTCCTGGTCTTCTGTCTTATACTTAGTCTCAAAAGACCCTTCCAAGGCAAAAACACCCTACATTTTAAGTGTATGGTATTATATAGTTTATATATTAAACAGATATGTCTCTATAATAATTTCAAGAATAATTACCCAGTTTTTCAAACTTGGGAATCATCATGTCTGTTTGAAGGAGTTAAAACTGCACTCCCCACTCAGTTATTTAGTCTTAAATGGTTTTAATGATCATCCAGTGTTCTTTCTCTTTTGATATTTGAGCCTTTTGGAGTCATGTCTTTTTTTTTCTTTTTTTCCCCCTTTTCTTTACATTTTCACGTATTATTTTTTTCACCCCACCATGAGGGCTGGACACGTATTCTTCAAAAATTCAAAAATAAAATTGAAAGTTGAGGTTCTTGACTAATACATTCATTCAGTGATTAGGACTTTAATATAAGGGTTAGTTAACATTGGACTTGCAGAATTAGTATACTGTTTTTCTGCACATAGAAGTACCTGAAGCTAGGGACAGAGTCAAATCGTCATGTGCTAAGAATCACTAAGTGGCCTGAAAAATTCCCTAAAGTGGAATCTGAATTAGTCCTGATCCAGGAGAAGCAAAGCCTCTGAAGGAAGCATGATTAAGCAGATGAACGAGGCCAATGGTAGTGCTGCTTCTGCTGCCATACAGCTGTACCCGAGACAACTGACTTGCAGGTCGGGGCATGGGTTGACACGTGCCTGAGGAACTGCAGCCTCGTACTCAGTACGGGTTGCAGCACCTGCCTGAACCTCGGTGCCTACCCTCCAGAGTTCAGGCAGCAACACGCTCTGTTCTGGTGTGACAGCACGGCTCCTAGCAAGTGTACTACAAAGGCTGGTTCTCGTGACAGTCTGAGACTGGTGGAGGTGGTAGCTTTGGCATCCTGAGCTGTCAGGATGTGGTGAGCAGAAAGATGGTAGCCTAGAGCTGCCCTCTTCCTTGCCCTCCTTGGCCTTTTCTGGATCTCTCAGGCTCAGTTTGGTCAGACCTAAACGTGTAGCCTATGGTTTTGAGCACCTCAGAACGTGACATGCAAGTCTGTTTTTGAATTTTGCAAATGAGCTCTTACCATCTTAATGGGTGAAACCAAACCCTCAAATTTATAAGCTTCTGTTCTTCAGGCTGTCTAAATTTAAATTTAATTTATTGAGTTCATTTCTAATAGAAGCTGTAGGGGATGTGATCAAAAGGCTTTTCAAATTCAGCTTCTGTCCACTGTCATTGATCTGCAAATTTTTCTTTCAGAACATGTTTAAAACCCTTTTCACATTGTCTGTTCCCTGCCTGCCCATTGTGAAAACCTGTTTGATTACAGAGCATCAAACGATTCATCAAGGCTTCTGATCTTTTGGAATAGGTGCTGGTTAACATTTCAGCAATACTTCCCTAAATGGGAGGCTGGATGGTAAGAACTGTTTGAAGGGGGAGATTTGTCCATTTGACAGAGATCAGTTTTGCTGTAACTAATAACAAAGCAGTGGTGTACTTGGGATTTCAAGAGAATAAAAAGGCTTCTAAATGGCTCTTCCTGCTCGCCCCCAATACAGAAAGAGAGCCCAAACTAGATCCTATGCTGCAGAATTAAACATGCAGATTTGATACTGCTTGTTGTTTGTGTGTGTGTGGGTTCTGAAATCAAAATGAAATTGCGGTGAATGAAACTATTTGGAACAGAGATTTGAGTTGTTTAGCAGTATGGCGAACAGCTCTTGTCAACCTAGTTAAAGGAAACGAGTTTCTTAAATGGTATGCCTGTCTCACACAGTGTAATATAGCACAGATCTCCTTTCCACGTGTACACTTCTGCTGAAGCTAGCAAGGTTTGAGCCATCGCCAGAACTAGAAGTAGTGTTGATATACCTCTATATGTACCTGTGGGACACTGTGTGGGAGAGACTTTAGACGACTACAGGACTTGGATTGGCAACCCAGTCCTTAAGAGGTAAAATCAGCACCATTTGGATAGACAAGGAAGACAAAAGCTGGCTGGCAATAAAGATATCTAGAAATAAAGAACATACATTTAAATGCCTTGGAACTAAGTACTGAAATTATTTCCTTAAGACTATGTTAAATTCTTCATCACGCAATTCAGAGACTGAGTGTCGTCTTTAAACAAAGATGACCCAAAATGCTTGAGGATGGTAATGCAGGATGAAATTCAATGGCTTGGGTTTTTTTTAAGTCACAATAGCTAATAAACTCAATTACTGACTATAAAGAAGACTTGAATTTTTTTTCTTTTTTTTTCCCAATCTGTTAATTGCTGATGGAAGCTTTTAGGAAAGGATCTGTGCTGCATTTTAACAGTGCTAGTGCAATAAAGATCTCACTGGGACTGTTAGGTGTTAGTGTTATGCACATATACATGAAAGTGTCAGTTAAACTGTTTTTTTTTAAATGTCACTCTTTAGGAATGAGGTCGATATAGATGTGGGCAGTAGCTAAAGCCTCTGATGCAGTGTTCTGTCACTGTTTTCGTGTCTGGTCTTTTTACCACAGAGGCCTAGCAACTGCAGCTTTAGTCTATGGGACAAGAAGAGTTGCTGACTCCTCAGCAGTGCTTTGCAGCATATGCTTCTAGCAATGGAAAGACACATGATGATGGAATTTACTGTCTTTCAGGGCAAAAAACTGTAATGAAATAGTGCTGAGCTTTTTTTCCCAGTTTTAACTGATCTGCTGCATGAGCTTTGCTTCTGTATCTGTAATGAACCTTGTCATGTGTGCTTTGACCATAAACATTTTCATTGACACTAGTATCAGAGGCCCTGCTTTTGGTTGTAGCAGTTTGGTACAAATATACTGTTAGGTTAGAAATAATAAATTTCTATGCATGTAGGTGGCAACTATTCAAGGTTTTTAAAAAGCTGTGATGTTCTTTACCAATGTGCCTTCCTTACAGCCAAGGGGAGATGATATTCCTGTCCAGAGACTGCAAAGCTTTCTAAAGTTGTATTGTAAATAGATGTTATATAGAGATTATAAAAAAAGCATATGGTAGGTGTTTTTCTGTGATTTTTCTTTGGGTTAGCTTACAGTTTTTCAGTAATTTAAAATACATCCAGACAAAAAGCTGCTTTTGCATCACCCTGTGTATTTGTCTCTTCTGGGGGTCTGTCTTACTACACCCTCTCCTCATGACATGACTGTCTTGCAGATTATTTGATTTGAATCCAAGTAGTCTTTATTTTTATGTTGCTTTTGCCTTTATTCTGTATGCACGTATGTGAATATGCCTTTTCACTTCCTATTCTGTAAATAATCTCTTGGACTTTCAAATGCACACAGATAAATAGGGAATGGAAAGGAATTAAGATATCCCCATTATACTGCGCATATGAAAGTCTTTGCGGGTTGAAGAGGAATCTTGGAGAAATAACATGCACTGTTCACTCACATTTCTCCCATGTAAAAATCCTGCTCATTGGAGAAGGATGTAACCCACCAAGCTATTGCACTGCACCGAAAGCAAAAGCTCACTTCTCTTATTGTGGGTGAAATGCAGGGTAAATTGCTGTGTGTAGGGTCTGCAAAAGTCAACTAGTGCGTGGGCTCAAAGGCTCCCTGTATTTGACTGTTCTCTGATTTAATGCTGGCAGAGCCCTTTCTGAATGCATAATGCAGAATTTAGTCTGCACCTAGTAACCAGTTTGCGGAGTGCCCTTTTATGTTATACAGCTGTCAAGTCTTCTGTGCTAGATTGATTTCTTCCTACACCAAAAGACCAACACTGAGACCAAGTGCCAGTCAGTTTTCTTAATTAGGATCCATTTTAAATGCTTGCTTGCCCTCCTGGCAGTGTGAGTTGAAGCTGGCTCTTGCACCCAGTGAGATGGATCTGCCATTTTTAAAAGGCTCATTCTTGCTTTATTGTGTATTTGAGCATTTGTTCCTTACTGGTCATCTCTTTTTTTAAAGCCATGTCAAAATGCTTAAACTGAGTATCAGCAGCCTGTAAAATCATGAAAGGAATTAAGAAACAGCAAGCTTGTTGCAGGATCATTTAAATGGCTATCTTGCTGCTTTTCCAAAATTACCCTGACAGTGGCAGGAGAGTGCATGTGTCATTGATCTGTGAATTGTGGAAAGTTAATTTGTGGTTAAGAATTAACTGGCAACGTTGACATAATAGACGTGTCTTCATTCTTTCCAGAAGGGCCTCTGCTCGCACAAGGAGCATTGGCAGGTACAGAGACCTGCTGGTCCCCCTGTATAGCACCTTTATGTTACATCAAAAGAATAAGAAGTATCAGGCAACTAAGACTTTTGTTTAGTGTTGCTCTACACTTTGCTATTTGATATTGTCAGTCTCCATCCCATTCAAAATTTATTTTCAGAGGATTTTGGTGACCTTGAACATGAGATGAAATGTTTCTTCCCCTGGGATCTGTACGTGAGAGGTGTTGACTCTTAAAGGGAATCTTTACTCAGAGAATTCCCTGAGAGTCTTACCTTAACCATCTTTCAAAATAATAAAAGCTTCCTGATTTCTTTTCCATACAGCACACTGTTTTGGATTTTTTCCATTGTCAACCCCCTTGCCTTCTTGGTTTTAAGCTGGGAGAGCAAAGCTGAGAAGACAAAGGCAGAAGTGCTCTACTTGGCATGTGCCCATGTCAGTCCCACTGTAACACTGCTTCCAAACATCACAAACAAAAAAGTTTACTTTTCCTCAAATCAGCTTTTTGATTAAATCCACAAATTGTTCATTCAGAACACATACCTGCCTGAACAAACTGAATAACCGTATGTACAAATGAATCGAGAATTATACCCATGGTGATTTGTTTTCCTGTTTAGCTTCTGCTCAGCGAAGAGCAGAAATGTCTCCATCTGAAGTTAATTTACCTACATTAGTGACCGTAAACTTCTGGTAGCGACTCTGCTTCCAGCAGAAACAGCAGTGCCTGGGCATATGCAAAAGCTACTGTAGATAGAGGATCAAAATATGGCCAGATCAGCAGAGATCTTCAGCTGCAGTAAAAAGAGCAAACATGAATCTTCTCACTTTTTCCTGTGTCCTGAGTTGGGAGAAAAAGCATCCTAATATTACCATAGTTGTCAAAGGCAAAGCAGCAGCAGACAGATGCTTTCCCCCCAGGTTTGGCAATATCCAAAATCACTCTAGAGCTCACAAGCAAGCTGCTGTGTTACCTTTGTGTGGCCCGTATTTCATCCCACAGAATGGAGATGGGAAAGCTTTTAAGGAACTTCCCTTTCTAAGTATTTTTTCCCCAAGTTGTGCTGCCTAGGCTGCCAGTAGTATTCTGTGGTCCAGGCAAATTTAGTCTGCTGCAGGCACGTGCTCCTTCTCAGCGCTAGCTCTGTGGCTTCTTGTCTCTAATTTAGTCGTTTGAGTTACTACTGTAATGTGCTGTAATAATTCTAAAAGCAGTAAGATGCCGATGCCACAAGAGCACCTCATGTTCTTATGGTGTTATTACCCATGGCTTGACTTAAATTCCCCACGGTTTTGACATAAGATATCCAGCTTCTAAGAACTGCTTGTGATATCCTCACACCACGAGGGTGCATGGCAGGCTCTCTGCTTGCTTTTAAGTATATACATTTCCATGTGCTTTTAAGTGTGTACAGTGAATAAAGATACTCTTTGCAAATACACCAGGGCAGATTTTCTTTTTTTTTTTTAATTACTTTGACATTTGAGGCGTTAAAATGTGCATCTTAAGCACTGTGTTTTGAAAATTAGTTTTGACTTCTTGACTGACAGATAAAAAACTGTAACTTTGTTCAGTGAGAAGCTGAACAAGAGAGGTTTGCAGACACAGCCAGGGAATATTAAGATCTGCTGGTGTAAATAGCTTCTTTGTACCAGACCATAAAAGAAGCTCTTCTTTTCCACCATTACAAGGTACTGTAACTTCAGCTGATCCATTTCTCCAGACCCAACTCTTGCTCCTTCTCTAGAATTTAATAAAAGATTGTACTTTCTTTATTCACGCCTGTGTATTACACAGCTATGATCAGCTGATCTGAGGGTGGAAGTAACTTAAGGATCTCTCTCCTAAGCTTACCCTGACCACAACTCCTCTTCTTTACCTGCACTGCATTCACCCCTGCTTTTTTCAGCGCATAGAGTGGTGCTTACACCTGGTCCCTGGTGATATCCTAGCTGGTTGTCTGTCCAGAAACAAACCACACAAATAGGAAAGGCATGTCTTTCCTTCAGAAGACCGCTGATTTTTCACTTGCAGAAGCTAATTATTTCTGAATTCTGGCTTTCCATCAAAATTAGCTCAAATTGGTCCACTGTTACTGGGACACTGGCAGACATGAGCCTAATCTCCTTACCAGATCGAAGAAAAAGTCCAATGCTTTTGGGTTGTTTTTTTTTTTTCTTTGTTTTGTTCTGTTTTGTTTTTTAAAGGTGTATAACTTCACATTTTTCTCACTGATTTTTAAAATGAGTTTTGTACTGTATGTATACACTCTGCATATTTGTTATCACTTCTGTGTACTTTGTTTCATGTATGTAATGGGTAGCTGCAGATCTGACAAGTTGCTGATAGGCATTATTGACACTCAATTCTAGTGTCTTATTTAGAGGGGAAAAGAATGCATGTCACTTTTGTGTTTTTCTGTACAGTGGCCTAATAATGTCAAGTTATGGACTTTATCAACACAGATTCTTTTGGGGTAAAAAAAAAAAAAAAAGATTACTTTCTTCTCTGGCCTCTAGCAATTGTTCTAGTGCAACAACATTTATTTCTTTTTTAACTGCATATCTCATTCTTAAGGTCGTGCTTTCTCTTTTCTTCTCCATTGCTAAAACACTAGCACAAGTTATGGTTGTTTGTTTTAAACCTGTGCAACTTCTTCCACTGGTCTGATGAGGTTTACTTGTACGCATGATGGAACAAACACAGCTGGAACTTCTCGCAGCGTGAACACACATTTTTGGTTGCAGAACACAGTTTCTTTGTAGTGGATGATATGAACTGTATATATGCAAGAATATCTCTTTTAAAAGGGACACTGCCCATTTTCCTGTAATCCCTTATCTTGCCTACGGAGTACTCAAAGGTGGTCAGTCATGGGTAAGTAAAGGAGCCAAACTGACTAGTTTTCTTTTTGTAAAGCGTTGTCCATTATGCTCATAGTGTAATGAAAATACTTCATCACCAGATGGCAATGTTGCATGAGACTAACCACTGTGCTTCCTCTGAGGGGTGTAGCAAGATCTGTGGAAGGTAGTGGTACAACTTGGTCGGGAGAATGAGTAGCCATATTGGCAAAACTCTTTTATCTCCTTTTTAAGTACCTACAATGGAGGTCAGAAAGGATAATTTTCTTCTTTGTCAAGTGCAAAGAAAGTCTGGAAGGAAGTTCATACGAAATTCAGCTCAAGTAAAAAGATTAAGGACACCGTTCTTAAAGAAATATGTGTTCACGCTTCTTTGTCCTTTTTGCAATTGCTCTTTATAATAATTAACACCCAGAGACATTTCCAAGGTTACACTAACTGTATGCAAGAATTCTGCCGATCGCAGTTCCCAGAAAGCAACTGTGAGAAAATGATTTCTATATGAATGATTACCAAGTCTCTGCAATTACAGTTTTTCATGATTTTAACGTGTCAGCGACTGTATCTGTTGTGGCATTGCATGGTTTTAAAAAGTTTTGTTTCTTTCTCTTGAAATAGCTTTCTAATGTAATTCTGCTTATACAGAATTTTCCCCAAAAGATTTATTTGAATAGAAATAATAGGGTCAGGACGCATTCTGCATTGAATGCTCCTTTGAGTTCACTGCTATTCTAAGCTACTTGTTTTATGTATTATGCATAGCAAACACACATGACTCCAAAGGAATACTCATGTATTCCACTTAATGTATACATAATATGGAATCTACTGTTAAGATTATGGTCAAATAGCTTGCTTTTAAAATGTTAATAATTAAAGTATAATTTAAAAGCTCTGAGTGGAAATTCAATTTATTGAAATAGGAGAGCACATACTCTATCCAAACCAGTGGCAAACTCTCATTGGAAAAGCAAATGTAAAATTCAAGGTTTTCATAGAGAAAAACACAATTTAATAGAGGCACACTTAGTTGAACAGTGCCTGCAAATGCACAAAATATTCCTGTCTTTCCAGTAACCTTAGCTTATGTCTGTCCCGTAGATGTAGCTGAAATAGTCATAGTCAGTAAATTTTTTCATGTCTTTTTAGCTGTTTCTGGTGACGGTTAAAGAAAGCCTGTAAGAATATGCTTAAATTCATCATTGTGTAGATGACTGGTTAATAAACTGAATAGAGTGTGTTACTGTCTTGAAATAAGTAGTAAGTGGTTTTGGCCCAATCAGTTCCCTCTTGCCTGAGGTGTTGACAGTAGATGACTTGTTGCCTTTGGGTACCTCTTTAATCTAGCAGGTAATTCTGCCTGCTGTTTTCCTATATTGACTCCAGAGGAAAGCTAGGATGATTTAGTGACTTCGTTAAGCACTTAGTTGTAGAGGATGAATCTGGGCCTAAAGCCATACTTAGAAATTGTTTTCCTTTTAAGTATTGTTGCTCTTCACTATCTTCCTCCTTCTCCCTCTGTTGGCAGGCAGGTAGAGAGCAAAGACTGGTTACCAGCTGTATTTCCAGTGGTCCCTCACCGAGAGCTTAGGGTGCCACCAGTGATGGTTTTGTCTGTACCTTTGGACTTCATCTTTGTAACTCGGGGTGAAACCGTAAGACAAGGTTAAGAAGCAGACTGTCCAGAGACACTGCAGTAGCGGTACATTCAGTTCTTGGTGGTTCTCTTGCTTTGTGCTTCTGAAGTATGGCTTTTCAGATGGATGCTGATGGGACTGCCCTGGTTTTGCATCCTCTGCCCGGTGCCAGCCAGCTTAGCCATGTCACTGCTGATTTCTTCTTGCCTGGAAACACAGCAGCCTTTCCAAGGTATTCTTCTATCACGGAAGGAATCTGTTCACTGCCATGTCTGGCTGTACATCTTCGGGGTTGATAAATTGATTGACAGCACCTGCCATCATTCAGCATAGAGAAGGAAGACTGAGATACTGGGGAACCTGATGCCAGATGAGACACCTGAGAGAATGCAGCTTACAACTATCCCTGGAATGAGGGCTTAAGCATACATAGACTGCTGCAATTACAAATCACCAGAAGAACTGTGGGTCGGTTGTTACTCCCCTTCTGTTGCACACTTGGTGAGGAAGTTCTTTAGAAAGCAAATGTCATTGCAACAGTAGTTCGACATCTTACTGTAAAAAGAGTTGTTTATACGTTGGAGCCTAATAGGCAATGTATGTGTGCAAACTACATGGCAAGATATTTCATGACGATTGTGTTGTTTATTCAGGCCTAGTCACTTATCCAGACCACTGTACAATAAGATGTCAAACTATTGTTGCAGTGACATCACTTTCCCTCTAATTTCACACTGGTAATTTTGACAGATCAAGAAGGGCAGCGTGTAAAGATTGCATCTATTAAAGCAGATTTGGGCTGACAAGGTAAATTATAGTATTATTGTCTAACGGGTGGAAATAAAACTCTTTGCACTTTCAGGCTCCTACAAGATTGCTTCCTTTTAAAGATATGGATATCAGACTTCAAGTGGATTTTACGAAATCTCCTGTAGATATCTGAATTAAAATCTATTTAAAAGAAAACTCTTAACCAGAAATCCACAGTAGGATGACAATCAAAATGCACCCTTTCTTTTTTTAAAGGAAGTTGCAACCCTTGGTATTTCAGGTTTATTCTTCCTGGAAGAAAAATACGAGATAGTAAGAGCAAAAAGAAATATTTTCCCCTTCCTGAAAGACTCCATTATAGAGATTTGAAACCTCAAGTAGGGGAAAAATTCTACCACCTAATCCCCTAGGCTCTGTCATAGTATGTACCTTTTTCTGCTGCTGAAGTGCTACCTACTGACATTTTCATCAAGATCTACCTGGCTCAGTTTGAACTACATGGAGGCCAACCATCCTGTGTTTTTTCTTCAAAAAAGGTAAACAAGTTTTTAAGTGTCTTTGGCTATAATTAATAAAAAGGGTCTCATAAAAAACAGATCTCACAGCATAGCTTCTCTGGAAAAGCAAACATCTTGGACATAAACTGAGTTAAAAATGCTGCGAACTTTTTTATAAGAAGAGTTAATAATTTCACAAGGAAGCATTTTAAGCTCTGAACAGTGACATGAACTAACTTATTTTACTGGCACAAAGCTGATGGAAGAGGTATGATTAACATTTGTTGTGTGATGGTAATGAAATCCGTTCTCAATTGGGAAGCCCTCTGTATTGCAAAAAAAAGAAAAGAGCTCATGCAGTGATCTGCAATATATGGGGAATTTTTCTTGCCTTTTCAGAGCAAATTGCTCTGTATTGATAGTAATGGAAAACTCTCCTATGTGGTACTCCTGTGTTATGAACCCATGGCATTTGTAGTCGTTCTCAGCCTGGGTGACCAGGGTGGGCCTGCCTGGCTAAGTTCACTTGGTTCTCACCCGCCTGCAGGAGCTGTTACCAACAGAGAATAAACACGATAACGACAGTCTGCACAGAAAGCATGAAAATCTTACAGACCTACTGCATCGCAGTAGTTCCTGAATGTCCTTGACAGGAGCCCAGTGAGCGTTTGGCCCCAGGTTGTACTTTCCCCTATGCTCAGAGGTGTAACTCCACTCCAGCTGCATCTACAGTGGAGAAGAGCACCAAAGAAAAATCCTACCATTTTTTGATTGTTTGTTTTTCACAGTTTTGATATTGAATGCAAGGCGGGAATTTGTTCCAGGTCACAGGGAGACGGGCAGGCATTCTCCAATTTGGACTGCGACACAAAGCTTGCAAGCTAGACTAACTGTTTGATACCTCTGCGTTTCATTCTGTGGGTTGCATTGACTCTCATGTAATTAAGAAGGCGGGAGACGGAAAGGCAATTTCAGTTTAAGAAAAGTAGAACAATATTTGGCTCTTGACAGTGTGAGAGACTGAAAGAGTTAATGTCTCAAACGTTGTCATGGGGCAAGTTCTGCATACGAGGAACTCTTCGTAGCAAGGAAACCTGAACCACAAGGAACCTGAACCACCGGTGAAGAGCGGGTGAGCAGCAGGGCGGTGAAGTCGGGCTGTGCCGGAGGGTGGGCAGGTCCCGGCTCCGATCTGCTGAGCAGGGCACCTCACCACCAAACAACGGCCATGCCTGCAGGGAGGGAGAACTTACTCCCCAAACAACCCCCAAGCCTGCCGACCCATTTCCCGAAGGTTCTGGAAGTACAAACGGTGCATGGCACCTAATTAGCCTAATGAGTTTGAGTGCCTGCCGAGGGAGGGGCAAAGAGATTATAACAGGGCATGAACTGAAGCCTCAGGTGGGCGCGGGCACCCCTCCGGGACTGGCCCAACACTGGACCTGGGGCTGGTGAAATCTCTCCCTGTCCCCCCGCCCCTGCCTTTCCTCTTTCCTTTCCATAATCCGTAGACCACATCTTTTTAGACATAAACCGTTGACCAGGTCTGGGACTAGGAGTGGATCCAGCCGCCCCTAGACTCCTCTCTGAGAGGAGCCTAGAAAGCAAGGGGGTCCGCTCTGAACGTCCTGAATCAACGGGAGGGCTCTCCTTGTTCTCTTCCCTCAACTGATCCCCAAATAAGCCAGGCTTGTAGTATATGTTTGGTGATGCATAGTTGGCGCATGTTACCGTGCCAATTCTTGTCGTGAGAAACCACAACACCTACTGTTATGCCTTTTAAGTTCAAGTTGCTTCTGCCATAAATAAAATGTTCAACTGATCGTTTGGTCTCACTTCACCTTAATTTAGCTCGAGGGAATTCCGAACTCACCACAACCCCTCCCTGGTCTGTCCAGCACGGGTTGTGACAGATGGGAACTGGTAACAAAAGAGAAACTGGTAGGCTTGATTTGTTTTTCCGTCTACATGAGAAGGCATGTTAATACAAATTATAGGCCATGGTGGAGCATCAGCTAATTCTAAAACATGGTTTTAGAATAAAGAAGAGGGTTTTTTTACTTGAGACATCTTATGAAATATGCTGCAGCTACTGATTATTTCCTTATATTTTGAGGTAATTAGTATAAGCAGCCCACTTTTTTTGAGAAGGCATGTTTACAGCCCATTTTAAAATTTTGAGTTACATTTCTACAATGTTGTAACTCTCCCATTCAAGGAACATGGGAGTTCCTTAGAGGGTAGGCACTGTGTCTTGCTCCATTTCAGTGGCTGAAAGACTCCAACCCCTACCCTTGTCTTCCCCCCAAATTCTCTAGGGCATATGCCACTGTCCATTCCATTACATCTGTTAACTAATCTGATAATTACTGCACCTGGAGTTTTAACACTGATGCAGTCAGCTTATGTTGTGAAGCCTGATGTTCTGTATTTGTTGAAAATAGGTAAGATGAGTTTTGTTCCATATGTTGATTGTGTAAGGTCCAGGCGAACCTCACCTGTCAGCGCAGGGAGTTAGACCTGGTATTAATTGTCACACAGCCCGT
>JAVKLA010000074.1:21036627-21053394 GCA_034782735.1 Sagittarius serpentarius | reverse complement strand
TTTCCTTCCTCTCTCAAGGGCTTAGTATTTTAAAGAAACACTTCAGCTTTTGCACCGAAATAAATTCTTTTGTGCTTATCCCTGTGCTTCCATGCAGGAGTTCTTGATGCTTTTGCTTGATACTCTGAAGAGACATCTAATGTATTCTCATGAGTCCTTTTACTGGTTATAAAAGTAATACTGTCAGGCAAGAGTGTTTTAGTTTTCAATTTATGCAAATAACTCAGTACATAAGTTAGAAGTTCCTCCCCTGATGGCTACTTACTAACCGTAATGTCTTCCAAAGGACTAGGTATGTTGCAGCTGTATTTTTAAAGTCTAGAACTATTAAAGAACAATAATTTTACTGGTGAATAAGGCCATGGATGGCTAATGCTCAGAAAGTGAAAACCATCTGTAAATCAGTTGAGAAAAAAAAACAACAAAACTGTACAGATGAGCAGGTTTTAATTTTATATATCTAAGTGATTCCATTGATAAAATGGGGGCTTCAGAAAAGGTGGGAAAGAGGAATTATCCTAATACTTAGGAGATTGCTAGTGAGTATGTTCTGTCTTTTCTACAGCAGTATCCAGGAAAAATTTCTGAAAACACTGTGGAAAGGATACCACAGATTGCAGGTTATTTGCTAAAGCCAGTATCCATATCCAAGAAATTATCTGTTAGGAAGCTATTGTGAGAGGTTTTTTTCTGAACCAGGGCAACAGCAAATACCACTCACAGTAATTTCTGCACTGTTAGTTCGATGCTCACAACAAAAGAAGAAATCTTTTCTAGTAGGTAGTACTTCATTCATCTGAGTGAGACAGTGAAGTCAATAAAATTCTGGCTGCAGAATTGAATAAAATAACTGAAATCTGTACTAACTATTAGTAATCACTTCAAGTATCTAGAGACCTCAGTGTCTGGAATTACTGAAGAATTTGGCAAGTCTCTTCTAAAATCTGCACATAAAATCTGTCTCAGATGGGAAGAATTGGAAAGATTTCTAAAGCACTTGGAAAGGTTAAACGAAAGGGTATGTAAGTGGTTTTATTCTGTTATGTCTACCTCAACAATTGATTCTTCTGTGAAATTATTTGTCCCCTGAAGTCCTCTGGCCTTGTTGACCTTCAAGTAGTAAAATATTTTCTTCAGTGGCTTCTCATGGTTGTGGTTTGAATATTAATAATACGTTAGTCAGGCGGTTTTGCTTGGTCTCTTCAGCAGAGGCTACATTCCTCAGCTGTTCCCCAGTTGAGTATGGATGCTGTACTCCGAGGTCCTGCTGCTTCACAGTAGTAGTAAAAGTGACATAAAATCACTGACAAAGGACTTGGCTGAGCGGCTTGGATGCTTTTGAGGAGACTAATGATTCTGTAACTTCCTTAACTTAGGCTTGGGGAGATTTGAGTAATTTTGCTCTGACTCTCAGTATTATTTTCTTTCTACAGAATGCAAGACAGTAAGAGGTTTTTAAGAGAAAGGCCTTTTCATACAACACATTGTGATGGTATTAGTCATACAGACATATATAGATGTCACTAGCTACACTGAGTGAAACAGAACTTGGATTTGTGGATGTAACGTGACAAATTTATGTCAGAAGTGAAGGGGGTTGCTGACAAATTTCAGAGAGATCGGGAAGGATTTTTCCTGCTTGGTTTCCATTGGAATTTCATAGGTATCAATATGTTCCCATGGATTTCAGCAAACTACTTTTTAATGACATCATAATATTAATTGGAACAATGTCCATCTGGCTTGATTGATTTTTAAGTTGGCAGCTTCATCTGCAACGTTCTTTTATTGATTTTTATCCTCCTTTTCACTGCCTCTTGTGGTGTTATCAGTGTCATGGTAGCATTTTTCCTTTTGCTGTGTTTGTACAGTTCCCGCCTGGTTAGCTAAGTTGGTGGCAAGGTGTAAGTATTATAGGTAAATGTGTGCCAAGGGAATGTTGTTCTGTTACTGTGATCTTCCCACCACCTGTGCTCTTTGTTCATGTATGTTTTATCTTATGTTAGTCTTGCCTTTCACATTTCTGTTTTTTTTTATATTTATACCTGTGAATTTGTTTACCTTTGTTGGTACACATTGGGGCTTTAGCCTGACCTGAAGAATAGTAGTTTTGAGTGTTTCAGGAAAAGATCGCCATGTTAAAATAATGTATTAATATAATAATTCATTGTATGTACACAAAGGCACATAAATTCTGGGTCTCTTTTTATTTTATCCCATATCTATTGTAGTTTGAGAGTGAATATGGAAAAATAAAAGGTTTATGATGAAGCAAAAATATTTTTCAGAAAAATATCCTTGTAAATATCAATTAAGTTTCTTGAAGAATACAAAGGTTTAGACTAAAACAACAACAATGAAATGCTCTCCTGTTGGAAAAAGTGTTTTTGTTTTTTTAATGTGATGATTTGTGCTAGTAAATTATGTAAAGGGGTGAAGGGGAGCGGACAGACAGACAGACAGAAGAATTTAAGCAGGAATGACGTTGAAAGAAAGAGGTTATGAATGCTATAGTAAGGAAGAATTACCTTCACAAAGGTGATGGGAACATCCTCCTTTTTGTCCAGTAGCCCACTCTAGGTCTGGGTGTAAGAGGCATAGGTTCAAATAACTCGTTTGTGTGAGGCTGTTCAAATTCATATCTCTCTTCTTAAAACTCATTGCAGAGTATTGAGGAGCACAATGATTACCTTTCCAGTGACTTAAGAGTACAAATGGCCCCGTATCAGAGGCACATCCTGAGGGGTGAGAGACTTCAAATGCTCTCTCTACCTGACTCTGAGTAGGGGCAGCAGCCCCTGTGTCCCAGTTTATTGGGAAAAAAGAAGGAAATATATTCCTTTTTCCTCATAATTTCCAGGCTCTGGTTTTGAATTTATTTTGCTGAGGCAAAGTGAGGAAGGCAAAAATGAGGTAAAGATTATGTTCTTTGAGGTGATGATTCAAAGCAGGTGCTCTGTAATAGGAACAGGAACGAATGGAAGGCTTGTAGAAGAGCTTTACTACAAGAACTTGCCTTTTACAGCCACTCAGCCCCAGGCCTAGTTCTTACTGTGTTTTTCCAGCAGTTGAGATAATGGTAACTCTGTGAAATGCTGCATGTGAAGCAGCTTCAGTTTCAATAAATGTATTTAAAACTCTATTAGGCATATATTACTTTTATATCTCCTGGTAGAAGCATGTAGGAAAATGAGGACAGATGGACTCTGCTTGGGTTTATTCTATCCGTAGACTGTAGCAGGTCATCCAGAGGGCAGGGGAAAAGTGTCCAAGCAAACTTGTACTCAGAAAGATGAACATCTACAGACAAAGTCATTGCACAGATTTGTAAATGTGATCATTGTGCTGCTGGATGATGATTCTTTCTTTCTTTCTCTCTCATTTTCACTCAGACCTTAAAGCCTCTGCTATTCTACTTTCATTTGTATGTTAACTTCTGAACTTTGAAGGATTTTTCTTGAAAAAATGCTGCCTGAGGAGGAAGAGATCCAATAACTTGCAGAGCATTTGAGGAGCAGTGGTGGGAGGGAGGGTAAGTCATTGCTTTGTAGCTCCCTTGTAAGCGACAATGTGGTTTACTTCTCAAGAACAAAAATACAGAAGAATATCTGGACTCCCAAGCATGCATGAAATGACAAGGAGGAGATCTGTGCTACATTTTTTCCACCAATCCACAGCAATTGATGGAAGAAAAGGAGCTCAAGGCTAGTGATTTAAGTCAGTGGCCAAACATGTGATAAGAGATAGTCTTCTCTTGGTTCCTTGCTACCCTTATTAACACATTTTTTTTCCTGATCAGTAGATCTGAAGTATCAACTGCTTTGTATTTTAAGCAGACTGATGAAAAGTCTTGGTAATCACAAATCTGTTGGAGAATAACCTTTTCATTAGATTTGTTGAAATAGAGGTATTTTCTAACACGTCTATCTCAATTTTTTCTTCTTTTTTTTTACTAAGTCAAAGGAAAAATGCTGTTACTTGCAGCAAGTGTTCTGCTTCCAGTTTTCATGCTAAAGGCTATGCTAGCTCTTGATTCCCAACCATCATCAGTAAAAATGGAAATCAAACTTACATGCCTGTATTATTTCAGTTTGAGCGCAGTTCTGCCCCAGTTTGACATGAAGGCTGCAAGACACTGGGTGAAAGATACAACATTAGTGTTTCATTGAAGTATAGGGGGCAAAATTATGCCTTAACATCACTGTGATTGTGTACTCTAGCTGCACATACACTGCAAGAATTCGATGGGTTTCCACAAAAATACTAGAAGAGCTAGATCCAAGGCTTTTTAACTTGTAACTAGTTATTTTTTACAGTTAAAAGGGGTAGAACTACTGATATGACCTTCTGCCTGTTCTAGTCTTAACTGATAATTGTTTGATCCAGACACTTTTGAATGCTGTATAGAAAAGATTTCTGACCTTTGTTTCATTCATCAGTCTTTTTGAATTTATTTGAGAATTTCATTTGTACCTGTACTTTGGCAATGCTTATCTTATAAAGCTTGTCGCTGGCTAAAAGTCTCTCAGAATTTGTTTGAGCTATTGTCAGTGTTCCTTTTTCTGATGGTTGATGGCAATATATTGGAAAGAATAAATGTTGAAGGTAAAGACAAAAACTGCTCTAACATGCTGCTTGTTATACACATAGAAAAATTTCTGTTAAGAATAACGATATCCTTTTATGTTCCAGACGTGTGTGGCAGTTTTGGAGGGATTTTTTTTTTTTAATTAGAATGTAATTATCTATATCAATGACTGGTCTGGCTAACAGAAGTGCTTGTCAGTGTTAGGGAAAGTTTCCAAATTTTGAAGAGGCAGTGTATTTTGTTTTGGAAGGTTAAAGTCATTAATTGTAAGTCTTTTTCAAATGACCCCATTTGAAGAACTGCCAAAATGTAAAGAAGCATATGTTCATATGAATGAGAAAAGTAGAAGATAAAAGTACATGATGTACATGCTCTGCAGGATTTAAAACAAGATATGAGGGAATATTAGAACATGGAGCCTTAAGGCAGATACAGAGATTAACGGAAGTCCCATGATTTTTTTTACCTGCACAAATCCCTTTATATTGACATTGGTCTTCATTGTTGCTTTTTATCATGCTTAATAATAGGAATATGGTGTGAAAATAACACCCCTACCTATCTAGACTTTTTGTGGAGAGGATGAAAGCAATGCCATCTGGTCTGTTTTTTGGAGCTATTTTGTGTTTAAAGAAGCTGTTAATGTGGGGAATCTGGGCTTAGAGGTGTATTGATGGGTGGCGAGTGATTGTGAAACTGATTAAATATTAAGGGTCATTCATTAAAAGGAATCGCCAAATATTTTGGTGGGTTACAATCTGAAAACAAACATTTCATGGAGGTGCTAACAATAGTCTGGTGTCAGAGTTAACTCTGGTCAGGGCTTTTTTTATCCTACTGCTTCCACCTTGGTTTAGATTTCTTCCCCATTGCTCTGTTCTCAAAAAACCCCATCCCAACCCCCTTTCTTTTAATAGTTCTCATTCCTGTTATGCCTACACCACAGACTGCAGTGCAGTACACTGGTCCCAGCTGGGCAGCTTAGTACAAGCTCAAAATCTAACTGCAGTCACATGGAGGTCTGTCAGCAAATTCACTCAGTGAATCCATTTTTCTGCCATACTGTATAGAGTAGAAACAAGTATTATTCATATTTTTCAGCTTCCTCCCCTGAGTCTTTCTGGAGTAACTGACTGTTCTTCAGGCCAAATAACAACTTTAGCATATCCGTTATTAGCTCAAGCATTGATTAAAGTTAAGGTGTCTGTTGTCTTACATCTGGTTGGAAGTATTGAGCTCTGTCTCAGTCTTTCAGTTCACTAGCGGATTTGTAGAGGAAAGAGGGAGTTCTGTTCCACGGAGATGTGAAAGGCTGTTAAGAAAAATAGTGAATGACTGCATTGTAAGCCAACCCCAGAAGTTACCACGTTCTCATGTAGCTTTTAAAATAGTAATAAGAGACAATGCAAAAATCAGTGGCTAGAATTGGTATGCATTCTCATTCTTGCATGCCTTTTCTCTTGCTAATAGTATGCATTTAGCTTCTCCAGTTGCTTGTATTTTCATCATGTGAAGACATAAGATAATGTTGCTTAAAACTGATTTATTCAGAGGCCATGTAGTAGTATGCAGGACTGCATGTCGAACTAACACACATGATAAAGTGGCTTAATGACTCCTTTATGGACCTAAAATGACACATGAATACATCTTCATACCAATCAAACTGGACCTAACGTTTTTCTTCTTCTTCATCTTCTTTTCTTCTTTTTTTTTTTTTTTTTCCCCCCAAAGAGATATATAACTGAATAACAGTAAAAGGTGGTATTTCTTGCACTCAGGTGGTATTTCATCGTGGTCTGCTCTCTTTGTGAATCATTGCATATGCCCTGAATGGCTTTTTTGAGAGTTGGATGGCAGCTATAGCTCAGCTTTTTCCTATATTTTTGAGCTCCAGTCTACTCATGGGCAATCATTTTCTGGGATTAGAGTCTCCAATACATGAAAATAAATTGCATACACTGTGCAGTGCCTCAGCCACCCACATATCTGTTTCTGTTGAGATGCAGAATATTTATGCTAAGTGCTGAAAATCTGTATCCAGAGATATGTAGTAATTTGTATCAGTGATCTGTTTGATGCAAAGATGAATCATTCACTGCACAGCCGGTCCAGGCAAAGAGAAATCAGTGACATTTAATTTCTAATGGAAATTAAGAAGAGTATAATTCAGCTCTCAGTTTTTAAGCACCTGTTAAGTACCCCACAAATAGCAAGTGGACCTGTGCTTCACAAATATCAGTTCATACAAAATAAATATAAATTGTGATGACTGGTGTAAATACTTTGCCTTTGTTTTTCTGACCAGTGAATGAGACCTTGCCTGTATGTCCATTATTTCATCATTGGGCATCAACATTACTTGGACATCTTTGTTATCTTGCTGCCAAATATTGATTTTACCTAAATGGAAGAGTAGCCCAATAATAAATAGGTAAGTGCTGTTAAGTATCTTGCTGTATGTATGTATCTGCCTTTCTCAACACTAAGATGGACAAGTGGCACAAATATAATTTTAAAAATCCATCCTTAAAAAGATGGCAATTTGGAAGTGTGAAATAAAATTAAAAGTATGGTCTAATTTCAGAGAAGGCTATAATTTACTTTCCATGTGTAAATACTGAAATATCTAAAACATTTACCGTCATTTTTAATTATTTTTGTCTTAGAATCAGAGAATAATATGGGTTGGAAGGGACCTTTAAGGGTCATTTAGACCAACCCCCCCTGCAATGAGCTGGTTCACCTTCCACTAGACCAGGCTGCACAAAGCCCCATCCAGCCTGGCCTTGAACCCTTCCAGGGATGGGGCATCTATAGCCTCTTTGGACAGCCTGTTCCAGTGTTTCACCACCCTCACTGAAAAAAACTTTCTTCCTTATATCTAGCCTGAATCTAACCTCTTTCAGTTTAAAACCATTACCCCTTGTCCTATGCTTACAGGCTCCACTAAAATATTCTGTCCCCATCTTTCTTATAGGACCCCTTTATGTACTGAAAGGCCGCAATAAGATCTCCCTGGACCCTTCTCTTCTCTAGGCTGAACAACCCAGCACTTCCAGTCTGTCTTCACAGGAGAGGTGTTCTATCCCTCTGATCATTTTTGTGGCCCTCCTCTGGACCCGTCTTCAGTCATTTGAATTTGTTCTGTCACTTCTCTGTAAACTTAATTTCTAATTTTTTTTCTTGGCTAATTTGATAATCAGAATTTTACATGGGCTAAATATAACCTGTGCATTAGGCTTTTTTAATATAGAACAACTGTGGGGTTTTGCCTTCTTGGAAATGAGGTCATGAGAGTTGCAAATGAGAGTGTTCTGGAGTTTGATGTTTTCACATCCTATGTATACTGTGATGAGACAAAGGCATTCAGCTACCAACGTTTGTCACACAGATGAGCTAACATGCAGTGAACATTCAGGGGATAAAAATCATTGAATTCAGCTGTTAATTTTGTCTAAATATTGCAAGTCTGGGAAAAGTCCAGGAATGCTTCCTAAACTAGCTTGCCTATATACAGACCTGAAATTTAGATCTCCCTTTTCAAGTCTTCCAGCTCACTGAGATCTGGCAATTTAGCACATTTTTGTGGAAACTGTCTGAAGGTCTGAGTTTTCCAATACACAGATCTACACCTATTCTATGCTTCTAAAAGTATAGTCAATAGAGGTATATATTTTTACTTAACCTTCCTGTAGGCATACTTTAAAAACAAAAGAACAGATGTTTATGTGAAAAAAATAGTTTGAACATGATGAATCTTTTCATGCTTGCATTTCAGATTCCAAGCATTTGATTTGGATTTGTGTCGTGATCTGTCGGGCACGCAGTATCTTCCACTTAAAAGTGCATCACTGATGCTAGTACGCTACTTCTGCCTGCCCAGTCTTCCCAAATTTCTTGTCTATTTGACTTAGTCTGGCATCTGAGTCTTTTTCACTCTCTACACATAGACATTTAGACCATATTATCCAGCGCACTTCACTACACTTTTGAATGTCACTCTATTCCTACCCTCATTGTTCTTGGCCAGTGATAGATTTGACGTTTGTATATATCTAGGAAGTCTACAATATGGTCTCAGTTCTTTATTACAGGGAATTTAATTGATATTATTTACAGCTTGGTCTTGTATTACCAGTCTTTATCAGTTGTAATGCTGATAAAAGTTCAGGTTATAAGGGGGAATACAAGAGAAAACCAGTAAAGCATCAAGGAATCACCCTGGAGGAAGGTGAATATGAGGCAATTATGAATGGCTTGTACTGGCTGATTGTGTTGTGCTTTCCAAAAGACCTCACCCTGGGTTGATGCCGTGGTGCATTATCCTTTATGCTGGCTTCTGTTTTAACTTTCTGTATAAAGCCTTTACTCTTGCTATTGGTAGTGGTGCTGGTTTTCAAGATGCAGACATCTGTCCTCTGGGAATGGGCTTAGACTTTGGGCTACTAAACAGCTGTGTGTTGAGAATTATTTCAGTCAGCAAATCTTTTCTACAGAAAGACCTTTAAAAAAAAAGAAAGTCTGGGTTCTTGAAATTCAATTTCCAATACAGTAAGACTGCCCCATAAATACCAATCATGTGTAATCTTGTTTTAGTTACAGATATTTCCACAATTGAGAAGCATTTATAGCAAGAAAAATGCCTTTTAACCAACCTAATTGAATTGAGGCAGCGTGGTATTGTGAATTGCTGGAAAACAGAGAAAACCCATCAATTTATGGCTGGCAAAATGTTTCAGGAACTTTATTGTCTGGCCTTTTTCTAATTTAAAAAATATTTACTCACATCAATCCATCAGAAGGTTTTTCAAGCAAAGATATCCAAACCAAAGTTGGGTTTGTAGAATCTCAATTGAGTTTGATTCTTTAGAAGATGATTCATGTCCTGGCCCCAATTTATCCGAGTCCCTTAAATGAGACTGAGGGATAAATTTATGAATCTGCTTTTCTCTTGTCTGTTTTTTCAACAGCACTTTTTATAGAGACAAAAAAGAAAAAGCAGGATTGAAGCTTACAGAATAATTCAGGATTTTAAATCATCTTTTGGCATGACTTACAATAGGTGCTTTTCTGCCCACCACCTCCTGTAAATTACTGAGCTGTCAACCTTCCGTATTTCTGCCTGTGTAAAAGTAATTGTAATTGGATGAAATGTGGGCTGTGTGAAATGGCAGCAAAATAATTCCACACTACAGAACTACAACAGTTTGATCGTGGGAAAACTGAATATTGTATTAGCTCAGTAGCATAAACATGAGTTTCCTAGGTAGATTTTTGAATGCGTTGGAAGACTCTCTAAAACAGCTAGAAGACACCGACTTCCCTTTTCTCCTACACCCCACTCCCGGGTTAGATCAGCCAAGCAGAATGGTGTCTGCAGAATATTCAGGAGAAATGTTCATTGCGAGTGATCAGAAGCCTGCTCCTGAGGGGCAAAGAACCAGAGTCCTCAAGGAGTGGGGGGACGGCAGGGCAGTCAGATGGGATGGCGTGATTAAAAAAAAATTCGCAGAGAAACTTGAACTCTCTGTGTCCAGCATAGTGAAGCTGAACAGGTCTATTCATGTCTCACTTTCATCAGTACTGAACTGTCCTCCAACATAAACGTTAAAAGAAAATATTAGCAACAGAAATTCACAGTGAATATCAATGAAAGGGTAGCTGCTGACTTCCTTTATTTTCATCTTTCCTATTGGATGTCTGCTCTAACCAGACATTGCATAGTAAATCAAGAATTCTGTGAAAAAAACATTTATTTAATTAAATAGCTATTGAGTCTGCAATGTGTCTCTGCTGGAGTGGGAGGGCAGAAAGAGCTGGAAGGATAAAAAATTAACTAGACGGCAAGTAAAGTAGACTCCTTAATACAAAGAGGGAAAAATACAGCAATTGCTTCCTTAACTTGAATGAATAAAAATTGTTGAATATATTTCCAAGCACTGGGCTTGAATGAATTGATTATAATAACTTACCTTCTGAATTTTCTTCCTTTATTATCAGTGAATTATCAATGAGCAGTTTGCTGATTGCTTGGATGCTTTTGTAGGCAGTTGTCAGGGGAAGCCATTTTGCTATGCAAAATGAGCAGGAATTGTGCTATATATCCCGAGCACCAGCTACAATCTTCCTACCAGTTAGATACCACAAACAAACAGGTTATGGAATGTTTCTGTTAGAGTGCTCATAACTTTAGATCACTTGTTGAATAATTTCTGCAAATAAGTACCGATTATTTGTTAGCATCTCATTTTTGAGTGTACAAAATTCAGTATGTGAGCAATTGATGAGTTCTGATTTCACATATACAGGTCATGATCCCCCAAATCATGTTTCTAGTGGGAATAACAGACTTGATAAACTGGAGAATCCACTGGGCATCAAAAAATAGGTTTTCATCTAAAAGTATGTATGTTTGTCTGCAGAACAAGGACAACAATTCCGTTACCTTGAGGGTAAACCAAATTCATACATACCAAAGATCATAAATGTCATTATCAGAATTATTTAAACATTGCTTATGTGTTAACTAAAAGCAATGTTTTGGTTTCCAGTTCCCAGTAAAGTAATGTTACGAAAGTGTGCCCTTTACCTGAAATGAAAGGACTGAATGAAATTGTCCATTTTTGCATGGTTAGAAAGGAATTCATTAATATTACTGAGCCTTGCTAGTCTGATTTCTCCAAATATAAAGGGAAATTTCTGAATGATTCTGAGTTTCAGAAGAAAGCCACACTAAAAAACATGAAGATAAGTGTTTTATGCTAAGATTGTTTAGATCAAATTATTTACTTCAATTTTACTTTTTTTTACAGATATTTTTTAGAAAAAAAACCCTGTGAATTTTATTCTGCTTTCTATCTGCTTTCTAACCGCTCTGAAGTAAAGGCAACTGATAAACTCATTAGCTTGGTTATACTGTGCTTGGCTGTACTGTCCATTTTCTGTGTAATTTCAGGTTATTTTCAAGTGTTTTGATTTTGGCCAATTTGCCTATTTTACTAGAGAAATTTATACATATAGTCTATTTTATGTTTTAAAAGAAAAAAATGTGGTGTCATTAGCTTTGACCTATAATAACTTTTTTTTACAGGGTTTAGTGAGAGCAAGGGGAGGCTGTAGCTTTTAAATATAAACACAATTTGCCTGTTCTCATGCTGCCTGGGAGGCTTGTAGAAATCTGTATTCAGAAAGTAACTCTTTTTGGGTAAGTCACAGTCTGCCAAGAACACTGCATGTTCAGATGGGAGTTGACTCACAATCTGGAACATGGAACTGTAACACCGCAGTTATTTGGATAGGTTGAAAATTATTTTGGGTCCAGTGCTCACAGCAAACTATTAAAAGGCCTAAAATAGCATTAAGTGGTCATCAGGCATTTTTGCGCTATTTTCAGGACTCCTCAAATTTTACCCTGAGGATTGCGTGGATTTGCTGTCTTTTAAGATACAGTGCAATAGCAAATAGAAGGATGTTTTCCATAAGTGAGTGATTGAGGGTTACAATGTCTGCTTTACTACATCCCAGTAGGCTTTGGAAATGTAAGAAGGTTGCCTTTACATATAATTTCTTCTGGTGAAGACTGATACGGATGTTCTGAGTGAGTCTCAAATATGAGTTCATTCAAATTAAGTGAATAATAAATGAAGGCTTGTCCTTAGTTGATGCAATACTAGAGAATGAATATCCTCGGAAAACATTTGTGTAGTAATACTTTTTTAGTTTTTTTTTTTTCTTCTTCAGGTGATGTCTGAAAGTATATGGTATAACTGACATGCAGGCAAATTGTTCTTCAGTCACAGCCTGGACAAAGTAGATGGAAGAAAATGTGATGGTCTGTCTTCCGTTAATTTTCCTTCCACACCATGCCAAGGGTGTTTGGTGTTCGGATTGTCTTGGGTTGTGGGTTTGTCTTCTTCTAAGTGCTGTTAGTTCAAATCCTTTCTTAACTTTCTTTGTTCTAGGTAATTACACAATCTTCATCACTGTATAGTGTGAAGTTCCTGCCCTGTAGTCCACACCATAAGGCTGGGAATTACCATCTTCCCATTTTATAGACAGAATTTGAAACACCAAGATGTTTAAGAATTTACCCAAAGTCACACAGTGTATCTCTGTAATTGGTGGAAATGTGTTTAAAGGCTGAGGGTCCTAGAGCATACGTTAAGCAGAAGCCCCCATTCTTCTTTCCTATATTCTCTAGTTTTTCTTGGCTGGCTTCTCTACTAAACTCCCAGTTGGCATGCAGACAGAGAGAGCAAAAATCTGGTATGTCAGGCTGAACTCAGTCATACTTGTGTCTAGTTCATATCTTGGCCTTCAAAGATACAGTTGGAGCTTCAGTAAGTGGTTCTGGATCTTGGGCCAATGTTGAACATTGTCAGAAAAGTACCTGGGAAAATATGCTAAAGTATCTGCATATACTGAACCTCTGCTGGCGGTAAATTATTGCCCAGAACATTCGTTTAGACATTGTGGTAAACAGTCAGTAGGATGAGGGACTGTCAGGCATGAAGGGGAAAAAAACCCACAACTCCCCAAACATAGCTATGGAAAAGAAAGATTCATTGCACAGATTTCTGCATTTTGAAATCTGGGCTGGTTTGAATTTAGAATTTAAAAATTACATCTAAAAATTAATCTCTGAACAGGAAAGTGTATGTTAAGCAACTCCAGGGAAGGGTGCCTTGTGGTCTGCCTCGGTGCTGGAAGTCAGACAAGCTGAGCAAAACTGTCATAAGTCTGCATGTTTTCCAGTGGCAGTTTGCTGAAAACTCCTTAGCACCAATAATTCTACAAATGCTTATCTTAAAAACCCTTGTTGTCTGTATTGTCCCATCAAGTTGTTTCTGAGATAAAAAAGAATGCTGAAATCAAGGACTTACAGACCACAATGTGAAGACACTCAAAGAAATGGTCAAATAGTTGCATTAATTCCATTCCATAATTAATTAATTGCATGGATGTCCAAGCAATCATTTGAGGTTTCTCTGTCACAATTACTTTTACTGGAACTAGATGCGCTTCCATAAAATATGGCAAGATAATTACTTTTGCTATTCAGCTGACCATTCTGTTTTCTGGAAATGGAATGTATTTGATTCTTTTTTTGCCTCGTTCTGTACTTCTGTGAAGGTAAGCCTGACTCTAGCAATAAATAAAAAATGACAGCATAATGCTATTTTAATCAATTAGAAAGAAAAATGCAGAAAATTGGTTTCCAGGACATGCATATCCAGTAGCCCACAAACATAATAGTCTGAACATTGGAAAAAAACAGTATTATTTTGTGACTAGATGAAAATAGTATACATTCCTTGCTATTAGAAATTTAGACAACCTGATTCAGAAGGTAGCATAAGATGAGGGCCTGATAGTTGTTGACTTTCCATGTCAGCAAGTACAGGGCCCTCACTAATAAATGAGGAGAGAATGTCAACTATGTTGGCAGGAAATGGCCAGTCATACAGCTTACAGCCAGTCTTGGCAAGGAATGTATGTAATGGTTTGGTATTGCAAGCTGTTTGTAGTTAGCATTACCAAAGCTGCCAGCCAATTGCCTCATAAGGTCTGCTGACAGGCAGTAATCTAATCTGGCCTCCCATTTGTTCTTTGTTTTTATCTGTTAAATACAACTTCATCTTTCCCATGGCTGACTTGTGTGCTATTTGAAATCTGAACACTGTATTCAATCTTGTGGACATGAGACTAGAGGTGTTATAATGAAAATCGTGTAGATCTGGGCCTCTGGCAACAATTTTTCAAGAAGATGTGTTCAGATTTCAAAACAAACTTACTATAAAATGGGAAAGAAATGTGGCTGCATTATTATACATTTTCCCATGAATGTCCCGGAAGTTTCAAGCTGAAGTTTGAAAGAAGGGAAGTTTTCCATCAGACCAAATTCTAGGTATCAGGGACAGACTGGAGGAGGAAGCTTTGAGTCTGTAGTTGCAGGTGCAGTGGAAAAGAGTTTCGAGGTTATTTGCTTGATCAAAGAACAGAAATGGGTCGTATGAGCTATGCCTGAGCAAAGTAACCTACAAGGAAAATAATAAGTAAGACTCTACAAGATATGTTCAGATTTACTCGTTTTATTTCAAGTTAATTTTTGAAAAGCTGTTGGCTTAAGGTTCATCAGTGAAAAGTCAACAGGTTCTTATGGCTTTGGCTTAATTGGATATAATTATTTCTGGTCAAAAAGTAGTATTAATCTGCTATGTCTTTGTTCGTATAAAGTGAGTAGGGTCTAGTGGGAAGGGTGCTAAATTGGCTCCATTTCTTTGCACCTCCAGAAGCTTCCTCTGTGTTGACAGCGTATTTGGTTAGGACTAGCTGAAGAAAAGTACTGTGTATCAAAAAATATTTCTAACAAACTTTAGCTGCCTATGCCTAGCAATTCAGTCCTGAAAGCAGCCAGTACAGTAGAGCCAAGCCTTGTAACTGCCAGTTTTTTCAGATGTTAATTTCCCCTGCCACAGCGCTTCTGGCCCTGTGCATGTGCCCAGATGGGACTTGCTCCTGTCAGCATGTAGCAGCTTGGCATTCATGCCAACGTCCCTCTGGCATCCCAGGCCAGGCGTTGTACACCTATTCCATGCAAAATGAAATTGGCTTACCTGGTTTGCTGTGCTTACCTGGTTTGTTGTGCTTACCTGTCCCCAAATTTTCTTTATCTTGGTGGGGAAGATGTTTTCCCAGGAGGTGGGAAATGCAGGGTCATTTTGATCACGTGGTGAAGGCAAGTGACTTTGGGTTTTCTCCGATGGCTCCTCTTCCCTTCAACGTGATGTCAGAAGATCCACACAGAAGTGTTGTTCGGATACCTTGCCTTGGGCTGTGCCTTCCTTCCACCTCGAGCCCCTGAGAGTAACACTCCCTGCTCCACCTGCACAGTCTTACTCTCTTGGTCTTCGTGCCTTTCTTTCATAAGGACACAAAATCAAGGGATAGAAATGCTCTGACTTACCTGAGATGTTATGAAAACTGAGACTGTGAAAAATTCATGTCTTTCTTTAACAGAAGACACCTGTCTGTCAAAATGTAACTTTGTTCTCATTTGTCTACATTTCTCAAGGTTGCCAGGACATGTTTTCTTTTCTTGCATGAGCACAGCTGATAAAGGTGTTCAAGCTTGGGAAGTGTTTTTCCCCTAGTGTCAGGGGGTTGCTAAGAAATCTGAATGTTATGCAGAACCAGCAATTTATAAAGCGCTGCTGGTAACACAGCTTATGACAGGGTTCTTTTTCTTGACCTGGAAATATCAAGAATCAGTTTGGTGAAGCCTCTGGGCACCAAGGAAAAAAAACCTTGGTACTTCTTCTGACAGCACAAATCCTCAGGGAACATAAATATATTTGCAAAACCTCCTTCATATATAGAGATAAAATAATGTTCTGAAGTTTGACTTTGAAAAAAAATCTTATGAACAATTTCTATATAAACATCAGAACCTAAATGATTTAACAAAATAATTTTAACAAGTAAAGAATGGAGCTACCCATAACCAGTGTGACTCCTGATCTTTTGCCAAGCTATTGACTAAATTAGTAGGAAAATATGCAACAATTTTAATGCAAATTACAAACCAATATCCACATTTTTTTCCTTTAATTATTTACTGCAAGGTATCACATTGACATTTAAGAATCTAAGCAGGCATTCACAATGAAGAGCTGACGAAGAAAATGCAGTCAGCACTAGATAAAAGTAGAGTTTTTTCACCCTCTGATGGGAAAAGAAGTATAAGTGGTATTTGATGCTTGGGAGAAGGGAGAGAAAATGAGGCCTACTAAATGTGTTCTTGTGGATTTGCTAACTGTATTGTGCAATATGGATTAGGACAGTCTAATCCATGAGAAGAATGTATTTTTTATGCAAATTCCTGAGGAAGTCTCCTGTTTTGCAATCTTCTTGCAGTACTGGCAGGATAATTAGATAGGCAGTTGACACAGTACTATTTGATCTATTTATATTGTTCCTTTCTTTTTGCTATAGCTTTTCTGTTTTCATTCCTAATACAGGTGATGTTTGATCATTCTTGAAAGGAGAAGACACATCTCCCCTCTTCAATGGAGCGTCTGCAACATTTGCTGCTCCTGTTGCACCTGCTGAAGTCTTCCCTTGCATGTCTCTTTATTCAGCAAGATCTTCATCAAGACAGCCATTGATGAAGAGGT
>JAVKLA010000074.1:21023658-21036527 GCA_034782735.1 Sagittarius serpentarius | reverse complement strand
TGCTTTTTGAAAACGCTGGCTTAAACCCGTTCCACTTCTCTCCCACCTCACAGGTACACCTGCCCTCAGCCCAGCCCGCTCCTCTCAGTGGGTTCCAGGTCTGGTCTTCAGAAAGCCAGGCAGTGATGAAGAGGTTTGCTTGCAACAGCCAGAGCTCAACTTTTCAGTGGCCTCTTAAACTAAATAAATTAAACCTTCCTTTGTCTAATCAAAAACATATGTCTCCCTATAGGAATTACTTTATTTTTCAGAATTTGTCCCTCTTTTCTTAGCTCAAAGGAAAAAGCAAATGTCACCCAAGCCTGAAAGGACTTGCCCACATCACAGATCTATTGTTGAAAGTACATCAGAACTTCTCAATAATAAAATGCCAGAAATGGCAACTAAGATGAAATATGGATATGCGAGTGTGATTTTGTCCCTTTGTGCCTGCAGGTTTTTTCCAACCAATAAAAATGTCAACAACAAAAAAAGTATGTGTTTGATTGTAGAAATGTGTTCTTTTTAAACTCTTAAAGAAGCAATAGTGCATTGTAAGATTCTGTCAGTTTTGCTGGCTAAAGAGGAATTCCAAGTCAACACAGCTGTTCTGGCTTAGTATTTGTAATCATAAACCTTTTTGAGAAATGCCAGTATTTTGTCTTGAACTTGATGTGTTCGTGCATGACAACCAGAATGAGAATTACACATGGAAAACAGGAGAGAGTGAGAAGGGGCAGGAAGGGAAGGGAGAAAAGTCTAGAAAATGGAATTATATTTTCTTTACCGATTAGTGGTCTGCTTTTCATCTACTTAAATCATTCTCATCTCATTTGAGGTTATAGAGTTTAATCTACCACAGCTATGAAATTGAGACGATGTAAAACCCCAATGGGAAAGGCACTTTTGGTATGAACATTTTCCAACAAATAGACTTGGAAAAGTAACTGAACCACATTGTTCTTCCCATACTTTATGCTTGGAGGAAAACATCAGACCCAAAATCAGTCAAAGTGTAATAGTTTGTGAAAATGAATTATAAATTTAAAGAGACAAAGTTTCCATTTGCCATTCCATGAAAACCAGAATGGGTTGGATCTAAAAATCATTGAGTAGTTCTTCCAAGTAGTGCAGGGTAATTGACAATGCTTACAGTTGGACCTTGACTGCACTAAAACATTATCTGTGATTTTGGCAATGTTTTTATATTGTAATTTTCTTTTTTTTTATTACAGTGCAATCATTCTCCAAAATGCCAGTACCACCTTGTTTCCTGCAGAAGACAATAGGTCAAGAGTAGTTACTTAGGAATTTGTTGAACCTAATTAATCTCTATTTGTTGACTACTGTAAGGATAGTGAAATTAACATCAGGGACTGTAGCACATAATGGATCAGCTTAGAATTCTGAATTATTCTTTGCATAGTATTAATGCACTCATTTAGTTTTAATTTCCATACAATGATGCTACTAACGACATTTACATATTTGTATTAAAATGCATCTGTGCAGAGATAGATTTGGGTTTTATTTTTAAAGTGATCAAAGTACACGTCTCATCTTAAAAGTGAAAAATTGAGTGCTTACAGATTTTAGGCTTCTCAATTTCACTTGAAAATGACTAATCTTTTAAAAGAAGAAAAAAAGGGGGAGAGAAGTTTTGAAAACAATTCAAACCATAAAGCACATTGTGACAGACTGTGATGAGTTTCAGGAAGTGATACAAACCATTCTTTTTCATTGTGTGATTTTGACCTTCTATTTATCCATCACCTTGTCCAACATTTGTTGCTAGCTTCCCCACAGAGGGAGAACTTGTGTTCCAGGTTCTGTTTTAAATCTTGATCTCCTTCTGACCTTGAGTATTGAACTATATTACCTATAAATGAGGAATGAGTTGAGAGGCTTGGGGGCAGGTTTCAGTATTTCAAACTGAATTCAGGGAATTAAGCTAGAAGATTTTGGCAGAGTTCCATCACAACATGGAGTTTGAATTCAGACCTGACTCAAAATACTGTCTTTTGGCAGTGGCATGATACTGTTGAAGTAAAAGTCATTATGTGCTTTTTTTAAAAACAACCAAAAAACCCACCACTAACAACAAAACTTACAGTATTGCTGAATCTGGCCCATTTGCTCAAGCTGTTTAGCTGAAACACAAGGTCTAATTTACCCCGGTTGTTTCATGTTAATCTGCTGGGCTGAATCTCACTTGGCAGGGTACCTTTCCTTAGAGAAGGCAACAGAGTGTCTCTTCCTAAAGTATGTTCTGCTCTTACGGCTGAATGAAACCTTCTGCTTTAACGTGGTCAGCCCTGAATTGGTCAGGCAGTTGGACTAGATGATCATTGTAGGTCCCTTCCAACTGAAATAGTCTATTCTGTTCGAAAAGTGTTTGAGTGGTGTAAGGAAGTAAGCTTTGGAGAGCATGGATAGTTCCCAACTATGAATGGGAAGCAATAACATTTTAACATGTAATAAACTAGTATGAATAGAAAAAACTCATCAATATGCATCATTCCTTCCAAGTTTTTTTTCTGACTTAGGCGCTTTAATTCAGACAGCTTTGTGACATGCTTACTTCTGTCAGGATTTACATTTATTAGGTTTATGTTGTCTTAATGCCAACCTAGTGCAGATGAATATACTGGAGATATTAATAAAAGCATAATACTCAGCACAAAGGACATGTAAAATACTCATGGTGGTCTGTATGTAGTTGCAGCTGAAGTTATCCAAAGGAGAAGGCAGGAGTTTGATATCTTCCACTGGGAGTGTGTTTCCTTTACACAGCAATAAATTTATTTATTATTTTCATTAGATTAGTGGCTCTTGTACAGCTGCCATGGGATAAATGAACATTCACTTATGACATTTTCCCCTCTTACTGGGAGGAAAATTGAGGGCACGTTAATTGTTGATAAGGTAATTTAGACTGGAACTGCATCGTACAGCATTGCTATCCATTTACTGACATTTTAAATGTTTCTAATAAGAGGTTAACTTTGCTGTTATTTTCCTCAGTATATCACATAAGGTAAGCATGCGGTAAATGTTACATCTGTTTCCATCATTAGCTAGGAGATTTGTTCTTTTATGAGTTGATGTTTTGCATGGGAGAGAGTGAGCAATTGCAAAATAAAAGGATTTTTCCTTAGTTTGCAAATGTCTGAAGGCAGTTCTGATTAGTTCTGGATTCTTTTGAACCTCCATCATTTGAAACAGCTCAGACCGTTAATTCAACCATTTGTCAGACTCGATGGAACATCAAACAATCAAATGAAAATACATGAAAACCACATGTTTAAAAAAGCATCCACATGTGCAAAAAAATCCTTTAATGGTGCTTATCATCTCTTCTGTAAACCCAAAGGAAACTTCCATTTTTTATATATTTCCAGTGCAATATCGTATTCAAATCTGTGGTAACAAATTGATAAACAATTAAAAATTTAATAAAGCAGCATATTGGACATGACACACTCTACTAATTTAAATTTTCAGATTTTATTGACTTCAGTTGTCTACTTCCTCTTTTTCCTTCATCTGAACTTTGAAAAGGGCACTTTTGACCTTTTATTTGTGCCCATTCAACACTTTTGAGTAAATTAGCTTCATATGTACATTTCTGCATGCTTTCTGCATGTAGATGGTGGGATGTAAATGTGGGAGTTCTTTTGTGTGTTCATGAGGATGGGGTTTTAGAAATGCAGCCTCAGTGCAGGAAATGCATTTGACTGCAAGCTGCTTGATTTGTTTTTATGCAGCTTGGAGGTAATCCTTTTAACATCTGGCATTGATTCTGTAAGGAAAAAGTGCACAAAATATATTGATCACTTCTTCCTCCCAAATTATTTTGGAGGGCCTTGCCTGTTTGCATTATTCAGTTTTCTGTAAAGTGGATCTTTTATTGCGCAGATAGGTGATCAAGTAAGGGGGGATCTCGGTATCATTTGCAAAGGTAGAAACGGCATTTTGAAAATTCCTTGCCTTGTTCCTTTTCTTTCCCCACTACAGCTCATTAAAAATATCATGGGTTTTATCATATAAATGAAATTTAAAACTATAATCATATTAGAATCTGCGATTTGGACTCCTTTCTCGGGGGGTGCGGAAGTGCTGCAGTGGTTGCGTTGTGGTGGTGTTCTCTCCCCCCCGGCCTTCCCCTCCCCAGGGGTCGGAGCGTGGAGAATGCAGAGCACTATAAGGTTTACTGTGATATTGAAAATTTCAAACTCCATTGAAGTTCCTATGGAAATACATTATATCATTATTAGATTGTTTTCTATTATAACATTATTTTCCACCTTAGCTCACTGAAAATAAGGCACATAAAAAGAATGTTGTTATAACCACGAGGTCATGTGGCCAGCTATTAGGAAACATTAGTCGGAGGGTCATGTAAGCATACATTCTTACGTTTCTTCAACCTTTCTGTGGTTTATAACAAAATTCTTCCACATTAATCTGAACAAGTGTTGTTTCCTAGCACTGAAACATTTCAAGAGTAGCTGTTAAAGTCTGACAAAATATGCAAGTGAAAACAAAACGTGTTAATGGAGATCGGAGAACAGAGGAGCCAAGTTGTTTGAATGCAATTCATTTGTAGATGTAAAAGCTGTCATGGATGCACACTACAGGTCTTTGGGTGTTTAAATCAATGCAAGGTAGCGTGCTGTATGTTCACTGATGGCAATGGAATGTTATTGTTTTCTGGATGTGTCTGATTTATGTGAATCTGATTGCCAGAAAGCAGGAGAATACTGCTGGATTCTCTGGGTGTCTGTTCTGTGCTAAGAAGAATGTAAAATATTAATGTATACACAAAACTTCAAAACACAGAAAGAAAGTAACAGTTGAAGAAATAGCTGCAACATTTTATAGCAATTTATTACTTTGTTTGATCATGCATAATTTTAGCCAGGATTATTTTGTTTGCCAAGTCCAAACTATATTTAGCATTAAAGGAGGAAATAATTTGATTTGCATTATGTTTTGTCTTATGTGAAACTGGAGATTTAGTCAGGGTTTAAAGTTGAATTTAGTGCTTTTTTTCAGAGGAACTAGATGCATTTTGCCATTAGGAAAAAAAAAAGATATTAAAGAAAAGATCAAAACAGCTTCTTTATTTTTTAAAAAAAGATTAAACAAAGACCTTTTACTTCTTTTGCAGCTGCTAATTCATCACACTTTATCTTTGCACACAAGCTTTGGCCATAAAAATAGTCATTTCCTTTATCCATCATTTCATATTTTAGGACAGGCTAAAAATAACACAATGCAAGGCAGGATATAGCCATAGTGAAAACATCTTGCATTTCCAACATTTGGAATATATTAACCTTGCAGTCTCCTTTCCTTGCAAAGGTGTCATGTTGGTTTCCCTAACCTCAGAGCTGTGCTGGAAGAACTGCACCCAAGCTTGGTTACCAGAATAATATAAATACTACTCCATGCTCTTGGAATTTCTTATTGTGATTTCTGTAACTTCATATGTCTTCTGTTTTTTTCACAACACTGAGTACTGATTGGCTTTGTTCTAGAAAAGTCGTTGATTGTGTTCCACTCTGAACTCTTTGTTTTCATGCTATATACATAAAGCTGGCTTTAATTATTTAAAAAAAATATATGCATGACAGTGGAAACTTCTCAACAGCCATATGTAAATATCCTGAGATTAAGAGTATTATTGTAAAACAACCTGGGAGCAGAAATATTTTGCAGAAAGAAAGAAAAATTGCGGAGAAGGAAGACCTCTTACTTCTTAGCTGCATTCTGAAACTCATACTGAGGCAGCACTGGTTGGGAGAGTTTGTATTGGTCAGAGGTGGAGACCATGTTCTTACGTGCTTGGTCTTTGTCAGCTTTGTGTTTTCCTGACAGTCACCTTACAGAAATCGCTTACTGACTGCTGTCTATTAACTGTCTGCTGCACACATCTGAAAAGCAACCGGGGTTTTCATGCAGCTTAGTTAAACTGAATGGAGCCTTGCCTTTTTTATGATTTCATCCCTGAATCTCAAAGGATATTGAGGCCCCTCTGTGTGTCCACTTAGAAAAGAATTTTCATATCTGTTAACTTTACACAATGACGTAGGTGAAAAATACTGAAGTGAATTTGAATATTTTGTTCCAGTGCATCACTAATATGGGGTGGATTTATGTCTTCTCTGTGAAATCTCTTTGCCAGTAGGCTTGCCTTGATAATCTACCTCATGCATCCAGGAGGAGGTGCTGAGTACCCCAAAAGCTGATCCAGCAATCTCTGTAACTCATGAACTCTGAACAAAAAGATACATCTTGAGAAATATAGAAGTAAACCATAGCAGCGAAGAACTGCAGAGCCAACAGAGCTTGTCTAATTCTTTAGCAACAGTTAAGTGCTGCAGGAATTTGTTCAACAGAAATCTTGAACAGAAATAGACAATGTTGATAGAAATATTCTGTTGGATACCACTCTAGGAAACTACTTTAAAAATTAAGAACTGTGCAAAGCAGATCTTTTGTCTCCATTTTGCCTGCTAATGTATATATTGCTGTAGAAGTAGCCCTTTGTGTAGTAAGACATGTAGTAAACAATGTTGTGTTCGACTCGTCTTTCCTGCTTCAAGGTCTGTAGGTGAGATGAGCTTGATAATCGTCTGGAAGATAAACTAAGCACTCATGGTTTAAATTCTGGGGCATATATCCTTTTATTGAAGGCTTGATATACCAGCTCTTCTGTTTTTTTGTTGTTCTATTGGTAGCGGGTTCTTTTTTTGGGAACTAGAAAAGGCGAGAAAAGAAATCCCATCCTCTAAACCTCTATAAGGCTTATACTCTCAAATTATATCGTATTGTAGCTATGCTTCACAGGCCATACACATCAAAGGACTTTCTGTTGTAGCCACTGCAGCTTATGTCATAGCTCCTCATTTCATCCTGATCTTTCACAGCCAGGCCTAACTTACCCACACTGTATTTAATGACATACAATACCTCATTACTGAATAGATGCAAACAGGCAGCAAATTGGAAATACAAGCTAAAGAGATACAGATGGATGTTATCACATAAACAGAATTTGGTTTTCTGAAATTACAATTATGACACCGCTGGATGATCTCTGATCCTGCCATATTATGATATGACAGACGTATATTGCCGTGATTTCTCTAGTGGTGCTCAATGTTGCTTCCTTGTCAGCTTTAATAGCAAAGCAACTGGACAGACTAAATTGAAATGATTTATCCTCTGTGAATGTCAGAGTCAAAGCACTCTGTCACAGTAACAGGTTAGGCTGTCTCCTGCAATGAAGTTAGCATGCACAACAGGATTTTTCTGCTTGCAACCATGTCATGTTTCACAGTGTTGCTGATAGTATTATGTTGCACAGAGTGATTTTCATGAGGCCACTCCCTCTGCCCAGCTCTCTTCCTTCTACCTGCTCCTTTCTTCCATTAATCAAAGACAAATGTCATTCCATAAGGCTTCATCCCTCTCTTGCTAAAAGGATCTTTTTCAAGAGTCACGTAAATGCTCTAAGTGAACAGATTTTATCTTTCCCTAAAATGGTTTATCTGGAGAAGAAAAAACTCTTGTGATCTGAAAGTGGTCACAAGGCAGAAAGGTATTACTGGTGGTTGGAGAGGAACGTGCAGAATTCAAGAACAAACTGTTTCACCTCACTCTTTTATTTTGAATTCTATCCATGTTTACAGTCCTTTTTTCCTGGAGTTTGGGGGATTTAGTTTCTTAAATCAATGCATATGCTTATTGTATGTATTACATGGAAGTAACTTTCTGTGACGACTTCTAACTGCAGCAGTGATACAAAAATGTCCCTTTCTTGCAGCTAGAAAAACAGACTCATTCAGCAATGTTTAAATTTTTTGCATTGTAAGTTTAGGACACTATGTCAAAAGGCAAGAAAAAGCTTCCAGTGACCCCTCTGAGGTCAGTATTTCACCTGTTTGTACTTTAACAAAGAAATATTTTTCAAAGACTGCATTTTAAAGGAAGATACTAAAAAAGAAAACAAGTACACTGCTAGGTTGAGACTAAACAGGGGGATGTGAGGTAGGCACAAATTATACCTGTAGTGTCTTTGTGGAATGTGCTTGCTCAGTAATGTAGCTGAAACTAAAGATTTCTTCCACATCATCAGTGAAAACAGCAATCAAGCACAGCAGCATAATGCAACTCCATAGTATGTCATGACAGTTCTAGCAGCCTGGCACCATCTCAGTAAATGAAATACCCACTGATAGATAGTGTATGAATGGCTCCTTATTTCGTAATGTATTTGTCTGAATCGTTGACTTATTGCATAAACATACCCATTCCCTTTTGGCTGTGCTGCAGGTGGTTGCCTAATGGGATGAGTTTGTTACTGTGAATCTGAGGCAGAGGAAGGTGCTCCCCGAGAGCCTGAGAACATTACTGAGGGGCTACAAGGGGTGCATTTCAGATGCAGCTCCCCATTTCCGTAGTGATCACTAAGTTTATCTCAGTCCAGACCCTGCCGGGGATGCTGCTTTTCAGGGGTCTCAGCTTTAATTACTGCCAAATCTTTTTACAATGAATAGGAGAGATGGGGTTCGCTGTATATAAAATCAGGGTTTTTACGAGTTAGGCATCTCAGTGCTCAGCACTGTGTAAGTACTACTACCTCTGTGGGTTTCAGCCTGGAGCATTACCGAAACAGAATATATGTACAATGCACTCCACACCCAACAGAATATGAGAGCAATTACCTTTCAAGATCAGGTGGTTAAGTGGTAAAAAAAAAATAGTTTGATCATGACAAACATAATGCAGCACAAACCACCACTGTATCTGAACCTGTTTAAACCAGTCAAGCTACTTCTGTGCTTTAATGTTCTTGAAAGATGATGACCCTGTTTAGTTTCATTTGTTTTCCATTCAACAGCATAGTTCTGCTTGTAGACAGAAGATATTTTTCTCTCTATTTATGCTTTCATATTTAACAGCATCCATTTACCAATTTCAAACAGGTTTACCTAAAATTGTGCCCAGAGGGGAAAAAAATCCCAGCTAATTGCTACTAGCGTTTGCAATGCCTGATTAACTCACAATGATATATTAGTAAGGCTATCATTTAATATTAGGATTGACATAAAGAAAGAAGAGTGAGTGACGTAATTTTAGTAAAAGCCTGATTATTTGCAGATGGAATGGGAGGCCACCGTGAGTAGTATTTCTTCATTGTATTTCCTCTGCAAGAAGAGACCAAATTCTACTTGCTTTTCTACTCTGTAGTTTCAGCCATCTCCAAACTAAACTGTATGGTTTGCGTACAAATGGCTTGTGAATTTGGTTTAGTACAGAAAACAGAATGACAATATGTCATGGTGCCTAAGTAATTTTTTTCCCCATGTTTATATTAATGAAACATAATAATTCAGCTATAAATATTTAGTGGGAGTACTATGTTTATGTACTGGTAGCCTAATGGAATCGTTCAATATTTTAACTGAACTCAAACTTGCCAAATTAAAATTACTAAGAAGGATGAAAGGGAAAAGTCTAGTAACTATATGTAACGCACAGTAACATATTTAAAACAGAGACTGTGCGTTTGGTGAGATAATTGCACGTTAGTATTTTATTTGCAATCTTATGCTATAACACTGTGGTGTGTTTGGAGTGTGCATATGGCTTGTAACTGAGATAAAAGACAATACCTTTTCCTTACAAAGTGGAAAATTTTGTGAATCATGAAGTAATTCAAGCAAGTTGTAGCAGTGAGAAACACATTCGCTTTTAAAGAATCAATTCAAATTTTTGGTTTATTTGGGAATAAAAGCTCCTAAAACAACATCCATCACCCACTGAGTATTGTAGGTACTATATGGGTACTGTGATAACTCATTAATTTTTTTTTTTCTTAGATTTAGTGAGATAGTTTATACTGGAAAAAGGCGAGATGGTAAATGCTCATGCACTGTAGGCTAGTATAAACCATTAAGTAGTCTGATAAAGAATATTTTGTATTAATTTTCTTACCAAGTAAGATTCTGAAGACTTGCAGGTAGTATTTTTCCTAAATTACGTAAAGCTTCACACTGTGCTTAGTCAAAGTAACTTTCCTAGAAATAATTAGTTGTATCAGGACTACATTTTCAGCCAGCATCAATCACAATGAATCTTAGACCTCGAAAAAGAAATTGCACACAAATAAACAGTTACTCAAAAAAAAATTTTTTTTTCTTGGTTAGCTGGGCATCCTGACTGAACTCTCCACAAGCCATCTCTGCATTGCAAAACAGGAAATTTGTTGGTGTGAAATTTTGCTAGATGCAGTTCTAGAAGACAGGCCTGGGAATATGTATTCCTTATTGATATAAATCAGTGGCTTATCTGAAGTCAGTATAGCTATGTTCATTTATGTTCTAAAGCCAAAGCTGTGATTTTTAATTATACCTTTGCTTTAATTTTACTTGCAAGAATTAAAAAATATTTTCTTGAAAGTATTATGGCTGAAAGCAGATAAATGCTCTTTGCAGTGGTTCCTTACTTCGAATGGTGTGTTACCTCCATGGAAGAAAGTGTTCTGCTGAACATGAATAAAATGGGCATATTTTATCATGTAATTTCTGTTTTGTTTTTGAGTAACAGTTAAAAATGAAAGTGTTTACTAGAATTAGTTTCTAGAACTTCACTTTTGAGGAGATAAGAAAGAAATCTATCAGGTTTGGAGTTCCAGGTCTGAAGCATCCCTTCCTGTTAGCAGGTGTGTATCTTAAGACTATTTTTCCTGAATTTCAGGGCTTAATCACTCAATATCAAATGTACAATTAGAGTTGTATTTGCTGTACCACTTTTTGCCAGTCATTCTTGAAATACATTACAAATACGGTTAATCATCACTGCTCTGTTTTATTGATAGTGATACAGAAACAGATTAGTTATGTCTCCAAGCTCATGTGTCAGTAGAAAATCTGGAAGAAAGCTCAGGTTTCTCCTATCTCCATTCTCTCTACTGCCCATAAGGCAAAAGCTCTCCCGTTCAATAGTGAATATAGTATGATCTGTGTGTATAAAATATTGAATGGATACCTGCAACATGACTTAGATATTTGAATCTATCCAAGCCTGGATTGTAGTTCTTGTGCATATCATTACTGAATGCTGAGTTTCTTCTTTACTCTCCTCTTATGGGAAAGAGCTACCAAATAGGGCAGCTAAGGAAGATGCTAATGTGTGTAGAAAATAATGGAGGATTCGATTTATGTGAGAGTATATATGAACATGGACAAGAGGAGTACCCTTACATGTTCTCATTGCTTTTCTTTGACTATACCTCTTGAGCAATTTTATGGGCCTGTAACTATGTTCTCATAATACTCTTATGGACATAAATTGATTCCTTAGTAAATGATATTATTAATGTTTACTTAGTTAAAAAAAAGGATCAGATATTTCCAGAGCTATGGTAGTTATGCTGATGATTAAAAAAAACCCCCAACATAAACACATCTCTTACTTCAGCTTCATCACCTAGCTCAGTTAACTGAAGAGTGTAACCTGAAGCTCAGTACAAGTCATAATGATTTTACTTGCTTCTGTACAGAGGAAATATTTTCATTTCAATTACATCTGTTAAAATCCCTTCTTGAGGAAAGATCAACATTAAAAGGTTTTTCTCCCCATCCTGCCTCCACTGTCCTATTAATATATTGTAGTTGCTGTATTTTCTCTCTAGGTGGTGGCGGTGAGCATTTCTCCTGGATGACTCTGAACGACTTTCTTGCTTTTGGTGCTGGTGAAATATTGTTAGCTCAGAATAACCATTTTTCCAAAAACTGATGGTGTTACATTTGTAACTTCCAGAAGATCAAACTTTGAACCTGACTTCACTCATCGTTCCCTTTTTGGAAAGCAATGTAGCTATACTTCATTGCATTAGGCCAGTTATCCCATGTCCCTTCTGTAAGGCTTTTCTACAACTATACCATTTCTCTGAGTTGACAAAACTGTGTCTGAAACTTTGTTGTGAGCATGTGGTATTGTTCTTGTGAATAAATTAATATAAGGATGGGGTCATGCTAAGCTATATGTGGTTATAGAGCTGCACGTTTTAAATCACAAAAGAACGTCAGCAACACCTGTATACTTTTGCATTTTTTGTAGTAGGAAGTGGCAGTCACATAGTGAAGCCTTTTTCTGCTACTACCTCTAGGTTCTCGATTGTTTTATTGAAGCCAAGTTACTGTGATCTCTCAAAACATGCTCTTCAGAGAGAGATCTTCAGAAGCAGTACCCCTTCCTTGCTTGCTTGCTTGCTTGCTTGCTTCCTTCCTTCCTTCCTTCCTTCTTCCCTTCCTTCCTTCCTTCTTCCCTTCCTTCCTTCCCAAAGTGGCACTGGATCATCTCCAGAACTCCTGTGCTGTCCTGCCTGCAATATGGCATGACAAATCCTGTAGGATAATTGGCTTGAAAACAGTGTTTGAGTGTTCTTCTATGACGCTGTTCCTGAAAGGAGTGGGTGCTGGATCACATGTTTTCCCTCTACTAATTTTCTACAATTGGTACTTTGCACAACAGAAAACCATATTCTATGCTGTCCTTAAAATCTACTTGCTGCAAAAAGATTGACAGAGAAGAGAAAATGTCCTATCAGCAGGTAAAGTGATTCTAAAAGCTGCAGTTTGGGAACTGAGGCATGGGGTCTTTTGATATTTTGTTGTTGTTTAAAATGAAAAGCCCGAAAAGTCAAAGCTGAAAGGCAAGGATGCCTCTGGTCCTCCCACTGTATATTAAGCCTGGTTTTATTATGTGTGGTATATTAGCCTTTGGAGTGTGCCCCTCTTGGGATTTCCTCCACTGCTCCATCTTTAATCTTCTGAATCTTCTCATTCTGGTATTTCTGTTTCATTGTAATTTTG
>JAVKLA010000074.1:20952488-20970048 GCA_034782735.1 Sagittarius serpentarius | reverse complement strand
CTATATTAACAGCTGAGTTTTTTCTCAATCTGGCTGGCAAAGGGTGTGGATACAGTAATAAATACAATTAAGGTAATTTGACATCTCTAGTAAGAAGTGAATATGACTATAGTGTCCAAATTAAAAACGGGATAGCTCCACTTGCCTATACAATACCATGACAGGAGGGATATATATCTCTCTTCAGCATCTGAATTTGAGAGAAAATCATTGCACTTAGATTATCCTGGGTTAGCATTGTCGACGTAATCTTTCGGGAATAGATGAAGCTTTACAGGAAATCTAATATGGGTGAGATGAAATCAATAAAATTGTCTCAAATAAACAAAGACTTTTGAGGAACTAAAGCACTTTGAAGGAAGATAGATGATCATAGTAGTTGCAACAATTACCCCCTCTAAATCCAGTTGCTGATTTTAAAGAAGAGTCAGTATCATAAACTATTCCAAACATTCTTTCTGCTTCTTGTGCAAAGCTACGTGAAAGATGCTAAGAGTATGACCCAAGAAAATATCAGATGATGGTATTAAACATAATTGGTTGGTGTTCCTTGCTTACAAAAAAGATGGGCAAAGCCAGCTTGAATGTGTTCTTTAGGAAGTTTTTAAAATTATTTGTTGATTTAGTTTATGGGTGAAGCTTAGGCAAGTGCAAAATTTCTTCTGGATCTGAACTGTGCTGTTGACAGTAAATGCCAGAATTCATAAACTTGCAGCTTTATTTTGCCTTCTCTGACTATAACTCAACAGTGTGGTCAACACGACGGTATAGCAAGTACCAAGACAATAACCACTTTTGGACATTTTCTTTGTTTACTAAGCATATCTGCTTACGAGTTATCTGTGTGTCAATAAGTAAATTCTAAAGAAAACAGCTCTGCATCATTAACAGCTACTCCCCAAATAAGTGTGATCTCAGAGCACTAAAGAAGCCTGTAACACTATTTTAGTCTGTTTTAAGAGAGACTGAATCAGAGCGTGAGTGTGACGTGTTAGGATTACATCCCTCATAGCCTGGGGAATAAAATGCAGCTGGGATTTGTTTCTCCCTTTTGATGGAAAAGAAATATTAATGAGTACGACAAAGTCTCTGACAAATTGATTCCATTTAGCTGGTTTAACACAAATAGCACTTTAGCAGAGTGTGACATTAATAATCTCTCCTTTCAGTCTCCCTGTTTCCTTGTGGAGGCAGGTGCCACTGTTTTCCTATTACTTTAAACAAACGTAATTAAGCAGTGATTCAGTGATTCGACTTCATGAGCCAGATTCTGATCTTTCTTTCCAGTCTGAATCTGCTAAGCTGTTAAGCTTATTTTGCCTCTGTAAACACGATCGGGATATAGCTTGCTGTGTCTCAACCTGGATAAAACTTCTCAGTGATGAAAGCTCAGAATTCCTATTTGTTTCCAGGCCACTATTTGGTAAAAAGCTGCCTAATAACTTCACACTTTAGACTATCTAGGTGTCTGTATGGATAAATGAACATCACTTGCAAATCACAGGTCTGACTTGACAGGAAAGATATGAAGACTTGTGCCTGGACTGTAATAGAGAAGGCTATTCATGGATCCACAGTATTATTACAAATCATTCTACTGCCTCACCTCTATTATACTGCTTTTGTCTGCTCCACATATTTAACTAGATACCTAAGAAAAGCACAGTTATTGTGGCAGAAGAGAGTTCATTGAATCATTCTTCATTGCGCCTGTTCCAGCTGCAGCGAGAGCGATGTTAGACAGCACGCCTGATCTGCATGGTAATCCCAGCAGTCAGTCCTGTGCAGGCACATTGACACTGCCTCTCTCCTGAGAGCAAAGATGTTGTTGTGTTTTACCAGCCTCAGGGAGCTGCTTTGGTCTATATCCAGTTTACAGCATGAGCAAACCTCAAAAGATTCAGAACAGGATTGGGAAGCTTCTTGCAAATTTCTTCTTAACTAGAAAGCAACGTTTTTATTGGCCTGTGGAGACAAGTAGAGTTGGTGGAAGGCCAGGGTGTCAGAAGCAACTAAGAGGAAGTAACCCAAAATTTTATAGCAGCCAGGATAGGCAAAGGTAAAGGTGTGAGCTGAGTAGAGAAACAGAACAGTGAGGCTGTCTAGTGCTTGGTACAGAGCTGCAAAACAGGGAAAACTATTGCTGCAGCTGAGAGAGGTAGCTGGTTGCTGTTATGCACTTGCCCCTAGAACCAGAGGTTTTACGTAGTCTGGTGTTAGAAACCATTGCAAAACTCAGTGACAGTCCCTTTCGCCCCTCCTTTACTAGTTGGTTAAACAGTGTAGGAGCCTCCCATTGCAGCCAGTTGTGTCATTAGTTCAGGTACTGGCTGCTTGTCTGGTGGGATTAATGGTTCCAGTGTCCTGAAGCTCATTGTAGGTTTCCATATGGAAAATCTATTTTTCAACTTAAAAGAAAGGAAAGAAGTTAAAAATGTTATTAGGGGTGAAAAGTCAAGCACTTCAAAGCTAGGAATTACCAGTATTTGAGGCAATAGCAAATAATAACATAAGCAGGTAATCATGAAGATTGTATCATAATGCATATGCACAAAGGAGCCAAATAAAGTTGCTTAAGCAACTTTGCAGCACATTTTTTTCCTAAGAGTAGAGCACTGGGGTTTGCAGCCTTAAGGATCTTTAAATGTAGGCAATCATGACTAATATTACTGTAATGCCTAATCTTGGCATCCTGCTAAGATCCTCATTCCCAGTGATATGTTATACCAATGATTTCTACAGGTGGAGTTTTGTAAAAGAAGTGTTTCCTTTTATCAGTTTAAAATTTGCTGCCTTTCACTGTCTTTTCATACCCCTTTGTTCTTCTGAAAAATGCCACGCAGGAACTGCTTGATGTATGTTTTCTATTCCAAATACGCTTTTATATGCATCTGTCTTATTTTGAATCTAAACAGCTCCAACTTTCTCAGTTTCTCATGTGGTTTATGAGCTGACATCCCTAAGCAGATAAGTAGCTCTTTTTTTACAGTTTCTGAGCCTTTCCAGGAAACTTAAAATTAAGTTCAAGATAGAAAATTGATGAACTGGTCAGGATGTCACAGAAAAAAATATGATAGATCTAAGAAAGGGGAAAAGGCAGCTGGAAGAAAAGGCAGAACACTTTTCTGTGTTTCTGTAAAAGAGGAAAAAAGACATGGTTTACAATGGAAAAATGTAACAGAACAGTGCCAGGAAATATTAAATATTTATCTACACAAATGTTGTGTTTTCTTCATCTCCAGAGTTCTCACTGCATGTCCACATGTTTCTGTTCTTCCACCTGCCTTTCCCACTACATCATACACGTAGTTTTTAACTAGATGGCAGTCACCTTTGTCGTAGGAGTCCATGCCGGCACAATCTTGCAGGACTTCCAAACTCATAGGTCCTGGATGGCTTCAGCTGTTGCAGTTTTCGGTGTGTAGAAGAGGTATTAGCAAAAGTGCAGCCAGCAGGTTGAACGAGGTGATTAATAGCCTCTGTTCAGACCTTGTGAGACTACATCTGGAGTGCAGTGTCCATTTTTGGCTCCTCGCTACCAGAAAGGCGTTGACATAGCGGAAGGAGTCCAGCAGACGTCCTCCAGGATGGTCAGGGGGATGGAGCATGTGGTGTATAGGAAAAGGCTGAGGGAGCTGGGTTTGTTCACCCTCAGGGGGAGGAGGCCGAGGTGAGACCTTATTGCAGCTTACACGTACCAAATGGGAGGAAACAGGGAAGATGGAGTCAGACTTGTTTTGGAGGTGCAGAGCGGTAGGAAAAAAGTCAGAAGCTGGAAAACAGGAAATTCTGATTACATGGGAGGAAAATATTTGCCATGGGGACAACTAAATACTGGAACGGATTGCCTGGTGAGGTTGTGGGATCTGTGTCCTGGGAGATATTAAAATACTGACTGAATGCAGCCCTGAGCAACTTGACTTAGTTGGCAATGCTTTGAGCAGGGCTTGGGCTACAGACCTCTCCATGTCCTTTTCAAAATCAACCATTCCATAATTTTGTGTGGGACCAAATAGACTCCAGTGCTCAAGAAAAAATAATTTTGGTTTCGTAAGATTTACACTAAAAAATCTAAACTGCTCACCAAGTTACTAATATCTACTTAAAACAGAATTTAATGAAAATGTGTAATCAAACACAATATAAAGTAATTTATTTTTTCATGTAAACTGTCAAAACCTTTTTCAGGAGCAATGTATGTTTGCTGGTAGCATATTTTAAGATTCTTTTTTCCTATAAAATCTTTTAGTATCATCTAAAGATGTAATTCATGCTGTTTAGGTGTTTTTCTAGTCAATTTTGAGGGCAGACTAATTTCCTATTAATCTCAAAGATAATAAATAAATAATTTTGATAATATCCTGACTAAGGTATTTTGTCTGTTAACTACTTTTTATATGTGCAGTCTTGTATGTCTCTGGTGATTTGTTTCTCCTGAATCACAGAGTATGTTCCCTAAGTACACCATAAAAATAACATAATCATGATGTTATCTGTTCTGTTACAAAGTATATGACAATATTGTGTTTATGGTTAAATACAGCCTCAAGGACCTCATAGCAGTGCCAAACAAGGAAGTTGTTTTCAATTAAGGACATCGTCTCCGTGCTCAGTAAACACACAAGATTATTTATGTATGAGCTTGATGTTGTTAGAAAATCCAGTTCAGCTTTTGTTTGGACCTAACTAAAAGCAACAAAGATCAAGCATAATAATAAAAAAAATGATGCCTGTAATAAGCCTATGTCATAGATGGTTTTGTTAGTTCATTTTGTATTGTAGATAATGTATGGATACTCCTAATGATTCCATTAGAGTTTAAATAACAGAATTCAGCACAAATGTATTTCTACTGAGCAGTAGAAACATAATTTCTCTGGAACTGCAGCTGCTGTAGTTGAAGATTAGGCTCTTACTATCCCTCAGGGAGATTACTGTCTCTGCCAGCTGACTTAGTTTTTATACAGCTAGCGATTTATTAGATTGCTTTGCTCTTAAGTGTGATAATAGGCCTTATGCTTAGCAAGGTTTAGAGACTTCCAGTGCATTAATATTTTATGGCAATGACAGTCAAGACACATTTTGTTTACCTAACAAGACAAGCCAAGCTACAGCTGATGTGTATTGGAGATTAGATTTAACTGGTAGGAACTCTGCCAATTATGTCTTTAATGCTTTGCAATGACTTTTATAATTGTAATCTAATCATTTACATATTTGATGCATCAACATTTTGTTCTAAACAGCACTGTTTTGTGTGACCCGAGTATTTACAGACGACCTTTTCTCTGTATCCATGCTACTCTGTTCTTTGGTATTGATATATTTTCTTTGGGTAGTTTATTAGATCAGCTACAGCAATATTTGGAGGCCAAAACAACTCCCACTTAGGAACCCATATAAACCTGTTTGGGGGATTCAGTTTACAATTAAAATGATTGAATGTTTCAATCTTGTGAAAATAAACTTTAGTTGCTGTACTTGTCCCTTATACTGGCCAAAATGGGGCCCTGGTTTGCCGTCACTCAGTTTCAGTGACAGTGATAGCTGCGGCTGGCCAAATAAGTATTTCAAAAGAAGGAGTCCCATACTGATTGATTTTTACTTCTTCTCAACAAAGCAGATTTATCAGCTATTAGTGGTGGAAGACAGAGAGTGAAGATCAGTGGGTCAGGTGTCTGGCATTGATTCACCGTGTCTGCAAAAACCCCACCGTCTTAGCTCCAGGGACAAGGTTGAGCATATTTAGCAAGAGAAATTGCACACTGAAGAGCTTGATGCTTCTACTACTTAGGCTCAAGTATATTAGAAGAAACTCTGTTAGATGTAAGTTCATCAAATAGTGATATTTGTAGCTGCATGGTTTCATCAGCAAAGGTGGTATTTGTGACGAGGGGTAGGAAGCCAGGGAGGCAGGATTTACCTTTAGTTTTGAACTGTGCTCATCTGTGGTTCTGAACTTTTAACTTCTCTATGCACCAGGTGTTAAATGGGCTGTTGTAAGATTTGAGTTCATAAGGTACTTTGCAACCATCCAAAAAAAATCTCTATAGAAGCTTAAGGTAACCCACAGGTTAATAACCCACACTTATTTTTCTCTAACATCTCCATGAATATTATGAAATAGAATAAGCAGTTAGAAGAGTTCTATCTTGTTTCCAAGACTAATTTTTAATTAACTGTCTTTTTTTTTTTTTTTTTAATTCTACCTATATTGAATATAAGGCTTTTTGCTTTTACCGTTCCAGAAACTGAGAGCTGATCCTGGAGTACATATTCATAATAACGTAGAGGGCAAATGAGATTTGCAGTCTGCAGCCCAGTGATGACTGATCAGCTGAGTACTGCAGTTTCTCTACTGTGATGATTTGCAGAAGGAGTAAGGTGCTACCTCCTCTTCCCAGACAGACTAGTAGGTGAAGTCGTAGTAAGTTGTGGTCTTAGCCCTGGAGAGTCCCAGTGGAGTTGCCTGTGTGTTGGTCAAGAGGGAGCTGATCACATATGTGATACACATAAAAAGCATGTCTAACACAGCAGTAAAAGGGATGAGTGTGTTAGTGTGCGTGTATATGCACGTATAGCTGTGCACAACATAATTTTCAGGAAAAGTGAAATTTCTAATTATTATAATAACAACCACCACCACCACCACCACTAATAACAATAACAATAACAATATTCTCTACTAAAGTAATCCTTCTGTCCTAGATAAATTTGGCTTCAACATTGTATGCTCTTTTGGCATTCTTCTCGGATGCACAGACAGAGTAAGAGATATGATCAGTTACAGAAATAATAACGAATTCTGCCAGTCATTCAGCAAGCCCGTCGACACAATTAGGAACCATGACGTTTATGACTACCATGGAGCTAGATAGGATTTGCATTTTCATAGCAAGTTAAAAAAGGGAGTAAAACCAGGAAGCTGCAGTAGGCTTCCAAGATTATGGTTACAGGACAAAATTTTTAAAAATACTGTGTTTCAACAGCGGTTGGTGGGGTTGAATGACCTGGTTTTCCAACCCCATTTGGTATCCATCTGTAAGCACCTTTAGATGCCTGGCCCCGGGTGTTTCTGGCACTGTGGAGGTTTGTTGCTCAGTATATGGCCTTCAGGATGGTCAAATATTGCCTGTGGGGGTGCACTGTTGCAGCGGGGTGGAGGCAAACCTTACAACTAACCTAAACGACTGGTTTTCAGTGAGTTCAAACAGTCAAGATTATCTCTTCAGTAGTACCAGCCTAAGCAAGTGTCACGGTTGTATGTATGCTTATATTTTCTGGGGATGAAAATGTGTGTAAGATGTGAATGTCAATTAGGCATGGTCCTCAGGCTCTTGGCAAGAGGCCAGCATGACCACCGATGGTGAAAATTCTGAGTATTCCTCCTGCAGGGGCTAGGAAAATGATTTTGGCTTGAGAGGCTTTGGGCAGCTCAGTGGTTGCAGTACTTACCCAGATTCAGCAAAAGGATGATGAAAACAGAAGGGATTAAATGATAGTTAAAAGACCTTTTAGGTTACGTGCTCCAGCTTCTGCTTTTTGTCTTTATGGAGTGTCTGTAGTCACATCATTCGACCTCCTCTGTACTGGTGTTCTTACAAGATGTCCTTCAGGAATATCCTAATGAGGCTTATTTTACAATAGGTTTATTTTAACAGGAAAGTAGAGATTGTGCGTACTTTAAGAAAGTATTTGCTAAACTTTATTTGACAAACAGTACAGATTTATTTCAGCCTACATTTATGCGCTTACTGCAAACATTCCGATGAGCAAATTTTTGTTTACACAATATGGGTGGAAAGAATGTGTCATAAATACTCTTGTCGATATAGTAGCCTAGCTCATATGAATCATTCCTACTGAAAGCACTTTGTAAAATTGTCCTGAAAAACTTTCTGTGTGGTCAGCCAGCTTGGAATAAGGAAGAATACCATATTGTTTAGGTAATCATCTATTTAGACAAATGTTTGAGGACACATAATCACAGCAAATCACATGTTAGCAGTAGGCTTGAAAGCATTTGCACAACATCATCTAAAGGCATCATTCTGAAAAGCAATTACACTTCAAAAATTAGCATCCCTTTCAATACGACCTGAACAGAAATATATTAAATAAAGAACTTGCTTTCAGCAGTTTCTGAATTCTAGTGTTGCAAGTATATTGCCAAGAATGGCAATTGAATTTATTTAATATTGAAGTGGATTGGAGATCCTTTTAAGCTATTTTCACTTAGACTGATATTTAATCAAAAACAATAGTTTCCTTCCAGTCTAATTAGTTTCTTTTCCTGATCACCTGTAAAACTGAAATGACAGCTGTTGAAATTAAATAATTCTCATATTTGATTTTGTTATTCGGATTTATGCTGCTTGATACTTAACCACAACTATGCATGTAGTTGTCAAAACATGAGGAATAATTAGTCCGAATGTATGTGACCTTTACCAGCAAACATTTGCAAACTGCATGATCTAAATGCGCGTATAATGAGAATTGAAAGAGGGGAAAAGAAAACCAATTACTGTGTTTTATAGAAAAGAAAATTCCCCTAGAGATCTGAAAATAAGACCATTTATTATAGAAAGGAACTTCAAAAAAAATGTATAACTTTATATGAAATGTACCTTTAAAATCTATTACATGACAAGAAAAACAAAAAGTCATGTCAGAAAAACTTTTAAAAGTTGTAGCACCTATTTATTTTTCAGGAAAATTTCCAAAGTATACAGGAAATAGAAACCTTACTCAGAGTATTTTAGTTTATTGAGTTCTCTCTGCCTTGAAAATCATAGTAGAAATCTCCAGGGACTCCTATAAAGATGTATTACATCATAAAGCAAACTAAGGATAGTAACCCATGTTATTAAACTGTCAACATACATTATACTACAATTTATCCACAATCCAACCCAACTTAAAGCCTCACTGTTGGCAGAAAGTTTAAAATATAAGACTACTCTCTAATCATCTAAAGCCTAAGGTACTTTGGAAAAAATGTTGTAATAATCACTCCACTACTCCATTGCAGTATGTGTGAATTTCATTGGTTTAGTACTGCAAATGCTCAGCCATTACAAGGAAGGATTCTGAAGGATTACCACTTAAAAGGTTTTATTAGTGATGCTGTAGATTTCTCATTTCACAGCATATTAATAAAGGTTTGTTATAACAGACGTAATGAAAAATAAATCTTAAAACCCGGTGCTTAAACCTTGCTTAATTTCCACATTAATATTTAACAACAAACCTAATAAAATGACATGGCTTATAAAGTCTGCCTTCTCAACTAGAGAAAATAAGGCTGTTGCTTTGAATGCTGAAATACTGGAGATTGGTGTTATTTGGCAAGAATTATGATAAATAAGAATTTCAGATCTGCTGATAACATGCCAAGAGAAGAAATTCCAGCTATATTTATTTATCTAAAGCATCATTGTTAGTTTCAGTTACAGCAGTACCAATGAATCTTGAGGTTTATTATACGTATTCTTCACCCAAAGTTTATAGTGAGAGGCGTGGCATATAAAAGGCAACTGATACAGAATAAAAAGAGAATCTAACCAAGTAACCACCAAGGAGAGGTCAGCATAGACGTCTTAGTGTCAAATCTTTTCTTGTCTTCCTTTGCCAGACAGAAGTGATTGGTTATCTTAGTGGCAGAGTAGGTTTCATAGAGGTATTTAAGCATGTAAAACTGTGGGTTTAAAGTTTTCTTTCTTTTTTTTTCCCCATGTAACTTAGGAGAGAAGATGTGGAAAAGGAAACAGGAAAGCAAAACTAATTTGGCTGGCTGTAAGGGACAACCACTTCACAAATGAATAGGTCTGAGATCTTGGGTTGATGGTGGTAGATATTCATGGTGAAGATCATTGTAATAAGGCTATGCTAAAATATTAATAATTAATAATGACTATTTTTATCTCTGCATAACTAATAAATTGGGAAAACTGTTGCAGAAGGGATGTCACAAAGAAAAAATGAGAAAGTCAACCCTATTGAAATGATTCCTCAGAACTATTTTATGTAACTTAAATATGTGTTTCTAAGGGAAGCTGAAATATCAGAGCCCAAAGCAGTTTGGTCACTAACCTGGTAGAGGTTAGAAGTGGTCAAAAGCATGAGTTAGGACAGGAATGTGGGAAATGGTAGGAATTTAAACTCTGTCTCCATTCCTCCAATTCACATGTAATCCCGAAGTCGCTAAATGCTTCTGGTAGAAATTCAGCAGTCAAAAAGGTAACAGAATGGATGTTAACAGTCACCAACACTGTTTGTCAGTAGTAGTGTAGTGAAAATGGAGAATTCGTAAAACTGTTCTTTAAAAATCTAAAGTCTCAGCCTCATTGAACTGGCAAAGAATATATTTAACTGTCTCACTCATAATGGCAAACTATCATTCAAATTATGTGGCATAATATTCTTTTTAAATCATCATTGCTCATGATAGCCACAATTAGATACGGTCATTCATTTTGTATGGAAAATAAGGTAAGAGCACATTCTCTTTTTTTGGAAATGTTCCTGTCCAACAGTCCTCACAGTAGGAAGCTTTATTAGGGACATGTGAAAATAATTGAGGAACAAAATGTCTAATGTAAAATTTATTCACAATTTACTTGAGCTAGACTGTAGTTGAGAACTTTGTTGCTAATGAGAAATTACAGCATGCCACACACTGCTGCCAAAGAAAGCATCTGTACAGACCCTGTAGTGTGCATCTGAAGACTAATGTTTCCTGAATATATAAATATTTGGACTGGGTTGGAGTTCGGCACACTCTTTTCTGGGATCCTTCAGACTTCTGCCCAGGAAGTGATGAACATTTTTTCCTCCATAACTTCTAGGGTAATAAAAGAAACAACTAGTCAACCCACAAGAGAAGGAGTAAAAATCAGTAACAACCTCCAGCCTCCGTCCTTTTCTGCATTCAGGGGACCTTAGTACTTTGAAGGTCTGATGAGCATCCTTACAGAACACTTCTTCAGTGCTTTAACACCTCATTAATGTTTCAATGATTAATGCTTAGAATTGAATCAAAATAGGATAGCAATATGTTGTTCAGCTTGCTCCTTCTCTGTGCTTGTGTACTGTATTCTTTAGCCGACAGAATACCTCATCTCATGTTGTGCCTGTGGGGGAGATTTCATTACATGTGGAAATGCGGACATGTAGTTTGTGTTTTGAAACAGGAGTCTCAAAACCAGCTAACCAACAGGGACTCCATAGTCCATGCACGAGGCTCTTGCATTGGTGACTGGCTCATCTGTAGGTCAGCTGACAGCGTATGCCTTAATACCTCGCTGCAAAGTGCCACGGTCTTTCAGGGAAAGTTCCTCAGATCTGGTATTTGGAGCAGTGCTGTTTATTCCATGCAATAATGCTGCAATGAGCTGAGGGGTATATGGTGGCCATGAGCCCTGCATTGAGGGGTTGCACAGAAACAGGCCTTCCTCCTTTCTTCAGGACTTACAGTTAAATGTGAAGGAATGAGTCTCCCAAGAAAAGAATGTCACCCTAGAAAATGGAAAGCAAAAAGCAAAGCAAAAAACTGTAAAGCAAAATACGCTGCTTTACTTTTCTGCATCAATTTACGTGTCTCAAAACAGTGCTTAAATGCTGATACATTACGTCTTATGCACCTTGGAGAGGTCAGTGGCTGTCTCTGCTGCTGGCTGCAGTGACAACCTCAGCACACTTGTGTGTAGGCTTGCCTGCTTTTCTACATTCTGTTTGGAAAGTGGACTTGCAGAGAAAGTCTTCCTTCACAGGGAAGACGACCTTATTGTGTGCAGATGCCCTTGTTGCAGTGTGTGTTGTCTAGACTAGAGATGAGGAAAATTCACCTAATTATCTTCATGCAGATGTGCAGAAAGTTCACAAAGAGGTGTTTTGATTCATAGTGATCTTCCTGTTCTACAGGCATTTGGCCAAAAATGAAAGCTTGCTGATCACTTGAGGAAAAAAACCCCAAACCTTAAAAGAGCTGAAACTGCTGAATTTGAAAGAATGAAATGGAAGAAGTATTAAATCACTTGCTTACAGTCAGGACTTTTAGATTTTTGTTTGCGACTCCAGAGTTTAGAGCTGATGCTCTGGCTAGTGGAGGCAGAAAGGCTTTCCATGGTATTCTTCTGCCCCTGTCTCTAGGTTATTGTTGCATCACAGACAAAGAAATACTAAACCATGCTTTGCATTCTTTGACCATGCTTGAGTAAAAAATATTACAGTAAATAGCCAAGTGCTTTTGAAAAGCTAAAGAAAAGGAGCATTTCAGGTTTCAGGTTAGTTTTTGCAGTAGTCACACTACTTTCAGGTGGATTCCTATATTCCTCTCTTACAGAAAATGAGGTGTATGCAATTTCTCTCAAAACTTTGATTGCCCTATTCAAATGCAAGAGTGAAGTTCTACTTTGCAAAAATTTGAAAGGCTACCCCTAATGCATTGATTTCCTCTGTACTGTGGGGAGCATTTATATCAGAGGTATTTCTGGAGATGCTCCTGTAACTAGCTGTACACCAACAACACTGAAAATGACAGCATTCATGTGCTGGAATTATTTGCAACTGCTGGGCTGCAAATACACATTTCTGCTGAAATAGTGGTCAAAAGACCCTGAGATGCTCTTTCTTCACTTTATCCAAGATGTTTGTGAGTTACTCCTTGAAAAACTATCAGCCATGGTGTATCTAGCTATACAAAGGTGGTGAGCTGCTAAAAGTTTTATGGTTAATTCATCATGAGAGACTGTCTCCCATCTCTCCCCATTTATATGCTCCATTCACAAAGGGAAGACAGGTCATTCCAATACATTTGTGCAGCACTTAGCAATAGGAATCAAATCCTAGCAGTAGTACTTTAATGTGAATATTAAATAATCATGTCAGTAGCATTACTGTAAGCAATAATGCATACAGTAGCAGATATGTAAGCAGAGAGCATTTACAGGCTCTGGAGGAGTCAGGACAATATAGCAAGCACCTGGCTAAGAATTATTTTTTTTTTTTAAAGTAAATGTAATACTATGCCAAATGGACTTTTGATCTTTTGGCATTTAATCAGTTGTCAAAAATCAATTCAAGCAAAATGTTGTGCCCATCATGACACATAATCCCACAGAATTTGTACTGTTCTTTGCCAACTAATTAAACCAAAAGCCATCTGGGGTACGTAACTTGGTATTGTTCAGTTCTGTGGGAGACTAGCAGTCAGATATAAAATTAGTGTGGGAGGTGTTGCCCACACCCGTCTGCTCAGCTCACCAAGGAAGGACAAAAAGAGCCTTGCAGCTGTGGACACGTTGCTTTCTGTTTCTAAACCAATGTTTCCAAGACCTGGATTAGCAGTGGCATGTTTCTTTACTCACAGGAAATCAGATGGGAATGGTCAGTTGTCTGGACATTTCTGTCTGGAGCTCCTCTACTGAGTTCTCTTCCATACAGAATTTCTCAGTTGCTCAGCAATATCCATTTGTTGGTATAGCATTATGGCTGTTCACAAGTTGGTCATAACTTTTAATTAGGGCATGGATGCCAAATGAGCAAGGATTTAAATGCCCAGCCTCAGGCATGAGAAAAGCACTGACTTGCAGGAAGACCTTGCTACAATCATAATTCTGCACTGATTTCTCATCTCTGCTGTATCCACTTACCCCTATCTCATGTGCTCCTCTTCCCTCCTGTCCCATTAATTTCAGAGAAGCTATGCAGGCATCTGGGTCTACCATTAGAACTGGCTGTTTGGCAGTTGTGGGAGTACCCTAGGTCTGCTTTTTATTTTTCACTGAGCTCTCCAGGCATTTTGGAAGAGATGGAACTCAGTGATGTCTCATTTAGTGGAGAACAGTGCCCTGTGCTACACAGCAAATCCTGGGAGAGTTTCAGAAGTGTAAGGTGGCTTTCAGAAATGCCAAGCAGTGAGGAAGAAGCAATGCTGGCAGCATCCACATCAGAGATATCCCTCGATGTCTCCATATGGCCTAAGCCTCTTATTTTTGGCAGGCTCTTTTCTCTCTCCACTGCTGCTTCTCATTCACCGTGTGGACTCATTACTACTATAAGCAAGTATGAAGCTCAAAACAAAAGCTTACTTAATACAATAAGCCAAAGGTTGGTTGTGTTATAATTTTTTTTTTAAATTAACAAAATCAGCAGCTGTTCACGTACAGTCTGTGACTGGAACAAAGAGCAAGAACAAGCCGCTGAACAATTCACTGAGACTGGGTATGGATATGCTCAGCTCAAATAGGCTTTGCTTAAGCTGAAAATTTTCAGATACGTTTCCGCCGTTGCATAGTGACCAGGACCACTGACGCCGGTAACCCTTACGGAGACCAAACAAGCCCTCTTTTGCTCCGTCAGCTCAGGTGAAAATTGCTTCTTCCCAGTGGTATGAATAGGTCAGTTTCTGCCACTGCTTGTTGCAGGCATTGCTGCGGAGCTGTGTAACAATCCGGGGCACTTCCGCACTTCTGGCACTGCTTTTAAGCCCAGCAAAGCCTGTGTTCTGAAGTTGCAGTCTTTGAGTCAAAGATAAGGGCATATGTAGGTTAATAATGAAAGTATTTGAATATGGGGTAATATGATCCTTAGCAGGTTTGTCAACATCTGGCTTAGTGGAGCAGCATTAAATGAAAAAACTTCTGCTACTTAAGGCACACCATATTTTTTCTCTAGGTTTGAACTCTCTGGGTAGTAACTCAATAAGAAATCAGTCAAATGGAGGCTTTGATTACTTGATGATGATGAAGCTGACTGTGGATTCAGCTGCATTTGAAGATTGTCAGTGAAAGAGACTCTCTCAGCTTGAAAAATGGAAAAAAATGAAATACAGTATGACATGGCAGCAAACAACCAGCAGCAAAAGTGAGAAGAGACTGCCTGTTTTACAGGGGAAGCCATGCTAGCGGATGAGAAAGTATCCTGGATCCCTTAATGAACTTTGTCCTAAATCTAGAGGGTGCATGAGATTAGACAGGAAAATGAAACAGAGAAACAGAAAACCTCTGTATTTTGTTCTGTGCATGTTTCCTGTGCTGTCAAAAGAGTATTTGTTTTTGAAGTATTGCATAATCTGTGTTTTGCTTGCTTTTGCTACGACACATCCTGTACATCAGAGTGCCCTGTAATGTAGAACTTCGGGAAACAGGATTTGTTCCTGCCAGTCGTCATCCGCAGTTTGCCCCATCTTCTCTCTGCTTTTTGCATCTATGTCCTCTGTTCTTGTGTTTACTTTTCATTCTGAACATTCTAAACCTAACTTCTTCCACTTCAACTTTTTTCTGTGTGGCATTATATTCAATATGTGTTTCAGACTTTCTCTCTGCACATGGGCTTAATTGTATTAGTGTGTTTCTGCTTCTATGGGGATCAATATTAAAGTTCCTACATGTTTCAGCGGTGCTGGATCAAGCCTGATGTTGTAACGTCTAAGAAAATGAATGCAATTATAGTGTGCATTTGTATTTATAAAAGTGTGACACATGATACATACAATATGGACATTTCTGTAGCAATCAAATTACATTTAAGAGGGCATCTTTAAATCTGTGGCTAGATGCTTATTACCAAAAGTATTATTTTATAAGTATTATTTCATTTTTATACATCTCTTATTTTTTTTCAGCTTATGTCTTCAATGTATGTACCAAATAATTTAGAAGTAGAAAAAGTAAAAATTTAGGACCTGAAATTAACATCCATTAAATTGGTTACAATTTTTCAGAGAATATTCTAGGAATTTTCTGTATCCCTTTCATAAAAGAACTGCCATTTTCCTGTTGAGTGTGGGAAAAAAAAAGAAAAAAAAATCAGATTCCCTGTAATGACAAGACTTGTTCAAGAGCAAGTATTCTTTTTAGTTTCCAGGTTCTTCAGCAGTAGCTAACTATCAAACACTATTCCCCAAGCTGTTCATACTGCAGCTGAAATAATCAAGGATTCTGGCACATGAACAAGGACACAGTGTTAGTTTTTGCAGCATTTAAAACAAAAGATAAAATCATTGCCAAGTGGGCAGGGACAAGAGTGGTGGGGAGAGATATTTTATTTCAGACTGGAACATTTTATGACAAGCAATAAAGTAACAACTATATTGAAATGAGTAGATAACCTCCCCAAAAATCTGAAACAAAAATGTGAACATAGAAAAAAACATAATAGCAAATGGTTATAACGGTACTGTGCTGTTATTCAAAGAACACTGCATTAATCAGAGTAGTGAAATGTTAATATAAAGAATATTAGTATCTTTCCCTTTTATCGTCTTTGTTTAATGGATGATCTGGGTGTCAGATATTAAGTTATTCAAAGGCCACTCAAGTTGCCTCATCTCAAAGTTGTGTATTTCAAGACTGGCATCTGACAGTTCTTTAAACAAAGATTGATTTCTTGTATCTCGTGTTTGGGGGATGGACATTAGGTGTTGGGCACTAGCACAGTTCAAAAGCTATGTACAATTCTATGTATTTATGGTGGTTTTTTAAAAAGATATTTCTGGCTAGCTGAGAAAAATGTTTAGAAGGAGGACTTATTGATATTTTTAAACCTGAAAAAACTTTTTAAATGTGTCTATTATTATATGCGTGCCAAGCAGTGACAAAGGTAGCTACATCCTATATGTAAGTTTTACAATGTGAAACAGCACAGAAGTGACATCGGGAGAATAGAGAGTACCTATATCATCTTAGATAATTGTCACTTATGTGCATACAGCTCCGGAAGAGCTGGTACTTAACAGCTGTGCCACAACTGAAGGTAAGGGTATCTGTCAGGTCTGATGCTCCCCTCGCGTAACGTGGCGTGGAGAGGTAGGTGGTATAGCAGGGGGCAAAAGCTGTGTTGTGTTAATTCAGTCTCTGGGTGTAGCCTTAAGATGTCCGAAATGTTCCCAGAATGTTACACAAAGCTGTTAGCAAAATAAATAGGGCAATTGTCCAAAGTACTGCTTTGAGAAAAATAAGAAGAAAGCTCTGCGCTGCTGACAACCATCAGCTAAAAACCAAATGGTGCTGCCTGCGGTGGGGGGAAGGAGCAGGACAGCTTCCATGGGGGAAGAGGGAATGTGGCCTAAATAATTTCATATGAAACGAATTAGAAAGTAGTTTACAATTCTATGACATTACAGTAACAATAAAATATATGCTAATGAAAAACCTTTGAGGAAAATTAGGTGTCTTATAGGTGTGGGCAGTGCTGCTACCATTTATTGTCGGATATGACTGGTTTTATTTCCTCCTCTTCTCTCCACCCCCACCAGGCCAAATCACGGTTTGCCCGGAGCTGCCGCATTGATCATCTTATTTGAAGTGGGTTTGATCTAGGTGTAGTGTGAGACTGTTTTATCAAAGGCAGAAGCTGCACCTTTTCTTGGCAGCCAGTATTTTCTTGAACTGCGCTATGCTGCTTCTCACACGTACTTGGACCTAAACAGCGCAGACAGTTCTCCCGTCAGGAGGGGTTTTACGCCCCGTGGGGCTGGGTGTAAAGCTGAACCCTGCTGAGGTGAGTGGTTGTTTCTGCCAGCAACCAGAAAGCCCGTAAAAACAAGAGGGGAGCA
>JAVKLA010000074.1:20908661-20921312 GCA_034782735.1 Sagittarius serpentarius | reverse complement strand
ATGCAGCCCAGGATCTGGTTGGCCTTCTGGGCTGCGAGCGCACACTGCCGGCTCATGTCCAGCTTTTCATCCACCAGTACCCCCAAGTCCTTATCCACAGGGCTGCTCTCAATCCCTTCATCCCTCAGCCTGTATTGATACTGGGGGCTGCCCCAAACCAAGTACAGGTCTTTGCACTTGACCCTGTTGAACCTCATGATGTTCACATGGGCCCACTTTTCGAGCTTGTCCAGCTCCCTCTGGACAGCATCCCGTCCCTCATGTGTGTCAACTGTGCCACTCAGCTTGGTGTCGTCTGCAAACTTGCTGAGGGTGTACTCAATCCCATTGTCTATGTTACTGATGAAGATATTAAACAGTACTGGTCCCAGTATGGGCCCCTGAGGGACACCATTTGTCACTGATCTCTCGCCGGACATTGAGCCGTTCACTACTACTCTCTCGATGCGACCATCTGGCCAATTCCTTCTCCACAAAATAGTCCATCCATCAAATTCATTTCTTTCTAATTCAGAGAGAAGGGTACTGTGGGGAACCGTGTCAAAGGCCTTACAGAAGTCCAGACAGATGACATCCATAGCTCTCCCCTTGTCCCCTGACGTAGTCACTCCATCATAGAAGGCCACTAGGTTCCTCAGGCAAGCCTTGCCCGTGGTGAAGCCATGCTGGATGTCTCAAATCACCTCCCTGTCCTCCATGGGCCTTAACATTCGAGGGTATCTGTTCCATGATCTTCCCAGGCACAGAGGTGAGGCTGACAGGTCAGTGGTTCCTGGGGTCCTCCTTTCTACTTTTTTAAAAATGGGCGCGATATTTCCCTTTTTCCAGTCACTGGGGACTTTGCCTGACTGCCATGACTTTTCAAATATCATGGAGAGTGACGTGGCAACTACATTAGCCAATTCCTTCAGGACTCTGGGATGCATCTTGTCAGGTCCCATAGACTTATGTGTGCAGGATTAAGTGTCTAAAAGTTAGTTATCTAAGTGAGAAAAGGATGAATCATATACTGTGTGTTTGTGGCAACAGTTATCACAGCTATGACAAAGAGGATCCCAAGAAAACGAGCTTTAAGCAGGTATACCTATGAAAAAAACAGCAAAAAGTGCAATGGAGTTTTTTTATGGGACATTAGGTCAATATTCAGGGGTCTTTTTTCCACTAGCAAAAGGAATAGCAGTGGAGTTGGGATTTTTATTCTTTTTAATGTAGTTCTGTACATTCCTGCATAGACCTGTGTCTATACTTGCAGAAGGAGCATCCCAAAGGTGGTTTCCTTCCTCAAAATTCTGAGTCTGCCTTTCAAGCCAGACAAGACACTGATAAATTACAGAGAGGGGATACGGATTAGATTTCAGGAAAAAAATTTAACAAGAAAAACAGTGGAGAAGTTTAGTGGGAATGGTTGTGAAAATCTGTATGAATGGAGAGCAACATGAAAATGGGAAGGGTTTCTCCCCTTAGTCTTTAAGGACAGACCTGGCAAATATCTACAAAGAAAAATGTGTAACAGGTCCTGGACTGTGGCAGAAGAATACACTAGATGACTTTTGAGGTCCCTTCTAAGACCTCTGTACTTACATAACAATCACATTACAAAAGATTTACCAGGGCTATTGATATTTGATCTAGAAAAGGTATAATTATTAGATTAATTATAATTATAGGATAATTTAAGTTAAAAAGAATCTCTGGAGGTCGTCTGGTCTAAACTCCTGCTTCAAAGTTAGACCAGGTCGTTTAGGGCCTTGTCCAGGTGAGTTCAAATATCTCTACACCTTCTCTGAGCAGCCTGTTCCAGTGCTTAACCTCTCTCATGGGAAAAAATGTGTTTCTTTAAATTTGGTTAGCAAGTTAGTCCTGCTGCTGCAGATTGACACCACTGACTCTCATTGTTTTTGCACATGCCTGAGAAGAGCCTGGCTCTGTCTTCTCTAGATTCCCCTTTTAGCAGTTGAAGACAGAGATTAGATATCTCTGTAGACTTCTCCAGGGTAAGCAACCCAACTCCCTCTACCTCTCCTTGTGTGAAACTTGCTGGAGTGATAGTAAGTGTGTTTGCTCCTGAGAACAGTGTGGCTATAAATAAAATCTCTTTAGGTTTCAGTCTGGGCAAGAGATAACTGGGTGCCTTTGATAGCTATCCTCTGTGACCTTGTCTTTTAACACCTTTCTTTGAATGCTTAAAAAAGGAACAGTTTTGGGTGCATGGTACCAGGAATGAAAAGTAATTAAAAAAAGTACCGCAGGCAGAAGAGTAGAGCAATTAAAAGCTCTGACAGAGCTGTTACTCTCTAGGAATGCGAAAAACAATTGAAAGAAGTCTCATGAAGGGAATTTCATATAACACTTGTCCTATATCTGCAAGCAACACAAGCCAGTAAAATGGGAGATAATCTGAAGGCTGCAACCTTTAGCATTTGCCTTATTGTATTCTGTGCAGTACGTGATATATTCAGCAGTTTTGAGTTAAAGAGAAGGCTGAACGCAGGACAGTCATTCAGAGGACTGGGAGGGTTACTGAGCACTATGTAATGATAACACATGGTCTCAGGGACTACAAAGCATTGCTGATGAGAAGCAGGGGAACCAAATCTTGCAGAGGGTGAGGGGCTGAGTTTCTGATAAAAAGAAAAGATTGGTGACTGCAGTGTGGAACAGGAGCAGTAGAGGCTCAGAGGAACAAAGCAAGCTGGATTTGCTGTGCAAAGAAAGCCTTAGTCCCAAGTGTTCAGACTAACCTTTGGAGGTAACCAAGAATCCAAACCAGCACAAACACAATGGAAAACAGCTGCAAAGAGCAAAAAATTTCACTACTGTGTAAGTGAGCTAAAAAGTGAGTTTCTTACTAATAGGTTTAAAATAAATGTTGTAACTCCAGGTGTTATCATAATGGACCTTTTCTAAGGAGGGGAGGAAGTAGAGAAGAGGGAATGATCTGGGGAGAAGTCTGAGGATGCTTTCCAGCAGTAAGAAAGCTCTCAAAAGAGTTAGTACGGGAGCAATAAGGGCTCAGTTGTCTCATGATTTGGCGTCTGAAACCTTTGACCTGAAGATGACCTGAAGATACCAAGCAAAGAAGTGCTGGCCAGGCATTCTTCACTGTAGAACAAACAGAAGAATCCTGAAACTTGATTCTTTGGGTGCTGTTGAAAACCACAAAATTTTATTGCAGAGGCATAAAATGGTTAAGCACAGTGTCAGGATTAAAACATTTTTGTTTATCAGGGGAAAGATTTTGAGGCCTATGGATGTTTGTTTCTCTTTCCGTTGGCAGAGTGTCACTTATGCATGAGATCAAGACGGCATGAAGTCAATGCTAACCAGGTCGTGCTGAGGGTTTTACTGTGTTAGCTGAGATGCTCTTACCGTGTCGACATTCATTACTTTCTGAGTTTGGAGGTGGCATTCTTGCTTAGGCTGCTGCTGGGCATGGCCAGGTTCTGGGAACATCAATGGAGGGTTTCTTCTGGTCTTTTGTCACCAAAGTATGTCAGCATTGCTCTGACACAGCACTAGGATGGTCTCTGAGTGACGCCTCCAAATAGGATCAATAGTAGTGCTTACAATTTATTACTTCTGTAGCCTAAAACTTTTGTTCCTTCACTTAGGCTTTACCTGCAAAGTGCATGTAGGATTTGTGTCTGTCTCATCGAGTGCTGCCTTTGCCTTTTTATGGTTATATAAACCCAATCTCAATAGTGTTTGTTTGTTTGTTTTTCTTTTCATTTTTTTGATAAAGCTTACTTGTGATTGCTGGGGAGTTGAAATCTGGGATCGGGCTTCGTAAGTTCCTCCTGAAGTCAATGCTTTTTCCTAATTTGCTTATGAATTCAGCACAGAAAACATCTTTTGAAAAGCTCACACATCCATCTGAGGGCTGTTATTAGAGCAGCCTGATCCCAGTTTTTTATGTGACTCTTAAAAAGACTGTATTTTTAAGTGTATGCTTGCACCAGATACTATTTTATTTTAATGCTTCAGTTTGCTTTGTTGTGTGTAAGTAGAAGGAGTTGCTCAATAGGGATATATCTCTTAAACCTCCTCCTCTTTTTCCTTCTGTCCACAGCATCCACAGCATCCCATACACTGTTCCCTATATTGTGTAGTGTAACTTGTCCTTTCTTTTTTTGTATTATGCTTGAATGCTCTGTAATAAATTCTTCTCTCAATTGCATATTCTGAAGCTTCTCCCACTGGCAGTGATTCATGGGTGTATCCGAGATCATAATTTAGACCACTGTGTACAGAGAGACCTAATAGAGCCACGTCTGTCCTTCAGGAAATACTTCATCGGTGCAAAATGTTAGCAGTGAGGTACATTGTTGTCTTCTCACTAAAGTCTGCTATGATTGGATGCAGTAGATGGAGACTGTCTTGGAAGCATGCATTAGCATTAGAACAGTCCTTTTATGAACGTGCAGAGAGGTCAATAAGTACCTGAATATAAATTAGCTTGGTGGACTGGCGTGGCCATTAGCTGGGTCGAGTGTTCCTATTCCATGTAATTGTTTGGTGCACTTGAATTAATTTTAGTGTTTAAATCCTGCATATTAATTCTGTGCTGCAGGATGTAAAGCTTTAGACTAATCCCTTTAATACTCCTCAGTATAAACACCTTAATCAAGCAACAGCTTTATAATTAGTTCTACTTTCAGACTGGATATAATTTACTCCTTTTATTGCTCATAACTTATTCCAACTGTTAATCGCAATGATTAGACAGGCTTCGGAATGTAAGCTTAAATGGTCTCTCACAGAAACTAGGATAGCTGCAAGAGGCAGGACTGTAAAAATCTAAACTTTACAGAAGAAAGGTTCTGCTTCATTTTTGTTTTCTGAGACATCACTAAGAGTATGTCTTCATTTTGCCTTTTAAACATAAGATTAAAATCATAGTATTACAACCATCAGAGTGAGTGCAGGAGCCATATTTCCTTATTTATTTATTTATTTTTAGGTGTGATGCAAATAAAATTACGTGTATTTGTTCTGTTGTGTGTAAAAAAAATGCTGACATGATTGTAATATCCCCCTTATACAGTAAAACTCCTGGTAAGTAAACAGTGATTTAGCTTCTCAAGGGCTGATCTATTCTTCTTTTTATCTGTTTTCCCAGTGAACATTTAGAAGAACAAATCATCTTCACAATAAGAACATTTTAATGGTCAGGTTACATTGTTTGGAAGGCAGCATTTTAAAATGAGTCTTGAATTGACATTTAAATTAAATACATTAAGACAGTCATTTGTGTTAATTACATACAGTCTAGTAGATTATTAAAACCACAATTGTTCGGCTCCAGTAAAGCTGTAGGAGAAGAACCTTACAAAGCATTGTTAAATATTAATGAATGCGCTTTTAATAATCAGCTGAACTACATTTACTATGTACTAAGTGTCTTAATAAATCTAAGTGTAATGCATGTTGAAACATTGGATATAGAGGAGTTATTTTGAATTAGTCCAGTGTAAATATGGTTAGAAAAAGAGTAGTTACAGTCTTTTTTTTTCCTATTTTTTTCCCAAGCTTATTAGTAAATTATTTTGTGCTCCGTGTTTGCTTCCTGACATGACACAAACTTCTCTTCTACCCAGCCGTTGTGGTTGAAAGCACGCCACATAGTGCATGCATCTTGTTTCTCCTACCTTATGTGCTGTTGACTACATAGAAAAGCTAAAAGGCAAACAAATTTTTTAACCCTTTAAAAATAATCTTGATTACACATATATATTTCATTTAAAAGATATTAAAAGAACTATGTTATTTAAAGAAAACACTCACTGAAAAATTAGCATTAAAATAAAGGTATGTAACAGGACTTGTTTGTAAGGAAATCATATTCCATTTTAGTTGCTGGTCCAGCGGTTGATTCAGTTTGTCCGTATGTCCGTATTCCATTAGGACACTGATTCAGTTTGTCCGTATAGACATGTTCCTTTGGAGTCAGTGGCAATGCCCACGCTAAAGGGCTCGTAAACTGCAGAGGACCCTTTTGCAGAGGACATCGTCTTGTGGTGTTAGAGGCGCAGTGAGGGAGCGGTGACATACGCCGGGAAGTGCTCAAGCACAGCGAGACAGGGAGGAAGAACAAAACCTGGTTTAACTTGTGCGTGACAACCGTTATACTCCCCAAAATATGATTTCTGTAACTGTTCTGCCATTGATCGGGCTATTAGGCTGAAATTTACTCTTAGGTAAAAGGGGGCAGCAATTCCCTGCACAGAAGTAGCAACCCTTCTTCTCAGTAACAAAAGTTTCCAGAGAAGAGGAAGGCTGGGGAGCCACGCGGGCGGCTGAGATGAAGCAGCCGAGGGTGCCAGTAGCAGTAGCGTCGTAAGAACTGTTACCTCCCCTGTCTGGAGACTGGGAATATGCTCTGTTCCCCATTCCCAGGTGCTTTTCCTCACAAAGTCCACGGGCGCAGGCCTTGGCGTGTGTCTGTGAATGGTTTCTGCTGCTCCCGACGAGCCCGGGTGCATGTCTGTGCATGCTGCCTGATTGTCCTTGCACACTTCTGTTCTGAACTGGAATGGCTCTGCCTACCAGAAATGCCCGTAAGATAAAACATAGCCTGCTATGGCATACGGCTGGGTCAGTGTTGAACTAGGTGTTTAAATCAGAGCTTCTTCCCTGTGGTGGAAACCTGAATTTACATCATGTCTTTCAAACTCTTTCTCATCTTTGTGACCCCTCACCAGCAAACGTAAGGCCCTTGAATAAGGCTGAATGGCCGCTGATCCAGACTAAGGGAATCCATATTAAATTTAAATTGTATTGTCCATGAAAGATATTGAAATTAAAATAACAGAGGTTGATGTGGAGAATATTTGATTAGGAGGATTCAACACATCTTTCCCATTTACCAATTTACTCTCTTCACAATAACCTTCATTTTTCTAAATGTTGGCAAAAATACTTAGCCATTTCTTTCCCCTATTTTATCCTTTCCGTACACTACTGAATACAGAATGAGGTTAAAAGGGGAACATTTCCTAATATTCTGCTTTCACCTTGTTTGATTTTCTCATTCGTGCGGTATTATCTAGTCAAAGGGACTTCCTCCAGCAGCCTTCTGGGAAGTGTTCTTTGTTAAAGGAAGTCTTTTATTTCATTCTGCCAAGGAAACAAACCAATTTGATATGATCCTTTTATCCCAGAGAAAGGGCACAACTTCTTTATTTTCAAGGTTGTGCATTTTTTCCAACTGTAAAACATACTCCACTATTGAAGGCATAATTATATGCACTTGTCAATCAGTCTTAACCTACTACAGTATGGTTATGGCATTTTATCTAAAAAGTGGAGGATTAAAGGCTTTGCCCAAAATCAAAGGTACACATAGTAGACAAAGTACAATACACATTATTAGACTGCTAGAGAGGTAGGTGTAGGAGGGAAGGATATACCAATATTTGATGTTTCACAGGCATTAAAGAATTATTTAAGGATATCTGCAAAATATTCAGGATGTGACATTTTGCTTCCCTGTTTGTTCTTATCCCAAACACTTGGAGGAGCCCATTTATAAAGTAGTTATATAGAATACACACTAAATCATGTTAGGAAAACATGTTTAAAATTTTTTGACAAAAGAAATAGGGAAAATAATGCCTGCACATGACATATATCTTATAAGGTAGAAATCTTTCATAATATAGGAGGACTATGTGTTCATGGTTTTTACTATCAGTTTCAGTATCTTAGAATTTGAAAACTGGAAGCAAAACCACATAATTAATTAGTTTATCACCAGCAAGAAATTAAAACATAAGAATTCTGTTCCTTAGATTAGTCAGTTCACAGTTTCCTGGGATATTGGAGAGGTGTGCTAGAGCAAACATAGCAGTAAGAGAAAATCCATGTAAACTAGACAATGGGAGCATAATGTACAATCTCATTTGTAAAACTGGTAAGGGGTTTCTGTAAGTATCTGTGCAGCTATCATAGGACTAGGAAGGACAGTATGTGGTGTGATTAGCATCAATTCTGCATCATGTCCTGCTTTGTTAAGGATAGTAGCAGAGAGGGGGGCCCTGATTAATCCATTAGTTTAAGTAACTCACCCAGGGATAACCAAGAATAGACTCCTAGCTACCACCTTATATCCCTTTTATTTTCCACTCCCTCTCCTATATGTGGGTTTTTTTAAAAATCGATCAAGCCCTGAAGTAATCACAGAGATTTTATTGAATTGTGAAAGTCTGTACTGTTTGTGTTCTCCTTGCTTGGCTGCTGTGGGGACCACAAGAAGCTAAAGTCATTGAATATGATTTGACCATCCTTTACCCTGGTTAGTTAAGGAGAAGCTAAACTTGCTGGAGGACTCTGCACTGGCTGGGCTGTTGGCGCTCGCTCTCTGGCTTTTTCATCTGGGATTTTGATGTGGCAGAAAGCTGTAAAATTCTTGCTCATCTCTTATTATCACCACCACCATTGCTGGAACCCAGTATCTGAAATAACTGAGGAGCAGAAGTCCAGAGCCATTGCCTCAGGGCTGACAGGGAGGCTGTGGGGAGATCTGTGGAGTGGAGCAGTAGGATCTGAGGACAGGATGGAGACAGTGGCTTCAGGACCCTGCCCTGAGGTTACTGTCAGCATCCAGCAAAATCCAGTATTTATGTGACCTGATTTACACTGCATGTAAACACATGAAAATTTTGACTGTCTTCAGTGAAGAAAATTTTTATTACTCCTGTTTTCTAGATGGGGAAGGGAAAGAAAGTATTACTTGCAGGTTTTAATTTCCAGTGACAATAATGCTAGTTTGGAAGCTTGGCCTGCAATCACTCGGAAAACTTGACAGAATGGGATGTTTAAATGGTTAATTACTAGACCTTCCTTTTTTCCGCTGCCTCAGGCTTTTCGTGTGTTTCAAGAATTATGCTCTTGGTCCAGCCTCTCTCAGCCAAAGTGCATAGTTTCCTTCTTACGGCCTGGGTTTCTAAATTTCCCAATTCAGACAATTCCCAATTTCCCAACAGAAGTTGCAGTTTTGTTTTCAGGGTCCTTCTCCCCACCCTACATCCGTTCTGCAGCAGTAGAGACATCCTGAGTACAACAGGCAAATTCAGAGGGAAGAATAAGACTGCTTTGTTTACCAACGCTTGTAGCATTTTCCTCAGCAGACCATGTTACTAGACAATTTTCTTTCTCTGTGGGTCTCACATTTTTTTTCCCAGTAAGAAAACTTGCAGAAATGGTAAAAGAAAGACAATTATAAGAGAGATACAATTTAAGTAGTGTCTTTACACAACTTACAGCAACACCTCAACACACTCCAGTAGCATTAAAACACAATTTTTTTCACTGTGTACTTTTTATTACTATGAAAGCAAAAATTATTTGGATTGGTTTTGCTCACTCAGCAAAAATTATTTGGATTGATTTTGCTCACTCTTATGTGTAAAACATTAGTGACTGATCATAGGTCCTTCTTTTCCCTGTGTTACATCCCTTACTCCAAAATGGAGAAAGGTTATTCTAACTGAAATTTTAAAGAAAGAGTTAAAAACATAGAACACAGTGTTCCTATACTTTCTGTTTTGAACTTACAAGTATCAAATATGAATGTGTACAAATAGAAACGTGAAAATTTAGCTGCATTCATAAATATACCTAAGTGGTTGAAAGTGGAAAATGATAATAGCAAATCTGATCTTAAGCTCAAATTTTATTAATACTCCACTTTAACAAACATGTTAAGTGTATCTTTTTCCTTCTTTCTTCTTAACTTTTTCTTAAAACTCAGTGTTAGAATTTATGGAGGTAATCCCTCCTAAGCAGTGGCATAAAATGAGTCTTCTCATTAAAGTGCTCTCACAGGCAGATTTATAAAGGTCTTTGGCTTTTAGCTTAATAAAATAATTAACATCTCTTCCTATACCTTAACCTTTATGTTAAAAAAGAGACAATCTTTATAACACATATACACACTGATACCCAGACAAATCATATCATTATATTTGAGTGTACAGAAATGATAAATTTAAAGTACAAATAGAGTAACTTACTATCTGATCTCCTAGAGACCAAGTCCTGGTCCAGCTGAAATGAACACTAAGATACCCATTAACTGTTTAGGGAAAAACATTCCCCAAGTTATGAAACTAAACTTAACTAAACCAACAATAAAAAACCCTAAAGCATCAATTTTTTCTTCTGAGCTGTTAGGTTAACTCTTTGTGTCTGATAGGTAAAGTGGCATAGACTTAATTACATAAGAAAACTTGCCCATTCTGGAGACTTTAGCCTAGAATGGACCCTTACTCTGAATGCCTCCTGATGTGTGCAAGAGCATGACTTTTCCTTCCAGATCCATCTGGTGGAGAAGGCACAGCAGAAACTTGAACTAGAATTTTTCATATTCCATGCAGACAAACTTCTAAAGTTACTTTCATACCTCCCTGGCTTGAAAGCCTGAGGACAGGTCAATACAGTCCTATTTTTCAGCGAAAACATTTCAAAGGGCTTGGGTTTGATTCAAAGAACAAATGAAATGTGATGAAAACTCTAAAAATGCTACAGAATGAAGTCAGGTTCCTCTCAACATTACCTGCAATGATATTTTGGGTACTTTCAGAGATCTAACTTAAGAAGTAAGAAGATTTCAAATTAGGAAAATAATTAAATATGATTCATGCCTTACCAAATGTCTCTATGGCGTACTTACACTTGACTTTGGTGGGCAGGGTAGGGCTAATCTTTACTTTCATTCAACTTCAGCTCCTGAACCTCAAGACTACTAGCTTTCAAACAGGCATTCAGGACCAAACTTTCTGACTATCTTAAACTGTGACAGTGCCCTTTTACAACAAAAGGGCAAAATTTGGCTTGCCTTCAAACCTCTTTTTCTCACAGAAAATCATCCTAAAAAGATGTATGTTCAATGAAACAGTATTTCAAGTGTATTTATAACACCTTGCTGGTGTTCACTGGATTCAGCAGAATAGGATTCCTTTTCCATTTCCTTTACTTTATGGAAAGCCTTGGTTGATCCTTTAGCGCAGCATGGTTTGCTGCTTTTCAGCTTCCAGGCAACAATAACCTCTCATCATGATTACAGAGCTTCCTGCAGACAGATGGGCCTAATCCCAGCACCCCATCAATTTAGTAATCTATTCCAATCAGGACTTGATGGATTTGATAGGCCATCTGTAGCCAAGTGAGACAGATTCAAGACAGGTCAAAAACTGGGAGACTTTCAGAAAAGCTTTCTGCTGTTACACACAGACAATCGTGCTAGCAAGAAAGAAAAAAAGGAAAAAATGAAAAAAAAAAACCACGAGGAAACTCATCCCCTGCTCTCCGTACTTTAGAAAATAATTCTGTGGCAACTGTATTACTAATGACCGTGACTGGGAAGACTGAGTAAAACCCTTCATATGAGACTTTATGAGTTGAAAGGGACAGACAAAGCTATATGCAAATGGTGTCAAATTCAGGTGAATAAGCTTGGTTGAAAAAATGTGGAGAGGAAGAACAAAAATCTGAAATATTTCTGAGGCAATGTTTCATTTCAAAGTATCACCAATAAAATGACTTGCCATTTAGATCAAACAGGACTTTTTTTCAGGCACAGAACATTTCATTTTAGTGAGGTAGAGATGGAAAAACAGTGTTTTGAGTTGCCTGGAGGTGACTCTTGCATTCTCCCTCTTTGCATTTCAAGCAAAATAATCCATAATATCTTGTTACATATATATCACCGTCAACAACAGCCAACGACATGCATACTCATTCAGGTACATTTAGTTTCTAGCATCTGCCTCTTAACTCTGGCCTTGGCTTTGAAAAAGGTTATGTTTCAATGCACTGTCCTGCCCAAGCAGTTTTGTTCGCTTCATTGGGAGTTTGAGGTCAACAGGTCTGTTTGCAAGATCACACCTAACTGTATTGCAGTCACCATCAGCCAAGAGTGTAGTACCCTGAATGCTGAATTAAAGAGGCCTTTAGAAAGCACAGACCATGATTATTCCTTTGGTGTATATTAGAAATAGCAGAAGAAACAGCAAAGCCTTTTTTTAAAAATTAATTTAACTTGAAAAGGTGTCTGGTGCAAAAAGCCAAACCACTCATTTTTACATTTTAAAAGAAAGAAAATTGTTCAATATTTAAACATCATAGATCCTCTTTCCAATTTTTTTTAGTGTTTTTTAGCTCACATTGCTCCATCTGATTTAACTGTGTGTGAAAATGTTTAGCAATACTCTAAATAGTTACTGTGAAATAAGTTAATAAAACAATTATATCTGTTTTTAATGCAAGGGGAAAGTTATGCGAGAGAAAATGACATTGTGATATTAATTTAAAGCTGTTACAGTATTTGTACACTCTTTGGATACTCCTTATCTTTCAACAGCTCTCCTTAACCACAAGAATTAAATTAAATTTCCTTAATCTTTTCAGACACCTTTACCATAGAGCTAAACTGTTAATGTGAAAGTTTTATCTAGGATTTCAAGCAGCAGATTTATGACTGATTTTAAAATAATATGTTTAATACTGGGCATAGAAACTTCATGTTTCCTATTCTCCTTCTGAAGTTGTAAATTAAGGAAAATCTTTCTGCAATCTGCTTAGTGTGTAAAATTTTTTAAATGAGCAAGGGAGAGAACCTTTGTTTCTCCCAAACTTTCAGGGATGTAATGA
>JAVKLA010000074.1:20890628-20902987 GCA_034782735.1 Sagittarius serpentarius | reverse complement strand
TCCATAGAACATGACAGTGGCTGTTAAACATGAATGAACTTCTCTGTCTGATGTATTACTGTATAGTTGTCCTTTTTTCTTGCAATAAACTCAGGAGATGTGACATTATTTATGAAGATGTTTTAGCAGAGGCACTGCTGAAAAACCTTGTCTGTGTAAAAAACATTATTTGCCTTAAAAAAAGGTCATTTCTGTATATAAAATGCACATTATATCTGGGATTCTACAGCTACGCAAAAAGAATAAAACCTGTGGTATAACATTCTTTTACAAGTTTCCGTTCTAGCTACCTCTGCTTATGATCCCTAGGTTATAGATATGTAAGAAATAACTACATCATTAAAGGTTTTTTGAGATTTGCAGCTAAAAAAGAAATAAAACCTAGTGTTCACATGCAAACACTGATTTTTTTCTGACGAAATATAGTAAATTTCAACAGAGTCTCTGTGTTTGGATAGGTACACACACCATGGTATTGGTACGTGTGGCAAGCTACATTTTGCTTTCTTGCTCAGTGTCTCAGTTACATGTGCCTTGTTTAATTGGGTATGGCTAATGATTATCTGTGCTAGTCTATGCCTTGAATTTAAATTGAGCAACAAGACCGGTCATTTCCTAATGATTCCATTAATGCTACTTTAAATTCAAGAGATTATTTTATTCAGGTATGAAAATGCTTGAAGGAGTATTATGACTCAAATCTACTACTGTCCTATAAAAAAAGCTGAAAAAGTATGTATATGTATTAAAGGTGACAGAGATAGATGAGATTAGCTTAGCTTTTTGCTTGACAGCATTTTCCCACGACATATGCTCAGTGCTATCAGGGTTATTACAGAGAGCACTGACTAATCAGGGAGACAGATTCACAAACAGTGACTGCAACACATGGTGGCCTCTCAGTGTTAAAAAGGACCATCGCAGTCATTTGTAAACATGGTCAGATAATGTGAGTATTTATCATTTTGATTGCTTCAGCCACAGTCATCAAACCCAGAGATCTTTTGCGCACTACTTCAATGGTCTGAAAAGGAAACGATCTTGTAAGTTAGCAGCGTCCACTGCTGCATGGAAGAAGTGAGGGAAAATTCTGACAGGTTTTTAATGGGCCTAATCTTGAATAAGTGTATTAAAAGCATTACCTTTAAGAGTAATCAGTAACTGTGGTTTTAATGACAAGCTGACATTAATTATGACTGGCTCTTTTAAGCCGTGTTACCACCAGACCTCTTATTTATCAAATGCTGCATCTATGTGAAGAAGTCAAGTAAATCCAATTGCAGGGAGAAGCAGCTGAAGTTCTACGTGACTGATGTAGCCAGTCGTTAAGTGCTCTGCTGACCTAATTTTACAGCTGCTCAGAGAAGACATTTGTAAATGGGCTTGTGATTGGATCTACAGCAGTCCCATGCAGTGAATACCGTATATTTTATTATGAGAAATTTCTGTGGTATGTGCACAAGCTGTTAGAATCAGTCATAACACTGTTTAGAAGAGGAGCCAAAAGCTTATAGATGTCAGGGCAGAGACTGATAATTTAAGTTACGGACATCAGTGTTTTTTATTAATCTTGCAGTCACCTCTTTCCAGAAAGTCAAGGTAGGGTTAACAGCTCTATCAGATTTGCAGGACAAAACTGTGAAGTTATTTTGCATTTTTTATACCAATGGATTCTATGAAAAATGTCCACCATTTTTTTTTCCACTTTAGTTTCCATTAACTTTCTTTAAAAGGTTTTATAACAGGCCAGTTTGTTGCTTACCTACCAAACACAAGTTGCCATGGGAGTTATATTTTAGTTCCAGATTCCCCAATGTGTGTGGTACAGACAGAAAACTAAATACATCATCAGCCATTTAGGCAAATCTCTTTGCCAAGGAACATTTTTTTTTCTAGTGCCACTTTACTGGTGTATCGTACATCTCAGGTTTAAAAGTCTCGAGCAGTGGAATCCCAGCTGTCTCCTGTCCAGAGACATGAGCGTAGTCTTGCCTGTACTGGAGTTAGGAGTGATTTCCTAGTGATCTCAGTGGAGGTATACTATGTCCCAGTTCAGCCCAAGAAATCTTTCATAGGGTTTTCTTGATATTCATCTTAAATTTAATCCTTAATTTAGCCTGCTAGGGTTTATTTATTTATTTTTTTTTAACTCCTGTCAGTATTAAACAGTACTTTTGGACTGTTTGGACAATGCCCTTAATAACATAGTTTAATTGGTCAGCCCTGAATTGGTCAGGCAGTTAGACTAGATGATCGTTGTAGGTCTCTTCCAACTGAACTAAGAGTCTAGTCTAGTCTACTCTAGTCTAGTCTGTTCTATTTTTCATACTTTTTCTATTATGTTTCATTGTTGTTCTGATACTTTCAATTATCTAACAAGTATTGATTCTGTCATCCCATATATCCTAGACTGCAACATAGAAAAGCTTTGCTTTACCTTGTGATAAAATTTGCATGTGCATATTTTAAAACACTATTTACATTTGCAGTGTCTGATGACCTAAGGTCTTTCATAAATCTGGATCTAGAGGGTTTTCTGAAAATTATTTTCATGGTTCATAACAAAGAATTCACAAAAGTCTTTCTAAAGAAAGATTAGTACAGACTAATATTTCAGGCAGTTTTTATTATTAATTTAATCTAAGGAAAAAAGTTTCCTTATGGCAAATCTCAGCGTTTCTTGTCTCTCACCCTCCTGATGTGCCCCTTTGAGAAGAGCCTGGCTCTGGCTCCCTGTCAGCCCCTTGTAGGCACAGTTAGGTACTGCCAGAGTTGTCCCTTCTCCAGGCTGAACCAGCCCTGGTCCTCCAGCCACTCCTCATGGGTGGATGCTCCAGCCCTGACCACCTCGTTGGCCCCCTGCTGAGCTCACTCTGGATTATTGATATTTTTTCCATACTAAGGAGTCCAAAACTGCACACAGTGTCTAAGTGATTGTGTTGAACATTTTAGAACAAGTCCCAGAACTTTGTTAGCCACAAGATAATCCTAAATATTACAGAAGGATCTACCCTGTCACACTCACTAATGGACAGCTGCTTTGAATGGAACCTGTGTTATTCAGTGATAACTTATTGTCTGTATTCTTGGGACAAAATGAGGTCTGGGTCAAAGCGGAGAATTTTGTCGTAGCAATGCCATTCAATGCTGGAGTCCATGTGAAATGGATCCCTAACAATCAGAGATATGTTGGAAAATCACTCTGAAGGAAAGACTGCATATGCTTCTCCAGACTTCCAAAACTGGGAAGAAATTCTAATCTGAGCTCATTTGCCTTTGGATGTGACATTTCTGCATAATTCTAATGGGGGGTGTGATTGAGCGGTGAAAGGAGGATGTCTTATACCCAAAGAGTCTAACTTGTACTGCTCAGCTGAATTGTTATACCGGACTATTGAAAAATGAACTTAACTGTAACGTATGTTCTGATCTTAAACCTGCTTTTTTTAATTCCTTTGGCCTGTGAAAGACAAGTATATACTCAAGATACCAAGTGTGGTTGGTAAAAGACCTCAGGTGATGGCACTGGGAACCGCAAATATTATATTTATAATCTATGAGATTTGCCTTTCTTACATCTTTAAAACATTTCTTAAATCTTTAAAAGCTTACAGAAAACTTTCTGTACACTTTAAACAAATCTTTGTGCATGGAGTGATTAAAAGCATGGCAAAGGTTCCAAAATACCCTGTGTTTTCCCAGCTGTAGCTGATCTCTCTATGTTTTAATGCAAGTTTCTGTATGTAAGTGTTTAATAAGAAAGTACATTTAATATTACTTATCCTCATGCTGATCTTTGCCAAGCAGGTCTTATTTGTTCTTTTCAACTTGAGGCATATGTGTGCGTGTGCAGGCATATAGTGCAGAGGATGTATAACAGCTGATTTTACAACTGAACATACTTTCTGTTTTTTTAAATATGCAGATCTTACCTGTCACGTAAAGCACGTTGTACCAAACGTACTTTTGCATGTAGTTTCAAAGGTGCAATTGACTCTGCTGGATGTACTGGGAAATGAATGTTTAAGGCACAAGAAACTGGGAAAAATATTTGGCTGAGCAGCAGGGACCCTGTCTCCTGAATAGAAAGGGTATTTGCAGTTTCTTTCGCTTACAGATAAAATTCCATTGAGGCCTGAGACATGATTTTTTTCCTAATTCTGAGTTTTGAACCAGTTATATAGATCTCTGAGCTCAAATACAGTTGCTTTATTTCAGAATGACCCTTTCTTTCTCTGAATTGAATCAGATTCACGCTATGTTTTCTCTTACATTTGTTTATTTTCTTAGTCCCTGTTCCATGTTACAGTACTCTGGTCTGCTTCATTATACTGCTGCCTTCCCAATAGTTATATATGGAAAAGCAGCATGATGATGAAAATTGCAGAGATTTTAGAAAACATTTTTTTGTTCTGTGGAAGAATGCATGTGCCCATGTGAAAGTTTATTCAAGCCTTAAATCTGGAAAGTGAAAAATTGTAGCTAAAATGTGTCCACTGGCCATATTGTACTTTTAAAGTAATGAAAATGTCTGAGATTTTGTACATATACAAGAGAGTAAAATTCATTTCCTTCTGTAAAAGTAAAAGGAGATACTTTCTATTTGAGCTACAGGAGAGTTCTTAAAGGCTTCACTTTAATGTAATTTCTGTAGTATTTTCATGGATGTGATATACTGTCTACAGGATAGGAGCAATTGCCTATAACTTGCAAAATCATTAATAATGTTGCTTAGTGAAATTTTCTAAGTAAACATTCTCCTGCATGCAAACAGCTGGAAGAGAGACTAATAGCATCAATCAATTTAGGTTTACTAGAAGTATAACAGGAATGCCCTGTAGGGCTCATTGGTATCATTCAGCTTTGGGTCTTTTCTAGCATCAGCATCTGTACACTTACACTTGGTGCTGTTTCACTGTAAAAACTGCAATGATTAAGTCTAGAAAAGATAGTTGTGTCAGTCTTGAAAAACATGTAGAAAGCTTTTAAATTTTCGTGTAACACTTCTACAGAATGTAAAGTTTCTTCATTTTCTCCTCCAGTGCTACTGCAGTCAAGTAACAGATACAGTATGTGGATTTAGTCCTGGGTTTGTTCCGGCACCAAGTGCCTTCCTACCGCTATTATAAAGAAAAACTTTTTGTGACTTCACTGGGAGTTTTGCTTACATATGGAATATGGGATAGCCCTGTCCTGTCACTAGAAATATTAGTACACCAGTAGAGATGTAAACCCCATGGTTACATTAATTTGAAACACCGATTTAAACCATTTGGATGTAAAACTGGCCAAATCATGCTTGTATTTAATGATACCATACAAAAAATGAGTGGAAACGAGTTCATTGCTTAGTAAATGAAGAAATGTATTGATGTGGGAAAAGATTCTTGTTCTTATTTACAGACTTCTTAGTTATCATAAATAGCTTCAGAAACAGTGCAAAATTTCTTAATAGCAGAAATTATAGTGCATACATACTTTCAAGTAAGGAAGCTTAGTTCATGCCATTTTCAGCTTCCTTGTTTTCTCTCTTTTTTTTTTAAAGGATGTATATTATAAAGCCCCCTGTTTCCAGATTCCTAGAGCTGTTGTTATCAAGGCATAGTCACTGTGGGGGTGGATGTCTTGGATTTTGTGCTAGTCATGAGAGATGTGAAGTAAACCAACAGATTTTTGCCAGTCCCTTTGAAAGACTTTCCATTTCCTCCCAGTTTAAAAGCTTTTCCTTCATTTCAGACCACAAAATACAGTCTTCACTCTTGAGAGTGAGCTCTGACCAAGGACGTTGCAAATGCCAGCCTCAAAAATACCTCTGTTCAGTTTCTTCATGGGGAGATTACTACCACCGCTCAGTGATCCTGTGCTTGTGGGGGTTTCTACAGAAAACCCCATAGAGCTGTCCCACATAGCTAATTCTTTTTTTAGTTACTATTCTAGATGTTCAGAGCTTATTTCTGAATAAATTTCCATATCATCATAGTATATTTAATACAGTGATTTTAACCCAACTTATGTTTAGCATATGGAATTTAGCAGAAATTTTAAAAAAACAGTCTTTCCTCCCCTTCTTGGGCAAAACTTATTTTGTATCTTCTTTCCAACTGTTGTTTAGGATTTTAAGTGAGGCTAATTTTTCATGGCACTTTGCTTTCATGTACTACTTTTTGAATTGCAAATAAAAAAGTTTATTAAAATGGAAAAATTGAAAAGTATATGGTTTCTGGGAGTTTTTTTTTTTTTAACTGTTTTGTCATTACATAATAGCTGTATGGGAGTTCCAATAGGATATCCCATCAAATTAAGCATATCATTAAGTTTCAAGATTTTGTTAGTTTTAATCTCGTTTACATTAAAGTGAAGTATTGAAGCAAAAGTGAAAATGAGAGCAACATTTGTAAGTGACATCAACCTGATGCTCTGGCAATATTATCCCAGCCATCTCATTAATTACACTGCAGTATTCACAGCACTGACTCACGAACTGTAAATGTGCCTATTAACGTTGACCTTAATTTGTATTACTATCCAAACAAAGCTATATCTTAAAGGTATATCAAAATATTGATTCAAAACTCTAAGTTTAATTGGCTATTCCACAGTTACATTATCTATCAAGAAAGGAATGGCTTGCATCACCCTTTGTAATTTCTGGATGATTATTCTTGTAACGATAAAGAAGGTAAACCTGCAGATCGATTACCTTTTGGCTACAACCAGACCATTATTGAGCTATCACCTATTTTGTCAACAATTTATTTTACCCTTGGTAACAGTGCAGAGCAAATTCTTATGCCATACACATATGATCACAATTGATAAGGGATTTATGACACTAATCATAAATCCATTTTTGTACTTGCCCTGCTGGGACGATACCATGCAGTGTAAAGCATCATGTGTAATATATGTCATGTATGTGAAGGATACAGTGTTTTATTATTCTGTTCAGTAGGTTAAAAATTATGAACTGATTTTCTAGCCACTACTGACTGTGGGTTTTGTTTCTTTTATCTCTCTGGATGTGACAATGGTGTACTTGCTTTCCTGGTTGCAAGAGGGAAGTTGCAGTGGAAAAACCCATGACAGCCAAAAAGATACATGTTTATACATATATGACTGTACATCACTGTATGTGTCTCAGTCTGTAATGTAATGCATTGCACAGGTAATAAATAATTTTCTCAAAATTAAAGAATATACTGACTAGCAGTCATCACTTTGGGCAGATAGACAAGGTTTTATTCCTTGCTGTCACCCTGCCTCGCCATTTTCTCAACCTTTGCTGTTCTTTTCCTTCACATTTTCCTGTCTCTCATGTAAGCTCCTCAGGGCACATACCATGTGTCAGTATGCTTTGGTGTAAGATAACAGGCATAATTTCACTTGACATTTATTACAATAAAGTAAGTAGCAATGTATTTAGAACAAAAGCATGTGTTAATTTTTCAGAGGGATGTCTGATAAAACTGGTTAAGTAAGATTCTGATCACACTGTTAACCCTGATTCTTTTTCACCTAGGTTTTAACAGTTGTAATGCAGAACTAATATTGCTGATTTCATTAACTGAGCAGGTATGTTGATTGTTTGAATGAGAAAGATAAGCAGGATTTTGCTTCTGAGAAGAAATACTTGAGCCTCCATTATATTACAACGTAGATGCACTGTTAGATAGCTGCATGGAGCTTAAGATCAGTGGTTCACCTGTTCTGACTTCTTGTCAAAGGTCAGACAAGCTATTAGATTTCTTCCAGTTACCTGGGAACATGTGTATGCTTAATGCATATTTTATAAATAAAATGCTACCAGTGACTTTACACTTTCACTTTTTCTGGTTAAGTCATACATCAATCCCCTTAGCTGGAGCTATAAGCCAAGACAGGTCAAGGTTCAGGTTTCAGGAAAAAGAAAGTACTCCAAAGACGTGATTTTTAAATGGCTTTACTGAACTGTTAAATATGGCGTACCACAAATAAATGAAAAATAGTTCAATATAAACACTACATGAGTTAAATATATAATATATTTTTAAAAAATTATCAGGAATGGAAAAAAAAGTCTTAATATTGAAATCCTTCCAAAATTTAAGCTGTTAAGGAACACTAACGATGGTCAGGCAAATAGGGCTCAGAGTTGCCCTAGATGTCAGACATTAGGTTGTAAGGAAATGGGTGTTTCATTGCACCTGCAAGAGAGAATTTCTACATAAACAGGAGTTGGGGAAAAGTTCATTATTGTAATTGTGGTAAATGGAAATGCTGAATTTATTTTCCCATTTGTAGGCAGTCTGCCTGTGAACTTTTTATATCTTGTGTTTATTTCAGCTAGCACAATTTTGTCCTATGGTTAGGTCCTTATGTGCAAGTTAAAATTCTGCCCCTTTGACAAACTGTCTGTGGCCAAAGGAAACCACCATTTCCTTTGATTCTTGTTCTCTTGTCATCTCTTTTTGGCTGTTTGAGGCTAATAGTCTTAAAATGCAAAGCCCTTCTTATAAAATTATAAATATATGAAAAGTTTGTAATGAGTACAGCTTTCCACAAAAAGATCTGGAATAGTGTAATAATGTCCTTGCTAACGTTTTTCATCCTATCCACCTTCTAGCAATTGTGTGCATATATATACACACATACTTAAATATATGTATACTTACATATATATTAAATATTTATATATACATATTGTATGTATGCATATCTCTATATATCCTATCTATATATATCCTATTCTATTCCCAGTAAGCTTTGTTTCTTTAATCCATTGGTACGAATTCATCAGCAGTGACATAAGACAACAGATACTTATCTCTAAGTAAACTTCCTCCTGTTTCGCTCTATTTTAGCTTTGCTATCTCTTACTGCTTATTCAGCAGTTCTTTCCAAAGCTACTTGGGGCCTCTGATCACCATTTTCTACTGTTGTTCTCTGTCCTTCCCAATCAAAATGTCATGTCTCTAGGTCTTAGTGCCACTTTAATATCAGCAAGCTTCTGGAAAAATGATATATGCCTTTGAAATGCTTTGAGGGCCAGGCTCAACCCGACAATCTGAGAAGACTGAAGAGACTGAATGGGCACTCGCGACTTCACTGCTTGCTGAGGCATTGTGCTTGACGCGTCTGGGGTAGAGAAATAGTTGGCATCAGTTATATTCCTCCAGCAGGGCTTCCTTGAGAGAGCAAAAGGTGCTGCCATTTTACACATTTCAGAAAATGATTTTAGGCAAACATCTAAGCACATGTCTTGCTCTAGGATTCCCAGAGCAATGGGTCAGCTCAGAACCTCTCTTCTCCTTTGCCTCCAGGCAAACAGAGCACTCTCCAGGGCAGGTGCTGTCAGGTAATTGGGTTCTTTTTTCAGTGCACATTTTGGGAACTGCCTTATTCCCTGGAAGCTGTCCTCAAACTCTTCTGCACTTGTTTTGGTCCCCTGCCCCTGACTAAATTGCAGCTGAATTCTGACATTGATTTCTACATTCCTGGTCACAGAGAGATGACATGATTTAGTTTTGTTATTTAGCCAGAAGGCTGTTCCCATGCTTCCACAAGCCTCTCTGTACTCATTTGTCTGCTTTCTGAATCTCTCTTGTACTCCTGTGCTTTAATTCTCTGATAGTGGCAAATAGTTTAAAATTGTCAAGTGCAAACGTGGCTTTGAGGCTACTGTGTTTAGCTGGTTACACTTTGCTTCTGGCACTAGCAGTATGTTGCCTTTCTTGCTCTCGACAGCTACATCAAATTATTGTTCTATGTTGGAATGAGGAGGCCTACATATGTAAATCTTATATTAGTTTATGACTCTGGCAAATAACTTATTAATGCAAAATCATTTTGTTGACTCTAACTTCCTCATTAAATGCCATTATTTTTGATGTGCTCATGCAAAAGCATTAATATGTAAATAGTGATGGAGAGTTTAATCTATTAATGGTTCCATGGACTACAATATTTTCTTTGTGCAAAATGTGCCTTCCTCATTCATTTAAATGGTTAATCTGATTATTTTAACCATCTGTATATTTATTAAATAACTGAAGTGCAATCTAGATAATGCTGTTATAAATTTGAATTAATTGTATTACATATATGAAATACATAATTATGATAGTAAAGAGTTATTTGCTGAATTAATTAAGTGAATGCTAGGAGCTGAGGGGCATTAGAGGATAAGAAGTAACAGCCAGAAAATGGAGACAGCTAAGCTAAGGCTTATCCTGTTCTTTTTTACAGACCAGCCCAGAAAACCAGGTCTGTATTTGTCATCTTTATTGTGGACAATACCAGGAAGGTGGTGTTCAGTGGGGAATTTCGCTGCTAAATTCTCATACCTTGCTGCTGAACACAGGTAGACTTCAATCTTTCAGACACTTCTAATTTGGACAGATTTGACTGATTTTTAAGAAAATGGCTGAGAGAGCGTCTTGTACAAAAGAAAAAAAGGCAAGCTAATTGTTATGAAAAATGTGGATGCAAACATTCTGTCAAATGATGTGGTCACTTTGTATTTGAAAATCAGAGTCATCTTCCCCTTAGCCATGTTTTTGGAGATAAGCGGAAAAAAATGGTTGAAAAATTTCCTTCTGGGCAGCCAAAAACCAACCTGGGACTGATAACTGATATGGATAATTTGAGTGGGACCTTGCAAAGTGCTGAGCAGCTGGGGGATGTTGAATGAAGTAAGAGGCAGTGTCCCATTTACACTACCCCCATGGCAGGATGGCACAGACAACCTTTTTCTGCAGTACCTCTTAGAAAGCTTTTTGATGCTGCATGACATACTCAAAGGCTCATACCCAAGGGCTTAGTTTGCTTAGTATTTTCTACTGTAGGCCCAACACACACAAGGAGAAAAGAAATGGAAATACACAGAAGGGAGACATGAAGCTGTGAAGAGCTGTAGTCAGTGAATTGTCTCTGGATTCAGTGAAACTCTACCTCTATTAGTAGATTAAATACTCTTTCTCACTACACTTTTAAGGTTAATGGGGGGACAAAATTAGGCATCCTGTGGGAAGGCTTTGTGTCAATGGTGCCGATTAGAAAAGCATAAATGAATAGCAATTCTGTCAGAAAACAAGTATGAGAGGAGTTTTTTCCAAAGCTCTGTAAGATATGATCTTTTCTTTGCCTTTTCTACTGCCACAGTGAATTGTGAAAACATGGATATACATGAGATCCAATCCCAGAGCATAGTCTGCTGATGTTGGACAAGTTGGGACATTTGGGAATACATTTGGGAGATTTCAGATTTGAAGATATTTTAATTCCTGTACGATATACACCAGCACAGACTGAGCTCCTATTTAGCAATGTCAGTCAGTAACTTGTTTATGGGTAAAACAAGTGACTAATTTCGAAAAATTGTCTTATTTCTCACCATATATTTCTAGTAGTTATATCAACATTATTATTGAAATAATATGGTTATTAGGAAGCTTTCTGTAAAACAACATTTTTTTCCTGGCATTTCCCAATCAGCTAGGATGTTTGGCAGCTGTTGTGTTTAAAATAAAAACGTTTATTATTCAGCACACTGGAATTTGGTGTACAAACTGGGAGGAAAAAAAAGAATCCATAGTTCGTCTTTCCAGGTGAACTTCATCTTTTTTTCAGAACCTACACTTCACCTTTTTTTTCAGATGTGTTTTGTACTGTTTCTTCCTTAGTACTGTGTTATGTCTGGTTCAATGCTTGCACCTTAGTAGCATTTGCCCCTGTAGACTTCCCCTCTGAAAGATGTTTTGCACTTTCTTTCCTCAAATGGAAACTCGTGTTCACCACTCAATGTTTACAAAAATGCAGTAACAAAACGATGACAAGCAGTCTTCTGTGTTTTAGCCACTTTGTACAGGGTGATTAGAAAGGTACACAAGATTTTTCTGTACTGGTTTACTGGTGACCTTGGTCAATGCTGACCTAAAATAACCGTGCTTTGTAAAGGACAGGATGAGAGGTAGTTCAGTTATCACACTAGCTCTGTTTGAGCTATTTCCTAGGTTAAAAATTGACAATTGAACTGAGTTATGATAGCAATTCTGTGAACTTGACCAGTGCATAGCACCAAAGATGGATTCAGCTGAAACCAGCAAATTGATTTTGTAAAGGAAAATAGCTTGTCTAGGATTAGGAACCAAGGTTCAGAGTCTAGCTTATATGAGAATATAAAACTGGAGGGATACTAAAAGGCACATTCTACTTTTGTTGTGCTTGGCTGACTTTTGTGGCTATGCTGTAAAGATAGGGGGATGAAAATTTGTGAAGAATGTGACTAATACATCAAACAGATTTCCTGAGAAGTGGGAGTAAGTTTTAATTTTAAAAAGCAGGAGGCTAAAATTTGAAGACAAGTTTTAAAGTGAGAAATC
>JAVKLA010000074.1:20846086-20859418 GCA_034782735.1 Sagittarius serpentarius | reverse complement strand
GGAGGGGGATATTCCCTGGCAATGAAGTCAACAAGGTTAATTATAATCAGCATATGAAGCAGAAGCACTGAGAATAAAACTAGTGTTTTTCTGTCCTCTAGGAATGGCTGGTAACTACTACAAAGAGCAAAGTAACTGCAAGGAGCAGGAATTGGTGAATTATATCATATGCTGTTGTACACTGTCACACATAAGATGAGGGGGAAAAATTACTAAAGAAGACGACAGATCAACGTGAATGTAAGTGAATGTATGATGGCTTAAATACCGTGAAATCATATGAGAGCATCCAGACTCATCAGGAACACTATTCGTTATCAGGCAGTGGTCATCTCTGTTAAGAATCATTTGGCCTAACAGGGTCCTTTGGGGGATGGCTAATTTATGACAATTTCCTGACTAGCCTAGCTCTGCTGAAGTGGAGAGTTACATTCTGCATATTCTGAACCTTGGGAAACTCACTATGGCTTCTGCTGGAGCACTTTAAATGCTGTGGCACATGCAGAGTAAAGCAAATCCCGAAACAATTCCACAAACACCACCAGCACAAATCAGGGCAATATTTTTAATAAGGTATTCGACTGAAGTGATGTAGTTGTGGCTGACACTGGAGGGATATCTCTCACTCACAGAGTACAAACGATTTGCATTTGGATTTTGCTACAGCTGTCTACTTCTACTTCCAGTGATACAGCCTTACTAAACAAACCTCATAGAAAGGGAGGCAGTGTTAATTATTTTTTTATTCTTTGAACTTCAATGGTGTTTTTAAAGAACACAAAGAATTGTGCTAGTTTTCTGGGTTTTATTCCCACACAGCCCCACCCCCCACCCCCACCCCCCGTAGTCATTAGGGCAAACTTCTTGGCTCAAGTTAAATAAAACATTTGGTTGTTATCTTTGGCAGATGGGTATTCTTGATCGTGGACTGACTTTGAGGCCCTGTGCTCAGAGTTCAGAGGTCATGTGTGAATTTGTTATGCTTCCTGGTTAACTTAACAAAATAAATGAATCTGATGAAATTCTCATGAAGTGTTTATTTTTTAGTGTTTCTATAATATACAATAAATGATAATTTATGAGGCGCAATTGAAGAAAAGTCTAGAGGAAGTTGTGTATAAGATTAGGGGTTTATTAAATCAACTTTATTGTGTTTTCAAAACTTAAAAATGTTTTACAGCTACAATAAATTGTTTGAGAGTGCTATCAACCTATAAATTTTAATAATTTAATAAATATTCTGCCATAAAGTGGGGCATGTGGCCAAATCTCAGAGCTGCTTGTGCACAGAGTATCATAATAGTAATGTAATGTTTTTTGTTTACCTGGATAATGGAAAAGTGATCTGTTCTTATGCATAACACGTGGCAATTGGTCATTAATTTTAATGAACTGCATCTAAGAACTCACAGGAGTCAGGAGGATAGCTGACATCCTCCTCTTTCCCCATCTGTTGCAGGCTGTTAGATACTGCTGTTGAATATAAGGAGGGAGCGTCACTTATTACCTCTCTCGAAGCATGTTGACCTTTTAGGCTTTTGGGAAAGTGACTGTAATGTCAATATACATCTTAATGGGAGACCGAAGGTAGTTATTAATCTCTCAGTGCTTGCCTAGAAGGAAACAAATAGGGAAAAAGTGAATTTATTTCACATGAAGGGGGAGGAGACTGAATAGAACGGGAAAGCAGCTGCTGCAATTGTTTTGGGTGTGTTCTTGCAGTTTTTTCATTTTTTCTTTTTTTTTTTTTTTTTTTGGTCATAGCTACGATTTAGAGTGATAGCTGGATTTGATCACATCTGGAACCAATATCATCAATTATCTGGAGGGGTTTTTTTGCACATGGTCTTGGTAAACTGTATCCTGTATCCTGCCAGTAAAGTGTAATGTAGTGGAAGATCTAAGAGGTCTCCTCCAACAATAGCTGTTCTGCACTGGATGGTGGGAGTAGTGGGTTGAGGGAGAGCCAGTGCAGGACCCTTTCTGGATCTCAGTAAGAAAGGACTAGAAACAACTGGCTTAATAAGGTGACTGCTTTAAGGAAGAGGAATATAGATACCCAAGAAATCTTACATCAGTTCAGTTGCTGGGCACTCTGAATTACTGCAGCATCTGCTGGAGCCCGGATAGATTTTTGCACAGCACACTGTGCGGAGCAGATCCAGTCTGCAGAGAGAAGCTCTCCCTTTTGGTCATATGATTTCCTCGCAAAAACAACTCCATTCCTATAGGATGATCTCATGAGAACTTCTTGCTGCACTTTTAGATAAAGGCAAGGCCAGGCAGCGTTACCACCAAGAGTACCCAGTGAGAGCTGCCCACAGGCTTCTCTCTTGCTATTCACTGGCTGAGTTTACACTGCAGCCACGAAATTTGTGCAGCACAGACCTGAAGGCCACACAGTATGTCTAGCACAGTACAGCACAGTGCAGCATGGTCCTGCACCCACTTATGTGGCTGTTAGGTGCATCACTAGTTCCTAAACATGCAACACCCTCCCCGTCAGGATCAATACAGTAGCTATCCAACACTGAAATAACTACGAAAGCAGAGTTCTATGTAGTGGGATATCTGCAGTTGTTGATAATACAGCACCTAGAAATCATAGTTTATTTTTGCTTTTCTTTTATGTTCTATATTTAAATAATAAATTGGGTTTTTTTCTGGAGATCTAAATAAATAAATTTAAAATAGGAAGTCCCTCATAATTTCCTCTACTTCTCCCATGCTAAAAAAACCCCAACAGGTGAGATGGATGAGATTTAATCCAATTTGCAGTGACTTAATCGAGGGAAGGGTTGTATGATAGTTGACAATCTATATACACCATTTGCATCTTATACAAACATAATTTCAGAACCTCTTGAAAGGATATTCATGTCTTCATTCATTTATCTATTCATTGCAAAGGGAGAATCCATTTTCTTCCAGATTATGCTTATCTCTTGTGAAAGGAGTCCTCATTTACTAGTGGAATTGACAAAGACCATGTATCAAGTGATTGTTTCTACCTTTGAAGTAATTTTTGTGACTATATAAATATATGTATACGTGCACACAGTTCAGCTACATTTTGACTTAATGAAGAGCTTAATAAAAATCAGCATTCATAGCTCCTGTGTAGTCAGATAAATTAGTTAATGCACAAATGGAGCTCTTATGTATTATGCAAAAGATTAGTTTTAACATTTGCATAATGTGCTACAAATGACCTACTCTTTCAAGCAGTAGAATCTTGGTTAAAAGTGGGCTGAAAACTGAGGTGACGTCAATAAAGTAATTACTCCTAGCTTGGCACATCTCATTCATTGTCAAAAGTTCAAGACCCCTTATAGTGCTGAGAGAACAACTGAAAGACATTCAAGGTGGGCTGAAGCAAGAATAACGCAAAAGGAGTCAGCAGGAAGAACAGAGAATGAGCAGTGTGATTTGGATAGCAGAGATCTTTAGCTCTTCAGCATCTGATCCAAAGTCCCATTAAACTGAAAAAGCAGTCATTATGCTTTCTTAAACAGTACTAGTCTGGATGACAAACTACGTATCTGAGGTATGAGATTGTACTAATACAGAACTGACTATTCTGTGAGCTAAACCTTACATCAGTGTAATTTCTGAGTAGGAAGGGAGAAGTACTCTTTCCTTAGGTATCTGGAAATAACTATGTTGTAACTTCACTATGTGAGAAACAGCAAGTGTCTGAATTTATATCACGAACTCGATCATACCTGAGGGTGGCCCAGAGAATGGATTGGAAATGCCTGGTGTCCAGTCAGTCCTTGGTTTGGTCTGTTACATGGTCAGAGACCTTACTGTTTCCTCAGGTTTCATGTAGGAAAAACTCCCATGAAAACACTCTCACAAAATTTTGGCTTGCTACAGCAAACAGCTTACAAGACCAACAGGTCCATGGTACTAACACCATTCAGTATAGATTGTCTGAGTCAGCGTTACTCATAATATATTCTTCTCTACCTGTCTGCTGTTAGACAGTCTGTACTGAAGGCATTTCAGCCCCTCTGCAGTTCTGGAGGCCAAACAACCTCTTTAATTGGTGCTATTAAAGAACCTTCTTAACTGCCTCTCAAACAAAGGATTAAATTAACATGTTAGAATTGTTAACTCCAGATTGACTGAGGCATGTGAACAGAGCAATTAAAAGAGATATATACTACCACCGATTGTGTAATAGGCTTCTCTCTGTCGTATGTTGGAAGAAGCACAAAGGCATCTTGTGTTGTATGTTGGGCAGGCATACAGGTACCTAAATTAATTTAATGTACTTTTAATCTAATTTTGAAGGGGATGCTTAATAAAATTTAAGAAGAAATCCATCAATACACAAAGTATTATTGCATTACTTATTTTGTTCTTATCAAAAGAAAAAAAGGTGGAAACAACCACTTCTTTATACATGAGTGGCAAGAAGAGTTTGCAATCCAAATAATTTTTGACTGAGACCATCTTAAATTATGTTTTTCTCGGGGTAGAATAAGATCTAATCCACTCTTGTAGTATAAAAATGCAAGCTGCATGAGTGGAATTTCAGTGTTGCCAATTCTTGCGGCTTGTTATTATGGGCCTTGTAATGTCTGATGGTTCCGGTGAAGCCCCAGGCCCCAACGCTGTGTTAAAACATTAGCAAAAGAAATTATTAGGTCTTCAGGTCACAGCAGAGAAGCTTTAAAAAACAGATGTAATTGAAGTACTGAAGAAAGGAGTAACCCATTTTTGGGGCTGGGGGCAGGGAAGAAAGAACAGTTGGCAAGCAGCAGGGATGGGGGCATTACAGCACCCACAGGGAACGGCTACCTTGGGGTGTCCATGGCCTCTGCCGTGTGGGATGTCGGGTCCTGTCCTTCGCCCGCAAGAGCACTCGCACTGTGTGATACACTTCCCCTGCTGACACGGCTTTGTTCGGGAAGCATTGACCAGTTTAGGGCCTGTGCCTCCTCCAGAATGGGAGCTGCACCCCTTCATCACCAGCCGGGGATGGTGAATGTTTTACCCTGCACACTCCACCCAACACGAGCACTTCTTCCTACTCTGACTGCTGCTATTCTTCCGATTCCTTACACAGTGCTGCTCAAATATTTGACTTCTGGATAAAAAGACTGTGCTGCTCAGGGGAGAGTGAGAACCCCTTCCTTTCCATGACGCGCACAGGCATAGCGGATGGAGTAAATGGACCACCGGGTTCCAGCGCTGAGCCACCCGTGTCTCACTCCAGCCGCTCTATCAGACTGAAGACCACCTGCTTGAAAGTCCGCTTAAAACCTCCTTGGGGATAAAGAAGCAAGAAATACAAAATTATATATTTCATTCAAAAATCTTATAATTTCAACACTTTGGTGACTGTGGGGTTGTGTAAGAAAATAACCGTGGCATCTAATTATGATAACTGTTGTCAGAGTCTTGGTAACAGCCACAGGCACAGTGGATTGAAGTCAGGTCATTTTTATCAATCAGATGAAGCCTCATTGTTTCACTAGGAAACAGAGTTTGCAGCTATCTTTATGACAGCCAGTGTTCTGTCTTAATTAGTAATATTATTTCTACTTCACCTAAAATAGCTGAAGGGTTCTCCTGGGATCTATTCTTGGATACAATTTTGTTTAATCTTATTATTAATGGTAATAATTTTTTTCTTGCTTGGATTATCATCTGTATGCCAATGATTCTATTATTTAAGCAAACAATTATTACACATTACAATTCCATTTAATGCGTGACAATAACAAATCATAGTTACAGCTTATTCAAAGTAAATTAGTTCTAAAACACTAATAAAATTAATTGCAAGATGTTTGATTGGAAACTAGAGCTGGTTAAAACAGGACCTCTTTGTCATGGTCTTTGATAGTGCTGGAATAAAGCTACCAGCCTTAAATATCTTGGTGCTTGTTAGCAAACAAAGAGTAATTGAAACTTGGTTGCTAAGAGACATTATTTTTCATTGTTGACAATCATGATTTTCTTTGATTGCTGCTTCTATTGTTGTTCATTACACGAGCTAAATGTTTTCATGTAACCCTATGAAAACATGCTTCAGATTCCAGTCGTTCTGTGGGATACCACTGGGTCTGTTTAAAAAGCTTTTAGTCAGGATGGGATGCTCTTGGAAGAGTGGTGGTGTGGGATTTTCTGTTGTAGATGTGCATTTTTGGAATGCCGAAAAGACATGAATGGAAGCTGTAACTGCAGTCCAAAGTTAGCAATGCTAGTGTTCTCTTGTATACCACAGGTGGAAAAATTTGTAGCAGTTCCTTGTTTGATGTCAAAACGTCTTAGCAGCACCAGATATATTTTTCAGATGCTGACACTGGCTTTTGAGGAAGAAATTTTAGTTATCTGAAAAGGGGCTTTATTTTTAAAGCTGCAGTACTCAATATTCTTTGTAAGCTAAGCCCCACAAAAGTGCCTTTATTTCACCCCAAACCATTAATCAAAGTCCATAAAAATATGTAGCTGCCTTATGGAAGGGTGTATTCATTGGCAACTAGAAAAAGTCAAAGCTCTTTGATTGCTGATGCAAGCAGCCATCTATCATTTTTTCCCAAGCAATTCTGTTTAATCAGATCATGTACCTGGCAGATTCTGTTCCAAATTATTTGGTGATTAATGCAAGGAATGAAAAATTAACAGCAAAACCCCCACCCAGACTAGTTGACTATTTTGATCCATTAAATAGACAACTTTTGTTTTAGGTCCAAACTCTGGTCTGTGAAAATTACTTTAAAAATTGAAGGGGGGAAAATGTAAAAAACAGTTTTTAAATTTCCAATTTTTTAAAGTTTAAATTTCTAAATTGTCTTTTAAATTAAATAAATTGTAGTGTATGCATATTCTGACTCTGGCAGAAAATAGTAGGACAAGATGGAAGGACATAGAATAAAGACTTGTACTACGAACTAGAAGGATCAGCGAGGATTTTTGATTCTCCAGTAGATGCATGATTTTCTTTGCAGAGAGCTATGCCACATTCCTTTTCTCTGGCCTGCGGAGGAGCCCTTCAGCTATTAACTTCAGGGTGGCTGAGTGCTGCTTACATCTCTAAGAGCAGAGAGTCCACAAAGGTAGGAAGTACACACTACAACGATTTATACGACAGGATCAGCTTACATAGCAACTTACAGTGTAAATTTTCAGACTGGGAATGTATGCTTTGGAGAGATGCCAGTAGCAGTTCAAGGGGCAAGGAGGTATGACCAATTTTGTTTTGACTATAGTTTTTTTCAGATCGGGACTTACACCACTGTGTGTCTGTGAAGTACCTTGAAAAATTAAGTCAGAGCCTGTCCAGTGCTACAGAGCACAACTGCTATATACATCAGTCTTCGTGATGTAAACAGGACATACATCATAAGACAGCACCTTCCATCAGAAAGAGAAACAGAATTTGTGTGCATATGTGAGTGTACGTGCGTGTGCGCATCCGCATGACTGTTAGTTTCACGTGGAAACCCAGTGTGGCAAAAAATATTAAGTCAGTTTTAGTCCTCTAAAGACTGAGCTTCTTCTGAAAAGTTTGAGGCTGAACTCTTTTACATCATTTCCGTGCTTTGAGATATTTTTTCACTTTAATAGAATGATCTGAAAAGCTGGTTCTTTTCATTCATGTAGAGAGGGATAGCTTCTACTTCTTGAAACTGCTGGGAAGTGAAGTTTGTATGTAACGTGTTAGTAGAAGAGGGAATATTGTGAAAGGGCAGCTATCTTTTAATTTTCCTCTGAAAGCAAAATAACCTTTGCAATGCATTGCAACAAGGATATCCTTTGTGCGTTTCCATGTGTTTAAATACACACTGATGTTGATACAATCTGTTTTCCTAATGAGTGTTTTGCTTTTGTATATCATTTGTCTTAGTATTCTTTTGTTTCTTTGTATTAAGTTCCTATTAATTAGCTTACTGTTTAGGTACTGTGACTAATTCTTGGTTTCTGGCTTCTAATTTGATAACTTAATTAATGGTTTCCAGAGTTCCAGTTTGAGAGAATGATGGCAGTTTTGTAAATGCAGCGCAGCTACCACTGTTTTTGAGTACTGTAGGAGAGGACTGAAAGTCAAGTTCCTAGTGAAATATTTTAAGAGAGTGGGGACAAAAATCATAGAAACCTATAGCTGTAAAGCACAGAAATCAGACTTCATCCAGCAGTCAAGACAAAATTTTAATGGGTCCAGATACCTTTTATGTGATCCGAATGAGTTTATTATATATTTAAAGGGAGTTTCTCTAATGGAGTCAGCCAGACTAGTCAGCCCAATTCTATATGCACTGTATGAATTGCACCATGCAGGAACTAAGCTATAAATTCTACAATCTGTTATCTGGGTAGAATTACAGATTGTGTGGTTACCCGGTCTTTGGGACTTTATTCATTCAAGAAGAAAAAGTGTATACATAAAATCTAGTCACCTAGTAACAATGAAAAAGGACTGTGTACAGAAAGCAGATTAGGCTGGGGTCGGTGACTTTATGACAGCTATTCCAAGATACTTTACTTAAAAGGAAAAACACCAGAGGTGTAGTGCTTTGGAAAATACTACTATGTAAAGTCTATGTTGTATGAGGAACACAGTAGGGGAACAGCAGTGACAGCAAAGAGAGATTTAAATTTCTTTATATGTTCACTCTTTCCATAACAGTCCCTGTGTCGTCATCCTCGTAAACATTGCTGGAGTCTCACAGTAAGACATTAATTCTGGAGAGATATTTGTCACTGTGGTGCATGTGGACTGCCCTCCAGCCGTGGATTTAGTTGCATGTGATATGTATCACTGATGTGATATAATAGGAGAGGTCAGTGTAAAGAGAAGAGGGCAGAGCACTTTTTATCAAGCTGTGCCACATGTTTCGTGGAAGCTGGTATCTACATCAAGATCTGATCTACCTAATATTTCATCTCTGCGTGTCCGGGTGTTCATTCTCCACACGTGGTAGTTACAGGTGGACGAATGGGTGCAACTGTCAATGTGGGTAACTTCTTTATTTGTGTTCGTAGTCACATTTTGCTGTCTATGAGACAAGTATTGATACTTGCAATCTCAGTTTACTTCAGAAATGATCCCATTAAAATCAATTAGCATATTGATGCAATACAAGGGAAAGGGATCTGGTGTCATGTCCATTGACAAGTGTGTATGACAATTCACTTGCTCTTGAAAAAGGGGCCAAGGACAGTCAAAGCTGCTACTGGCACCTGAAACAAGCAAGAGAGGGTTTTCAGTCCTTTACTTGAAGTAAAAGGAAGGTGTTTAACATCTAGACCCTCATCTACTTATGATGCTGTGCATGATAGTATTTGTGGGCACTGGATTACATTTACTGCACTTTCTGATTACCCATTACACATCCACTCCTGTAATTTCATTACACTCTTCTGGTTGGTGATGATAGGACATGTCTGAACTCTCTCACCCTCCTGTGGCTATGTGCAATGGCCTTTAGTTCTGGTTTGAAAAGAGAGCTAATCCTTCAGCAAGCCTCATTAAAAAGAAAAATCCCAGACCTCTTAAAAAAACCCTGTCAGGGTCCTAAGTTTGGGACTGGTGCACGGCATGGTTTAGAGTAGCTTGAAAATCTTGCAATATTTATGTCCACTTTATTCTGCGTATGCACACAACACGCCATTCCGTGTCAAGAGAATGAAGTGTTTGAGTGCTATGAAAATGAGACGATGTTCTGCTACAGACGTTTGCACTTCTGTGTTCTGAGCACGAAGTAGATTTGGTGTGTTACCAGACTGGTAATGTTTTATTCCTGCATTACAATAATGTAAGCACCCATGAACAGCAGAAGGTAAAAAAGGTGTAGTGTTGCCAATTTTTGTGATGTAATTGTGAGTTTTGTGCTATTTTTTGTTCTTACAATGCTAAAAGTGAGAAACTCGACTTTTATTTAGGAAAACTTTTTAAACCTTAATATTATAGAAAGTTGCTTGAAAACAGATGCAGAAACAGGCGTGAAGTTTATGTTCAGATCTCTTTCAAGCTGCATACAATGTAACATCATCTAACTATATGATTAATTTAGGATTAACAATTTATTCAAAGGATAAAATGCTTCTTTGGATTTATTTTGTATGATGGATGTCTGTAGTGCATAAAATATGAGCCTGAGGCAATTAAAAGCAAGTCACTGAATGATATTCCTACTGCTTCTTTTTACACATTTTTATTTTAGTTTGTTTCTACCACCTTTCTGCACCTGGTGTAGTTCCATACTCAGTGTTTGTTTCAGATAACTCAGTTGGGCTCCGGTCAGTCCTGAAAATCCTTTTGCATATGTTAAAAGTTAAGGCATATGCACATGTATTTAGTTACCAGGTGTGGAGATACTACTTAGTGTGAGTAAGGAGTACAGGAGCTGTAGATTACCTACCAGTTATGTAACAAAATGCCTTATGCATCTGACATAAATCAGTCATTCAAACGGCGGAACCTCCCAACCCCCCCCCAAATTTTGAGGGAGTCAGAAGCTGTGGGATATACAATATTCAATTTGTAATGCTTTGCGCTTCCACGGTTTCTACTTTCACATAAATCTTTTTCTGATACTGCTTATGTTTTGAGTTTCAGGGGTTTTTAATGCGACTGTAGCTTTTCATTTGCACCACACGCTCTTCCGGGGGAATATAACTGACCTATTCCCCTTTGCGATGTTCCTTATTTTATATTCACTTCAGCTGCCTGCCTTTCTTCCTCCACCCCAATAAATTCTTTATTCCAGAATTATTTTCTCAGAAACTTCCTGATTTATTTTTTCTGTTTTAAAGAAATGCATAAAAAGGTAATTTGTGCAGGCATTTCTGCTTTCAGTTTACAGTGTTACTAACTAGAATGACATTCATTTTACTGATAAATGTGAGCTAAATCCAAAATTCAGAATAAAGAAGTCATTACATATTTTTTCCAGAAAAAGATTTTTAAATGCCCCACACTGCAGCTTGTCAATGCAGACTGTGAATTTTTAGTAGCCAGGGCTTTTACTCATCGTGAATAAATATCTCAGGGTAAGAGGTCAAGGACAAAGACCTCCCTCAGCTGTCAATATTCAGGCAATTGATCTTCTCATTTTATTTAATCTCACCAGCCACTTCCCTTCCTTTCCTCTCCCTTCCCTCCTGCCTCTTTCCCCTTCCCTCCAGTCTACTTAGGCAAACTAAATGTCCCTGCTGCCAGCAGAGCTTAGTGTAAGTGTAATATTACATGAATCAAAGGCCCTTTAGGCCATGATATAGACCGGTAATTTATTACTGAAGAACAGAGGCTTTTTTGAAATTTCCTTTAGTTCAGGCAGATCACTATGAATCAACTAGGCAAGAGGGCAGCAGGTGCTCTCATTAAATTTACAGTCACTGGCAGCAGACAGGGAAGTATTTAAAAAAAGAATATGCAGCTGTGCTGACAGATGTAATCGCAGCCATCCACAGACACACGAGATGTGCGGAGATAGCCGCAGACTTTTGGTCACTGTGCTCCAGCCGTGCTGGCACACAAGGCCCAATGCACATTGTACTTACGATTAGGTCCCTAAAACGGCAAATTGCTTGGACTAGGCCTCCAAATGTTGTGTGAGAAACAAATGAGCTACTTGGAGGGCTGGGCTTAGTTGAACCTCCCAGCTGAAGTGACCTTGAATTTCGGAGAAGTTCATAGCCTGATTGCAGCGTTGTGGTTTTGGCATTTATCCACTTGCCATTTTGTGAGTCTGTGAAATAACAGCTTCAACACATCTCTCCTTGATCTATGTTCTTGGCTCAGTTTCTTCAGCCATCAGATAGTGTTTTGTATATAAACGGTATTTGAATCTAATAAAATGACATTTTCTGCAGAACCAAACCTGTATTTTCCTTAAAGGAAAGGAAATTCCATGCAAAGCTGCTTCCATCTCAATAATGATATCCTCTCAGTTTACCTTTGTAATTGCTTATTAAAAAAAATTAGCATGGAAATTCTTATTTTGTACCCCAAACATTGCTTGGAGAAACGTTTACAACGTAAACTCTTGGCATTGATTCAAACTCATTTAAGTCAAGACCTCCACTGACTTCGGTGACATTTACATCTGGCCTTTAAAAACCTAGTTCTAGCTTTAGATGTTTGTGCTTTGTTTTTATTCATTTTCATGGAAGTTGCACACACATGTCCAAAGGCACTACACTGACCAGAGTCTTATGCTTTGTTATCTAAGCTCAAAACAATCCTTAAGTGCAAACATGCTGAAGAGCAGTGCTCTGTATTCAAAATATGTTGTACTTTGTCTACTGCTATGCAGCATATGGCGCTTTTGTACTGCACACTGTTACAAAATCGTGCCTATATTTTTCCTAAGTTTCTTTTCAAAATATTTTAACTAAAAAAACTTTAAAAGTTACTTAGACTAGGTTAATTAGGTAAAACCTAAATTATGCAATTTACCTTGTGTAACTACAAAGAAATAATTTTTTTTCATTTATAAACATTTAGAGTTTTGAATTAGCATTCTAGCTTTTTTTTCTTTTTCTTTTTTTTTTTTTACTTTTGAAGAGCATAAATATAAAGTATAGGTTCAGGTTTTTAATTCCCTTTAATCTTAAAAAATAAAGATGCTTCATATTGCATTTTTCCGTATGTCTGACCCTTAAACCAAATAAAGGGAAACATTGCCACAATTCCTCAGTATTCTTTCTATGCATAAACTTCCTTTCAGGGTTACAAATCACCAAAGACAAATATCTATACAAGGTTTGAGGAAGATGTTTCCTCTCTCTTGTTTTCTATTTACAGTTTCCCTGGGTTCATAAAATGGTCTGATGCTACAGAGCTATGAACAAAGTACACCACTTTTAATAGAGCCGTTTATCTGCTTTTGAGAAGATTAGCATGCAATCCCTAGAGACATTTCTCAGCTAATAAGAATAAAATGAATGCTACTTGAGCACCTGTAATCAAATTACTTTTTATTCCCTAAACCCTTGACAGAGTCTGAAGTCTTGTAGTTTCCTAGGTGGGCATTTTACAGACCCTGGTATCGTAGTGCTGGGATTTTCCCTTTCTCTTCTCTTGCATTTCCCCCGTTCACCATCCATCATTACTTGAGAGAAAAGCAGAACCTACCCCCATCAGGACGAAAATCCCAACATTTCAGGGGGATGAAGGACCCCACCAGCCATTCCTCTGTAGCTGTCACGGCCCAGTCTGCAGTGCTGGTGAAACAAGGCCAAAGCATTTTATCTCTTGTTGAACCCTGCTACTGCAGACTTGACTGTTCCCAGACAACTGTTGCAGCAAGACTGAGGTATCTATGTGGGGGGGGGGGGGGTGGGGGGGAAGGGTTAATTTATGGAAGTAAA
>JAVKLA010000074.1:20783686-20794410 GCA_034782735.1 Sagittarius serpentarius | reverse complement strand
TTTGTCATACTTTGTATTTGATCTGAACGACACTAATTTTAAACAGTATATTACACTGTTACACAAAAAGCAAAAGCTCACTAATTATAATTACTCACATTATGTTCAGGAGAAATACAACAGATGTATATAGTATCTTTTGTCTCCTTGGTTTTCAATGACAAAAGAAAAAAGCTATAATTGCTTCAAACATGTAAATATAAATAATTTCTTTAAGCACACCCTTTCTCCTGAGCTACAGCATTTAGGTTTAATGACATTTTTGTCAGGACTACAGATGATATGCAAGAGTTTCTTTTGCTTGCTGTTTTTTTTATTTGCTTTGTTAGGGTTTTTTTTGGGGGGGGGGGTATCATTATTTTTTTTTCCATGGGGATATTATTCCTGTGACTAGTAAGCATTAGAAATAGAAATAAAATCCACATAAAATGCCTCAATTTCATTTAAACTGTCACACAATTGCCTTTATTATTCCAGCTGGCTTGAAGAAAGGAAGTTCTCTTTGTTAATAAGACCAACACGACTCATCCCATTATACCAGCTCTGACCTAATAAATCAAATATTTGCAAATTTCCCCTTCCTGTTTTTCCAAATAGATTTTTTTCTCTTGGCCATAAACTCTAGTGTGGAATAGGTGTCGTATATGGATACTTTAAGAAGCAAAAATTAATGAGAAGGCCTCTCTGTAATTCTACACAGCAACGAAGGCTAGTTGAAAATATCCTGAAGGCAGGGAGGATGTGAGGTAGCTTCTCCCATTCTTGCTTGAGTATAGCTCTCATTAATATTACTTTGTTACCTTGTTATTAAAATGCTTCCCCCAACAATTTTTAGCAGGTTTCATTCATGTACCTCTAAACACAGGAAAAATAGCATGGTTGCTAGTGTTGGTGGAGAGACAGTGTCACAAACCTAGCTTAAAAATTGTGAGAATCTTAGCCCAATATTTTAGCAAAGGACAGGGAAATGCAGAGTGGTGTTACGATTTCTTCTAGACCGTAAGTTAAGCTAGACGTTATCATTAACTCATGAATTCTTGAAGTTCAGCAACATTCTCAGTGCATGAGGTCAAACTGCTTTCTCGAATCAGAGCACACTTATGAAGAAAAACAGTTCCAGTGCGAGACCTCTGATTTAACGTGCAAGAAAGTTTGGTTGCTGCATCTTCTCAATTTGTGCCTGCAGCCCGCCACTTAGGTTTTGTTTCCTTACACAAACAAAGGAGCGCAAACACTAAGGGGATATATTCTGCCTTGCAAAAAGTCAGAAAACCCACTAAAGCTCTATTCCAGTCATACAAGTTGCAATTACGCATCTAAAGGAAAACACAGCAGAAGCTGCAGAAGAGAGCTGATGCTGGCAGAGGAGAACAAGAGCACCAAGAAAGGAGTCAGCACGCGCAGCTTGGGATGAGGCTGAGCACCCTGAAAGAGGGTCAGGAAGCTCAACATTGACAGCAATGAGTAGAGTGAGTGAAGGAGGACCATGGTGGGTCAACGTTTCTTCAGAGAACTTGTGTGACAAGAGATTTACAATGGGATTTTGAAGGCTCATTTGGCTTGAATCAGCTTGGCCAGCCAGTAGGAAATCACACTACTTTTGTGGTTATCATCTCTGCCATAAATTACACAGCTTCTCTTGGAGCACCATGTGCTGAGGAAAGTAGCACCTCCCCTGCTTCCCTGTGACCTAACCCACCATGTTAACTCTCCATTTGGTTGGTAGGAATGCATGGCTGCTATCCTTTGTGGGAAGAAGAGACCAGTGTGATAGAGAGAGGTAAGCTACAAACTGTTTGCTGTGGGTAGATTTATTGTTAATAAATAGAAATATTGTTAATAATTGGTACATGAAGCTTCATAAGATGCTGCAATACAGGATAGGCTATGTTAAACAGGTATAGCATTCATTATGATAATGTGGTAATGCTATGTTACAATGGATAATGAAGACCTATAGTAAACCCCCAAAATATCCAGTATGACCTAAATGTTTCCAGAAGCCTGGACATCACCTATAAAGCCATCTTTTTGGTAAAGCAGGTGTATTATTTACATTCCATGAAGATTTATTGAGCAATAGGGGCCATATTATTTCAGTTGGCCAAAGTCAAAGGTGCAAACTTCAGAACTGGTCACAAAGGCAGATAAAAGTATAATTCAGGAGAACATAGAGGAATTGTATTTCCTCTTTAGAGACTCCCCTGTTGAATCATGCAGAAACTGTTGATTATATTTCAAAGGTGGGGTTTTTTTTTAAATACATACCAGTGACTTCATCTGTCTAGAGCTGTCTGAACTTCAAACAGATTTTGGAAATACAGTAGATAAAAGGAATTTATGAGAAAAAAATTATGTCACAAAAATGGCAGAAGTTTTTCCCCAAAAGAAGGGCCTTTTAATAGAAAGAATAACCTTTTCCCTGCTTATTGATGATCAGGAAGTTGAGATGTAAACATATGTATCTTAATAAATAATTTAAATGAGAGTTTTAAAATAATAATAATATTCAAATTATGCATAAGAATCTGTTAGTTCTTTCATATTATTATGAAAATATGTTTTACTTTCTGATTTGAATGTGTGTTATTAATGTTTGCTAATTTAGATTTTTCTATCCTGAATACGGTCACATCTCCAAAAGGCGGATATGCATCTCCCTTACTCTCTCTGGTAACATTCATGGACGACACGAAGAACCTTGAGGAACCACAGGCATCTTTTGCAGTGTGTATTGCTTGCAATAAGAGAAAGCTCCGGCAGTATATCACATTGAGCCAACAGCTTGAAGGCATGGAGTATATCCTGGGCAGCTGTGTACCCAAGTCTTTGCTTTAAGTCAGGCAAAACAGTGATCAGAAAACACTGTCCCAGGTGACAGTCTTCTCACTGAGACCCTGGGAAAGCAGAGAGATGTAAGCAGCCTCCGATGTCCTTTCTATGAGGTTGATGCTTGTGCTTGAACCTTGCTCCAGAGGGAGGTGGGGATGCCAGAGCTCAGGTACGGGGACTTCAGCTGATAAGCAGTGCCAGGAACCTGGCCGGTTGCAGCCCTTCCCGTGGACACAAGTCTAAGCATGTGGTGTGCTCTTCTAGCAGAAAAGTGGATGCTTCTAGCACTCACCAAAGTTTGGGCAGAAAAAGAATCTGAAGATCTCAGTACATACAGTGGCAATAAAGTCACGGAGAGTCTTTGTTTTCATAGCTCACTAATAAGGTTAAATTTAAAAGCATTTCTGTTAATTAAAGAATGAGGTGAGAACACTGAAAAGACTACAGGATTTAAATTAAACATAATTTAATTTATTTTGGAGTGGGAAGGAATTTCTTTAAAAATAAAGTAATGTGGGGATGAAGACTTCATCTTTCAGCACCACATGAGAATAATGAATTTCCTGAGGTTACTGTAAGGGAAAATATCTATAAACTATTCTATCCTAGCTTGATCAGTTTTTATGTTACTAAAAGTCCATTTTCAGGGCTACTTGTACCAGGGAGTTGTTTCCTCAACATTATGGCAGGCTGCCTGGTTGGGTGGTGGGGCTGGAGGAGGGGACAAAAACCGTCACACGTCATGAAGAAAAAAGACCTGCTGCTCTATGCAGCTGGGGTTCTCCAGGGATTTTCCATCTGCTAAATGCTCCCTAAATTTTCTTCTCTATCTTCTGGATGTTCAGGCAGATGCAGAGGCTGTATAAGAAGACTAACAGTGACATTCTGCTGTGTCAGCGCTGACTTGATGTGTCCATGCTGGTAGTTCTCCTGTTTATTTGACACGGTTGACATATGATGTCTTGGTCATGGCTTGTTTGTCCAAACGGGCTCTTCATTCTGGCAGATTTGCTTTCAAGTGCCATCTACCTCTGTGAAGGTACCTTTAGATCTGCTTTTAGTGAAGTGGGTGGGGAGGGAAACTGACAGGTAAAATTGCCGTGTTATTGAAAAAAATAGACGTGTGTAGGCTCTGTGAGAGGCAGTACTTCAGATGCCTTTTCACTGACAGTTTAAAATGCAACATTTGTCCTTTGCCTTTGTCAGCCTGGTTCAGCTGTTTTTCAACACTGTTTAAAAAAAAAAGGGAAAAAGTGGCAGTCTTACCTTCCAGCACCATGAACAGATATTCAGCTAAACTACTAAAGCAGATACAAATGAGTAAATCTCATGTATATTTGTCCAATGAATCTACCAGCTGTTATCAAATTACTTGAGGGGAAATGTAAGGGATGAAAAAGTCCAATAACTCACCTATGCCAGGAAGGGAGGAATTTTTCTCTGTAGCATCACTTGAGCATGTGATGAGTTCAGGATGCCTTCTGGCACCACAGAGCTACTGAGGTGTGTGCTGCATCTCACTGAAGCATGTGAGAATAATACCACATTGCTCAGCCTTGCCCCAGAAACCCAGAATCACTAAAAGAGCTTTGGCACCCCAAAGTTATTTGCTGATAGTCTACCTAGCCCTCTAGCCCTCTGGCCAAATGGCAAGATGTGAGGCCAAGGTCTGAAAGGGGACCTGTGTAAGTCTTGCTTTGGTCCACCAGGTCTGGAAGTAGTTCTGGGCAGCATATGCTTTGGGGTTTCACCTTTGATTCCCTACCTTGGGCATTTCAGATTGTTTAACATTCTGCTGGAAACCCTTTAAAAGCAGTGGATCTCCAGCCTTCAGTCTGTTCCAGAGAAAGTTTTTGATTTTATTCTTTTTTTCAAATGTTCTTGTCCCCAGGGTTGCAGGCAACTTACTTTGTGAGTAAAAGATCTGTTATTTCCTAAATGAGAACCTACCCCTCTGCATTATATGGGAGTAATGTAGGATGTAAGAAGTGGTGACCCTTTATAATAGATTTTCTTCCATTTGCTTCACTGAAACTTCAAGGACTGCATTTTGAGTCTTCCTTCATGTTTTTACCTCAGAGGCTGGCATGTTAGGGTTATGAAACTAGAAAAGCTCTAGTCAGATCAAAAGAGGTGGCAAATAAGTACATTAAGTGCATAAAATCTTACCCTTCAACATATGTATGTTTTATGTAAGCACAGCATCAGTGAGTTATAGCACAAAATCAATGTAATTTACAGCTTACACAAGTTCCCTCTACCCTGCTTCTATTTCTTCCCTCCTAGCATAAAATAAAATAAAATAATTCTGTATACATTTCTCAATAAATGCACTACTGATATCTTTCTTATCAAATCAGGCTGTCACTTTTCTCTTTCAAGCCTGACATGCCATTAAATTAATGTGTAAAGATCTTTAAAAGCCTCACAAACTAACTTAATTTATACATTTCTTAATGGTATAAGGTAAAAATGGCTTTTAAAAATTGAGACATTCTTATCATGTGTTTTAAAATCCGTGTCTTTAAGAGGTGCAACGTGTCATATTTTAATCTGTCATAGTGACTGCTTCACTCATTAGTTGCTATGTCTGGTGTTAGAAATGTACAGTCACTGTAACCATGAAAATTCAACATTCATTCTCCTGCCTGAGGACATGTTTATTTTGAAACAAGAACTACATTGTGCATCATTCATGCAATATTTACATGGAACTAATTACGGATATCGTGAGATTTGCAGCCTCCATAATAATGCTATTACACCTGCAATTTGATAATTTCTTGGTTTGCTTCTAAGAATGCCTGCTTCTGCATTCAAAAACTTAATATCCCCTGAAGAAATCCAGTGTTAATGAGTATAATAAATCAACTAAAAAAATCCATAGATTTATTTTTTTATGGGAAAGGAGTAGAAGTTATAAAATGTAACCATCAATTACCTTTGCCTCTTCCTTCTGTTCAAGGAATTGTATGGGAATCAGAGACAGATTTGGACTGCATTTGAAAGCCTTTGAGACTGTGTGCTGTTTGGTATGATGTTGGAAATGGCAGAAGTCATAATTTCCCGCAGATGTGACTGTGCCACATCATGTCATTGTAGCAGTGGCTTAAGAATGATAAAGTGTAACACAGTGGCAGACCTTGAGTGAAGAATTAGGGATAGAAGAAACTCTCACTTGGGCTGGATGGTACTACTTCTGCTGGTGTAAGCAAAAACATAAGAATCCATCCACAAAATAAAACTACCTCTGTCTGTAGAGCTGTATCCAGAAACAAACAAGATACTGAGATGGTTTTTTAAATCGTAGCACAATACAATAACTATTGAGGAATGTAATTTTGTTTAAATGATGGCTCCCAAATCTATCCAGGGGCACTTCCTCATGCAAGTGCATTGCAGCAAACATATCTGGAAGCCACAAACCTTTGATTGCCTAAACAATTACGTAGCCTTAGCGAACTGAAAACATTTCTTTTACTAACATCACAACAGGAAATGCTCTAAAACACTAAGTTGTTTTTGTATAGCATTAGGAACTGCAAGCGGTGAAAACCTCCGATACTTTGCCTTAGGATCTTTCACAGTATTTACCAGAGCAATTTTGCACTGTAGTCTTCTACATACAGCTATGTTACATTCACAGACTTGCCCAAGTGAGTAAAAACACACAATGGTCATAAAATGTCTATTGTCCCATAAATGGGAATGTAATACATACCATCTTCTCTTCAATCACATTGACAAAACGTATAATCTCTTGGTGATCAATATCACTGTGATGACAACTGTTACAAAGTATAATTTTCTTTACCTCTGTTTCTTTTTTGAGGATGTGGTAGAAATAGTTCGATTAGCTTCTTGATTAACTGCTTATTTGTTTGTGTTTGTGTTCATAAGTGAGTGGGTGTGTTAGGAATTTACTGAGATAAAGCTAATTTAGAGAAAATAATTTTGCTTTTAATTGTCTACTTTATTAGTTATTTTTAACTCTTTCAAGGGTACAGTAAAGAGACAGTGTGTAAAATTTCTGCCTATAGCACTGAGGTTCTCTTTAACTGAAATTTTCATTTAGTACAACATAAACTGGGGAGGAGCAAAGAGCAAGACCAGAAGTCATAAAGCAGGTGCCCTCCATCTGTGGAGAAGCTGATTACTCCCTGGCTGATTACTCCCTGGCCCTCTTGAGAGAGTAATGGGATAAACACATGTAGGGTAGAATATTCTCAAAAACCTCTTGGAAGGTGCTATGGGCCTCAGAGTAAGGTTTCATGAGAAATAGACCCCTGCCACTATGCAGTATAGGACTTAGAACTAAGTTACATTGCAAGCAACCAAGGAGATTTTCTTCTTCAATGCTGCTTTATTTGGGTCTGTGCCAATTTCAACTGAGCAATTTTTTCAGCTCCTCTGGTTTACTTAAATCAACATTAGAACAAGCCTGATCTCATTTTAGAGGAACAGGAGGTTACAATCTTGATTACAACACTGGAAGTGTAACTCAAAAAGGACACCCCAAAATGTACATGCTACTCTGTTTCTCACCTGAGGAAGATTTTAGGTACCCAAGAGTATTCAGTTTTTCTGAACTAAATTAGTTTGTCTAATCAGAAAAACAATCATTATCTGCACACCTTGCCTGCCACAGTCTTGTTCTAGCTGCCACTCAAGGATGTGTTTTGGCTCCTTTTTCATTGCTGTAACTAATCCAACAGTTTAGGTTGTTGCCTTTACAGAGGACGTCCTCTTTGCTCTGGTTATACCTGAGGTTTCTGACATTACTAATACAGCATATTTTGAGAACAACTTTCTTTTCCTTTCCTGATACAACCTTCTTTTTACCCAAACCACCAAATACTGTGCTTTTGCTTAGCCCTGGGAATGCATGCTAAGCATGGAGTTGGGTGCCACTGATTGATATTTTGAAAGAGATGACGCTGGGTTGTGTAAATTTTTCACAACAGAGCAACTGAACTCCTCTTTCACTTGATTCCTCTCTTCTCACAAGATGATTTGCATTTTGACAATTTCCATGTGTCTGTAAAAATGAAAACATTTTAAGTCATAGGAATTATTACCTGATAGTCTCACAATATATGCTACATAGTTGGGTTTTTCTGAGGATCACAAACAGCGTATCAGTAACAAAGCTGTTTGAGCTGGCATTTAGAGCCTCTTGCCGCCCACTCTTTTTGGACAGTTTGGGGTTTAGGCCATCACAGCACGTCATATTGATGACTTTGAAAGTCATGAGAAGAATCTGGAACTGGATTTAGTTTCTAAGGGGGAGCCTGTCTGCAGACAGAGGAGCTCAGGCATTCACAGTGATAGGCTGCTAAGCAGGCAGGCTGCTATGGCTTGGTGCACCTGGAATTTTTCCAGAGCATATGGCATTATTCACAGGCATAATGAGCTGCAGTAATCAGCCATGAAGATTATGAACGTGGGGATCTCCATGAGCAGTTGCTGTAGGCACAACTGGATCTGAAAGGGTGGCAGATAGTCATCTGACCAGTCACAGGTGAAAGAGAATGGATTCGGTGTTAAGAGTTCAGTAAGACTTGGCGACCTGAACAGAATTAGCAGTCTAATACCAGGTGATCTTGATTGCTGGGGAAGTTACAGATCATGGGACTGCTACCCACTTGCTTTTTCCCTCCAACATTTATATTTGGCCAGCTACATCTCCCAGCTGATTTTCTACAGATAGGCATATTACTGATGATAATTCTTGGAGAGAAGCACAGAAAAGGATGTTGTCCTCATAGATTAGCTTCACCTTTTTGTTCTCTGGTTGTGGCATCATTAAAAGCACTCCTAAAGTCTTTCTGAATTTGGGGCACTACATAAATATAGCCTTTGACTGAAGAGGGAATCAGAAAAGAAAAACGCTTGCAAAAAATCCACATGCAGTGAAGGATTTTCCTCTGGGGAAGTCTCAAGCCATTGTGTGTTATATGTGTCTCTCCAGCCGATTATAGGCATTCACTCAGCTGCTTCTCTCTGAATTTGTCAGGTTCCTAATGTAATCTATAAATCTGTTCCTGCTTGTCTCCCACAGCTGGTTTTGATCAGGCTCCTATAAAAAGGAAGTTTCAATTAGCAGTGATCCAAATGTATTCTGGAGGTATATTTTTACGGCTGCTCAACAAATAGCACTCTTTGTTCGTAAGGGTGCGTGTGACTCTAAAACGCAATGCAGCCAGAACTGTGAGTCACCACCACAAGCACAGTACTTTGTTGCAGAGGTCAGACTCTGCCAAAACCAGAGGAATTAGCTAGCCAGATTGAATTAGCGGTTGAAGCACATTAATTTATGCTACATAAATGTTATTGTGGCCCTGTGGGCAAGTAGTTAGGTCATATGCTTTACGAACTATTTGCACCAAGAGGGCCTTCCAGCCATAAATCAGCTCCAAAGTGCACCTTTGCAAAGTGTTCATGGCTCTGCGCTGTGCTCCCCCCTCTCTTCCCCCGCCCCCCCCCCCGCCCCCCGCTCTGCACTGACTCCATTTCTTGGCACAGCGATGGCTTGCCGTTCTGCATGTGCTTTACAGGATTTCCTGCAAAAGGAGTGGATCAGTGGCCAGAGCAGAGCCCAGGCTGGGTCTCGCCGAGAAATCGAGACCTGGCCACCCGTGAGGCTTGTGGGCAGCTGCGGGGCTGTGGCTCCAGGCGTCTGGCAGCAGGCAGGGCTGCTCAAATCGGTGCAGCTGTGTGGTAAATGGAAACCTCGATATCTCAAACACACATACAACCCAGCCCTTGACAAGGCTGTTTCTCTTCTGGGGGAGGAGAGGAATTAGATACACTTTTGGCCAGATTATTTCAGAGTGAAAAAAAGTAGAAGTAAGTGTTTTCTGGCTGCAAATTGTGGTAACTGAGGACACACGCCAAGAAAGAATTATGCATAAATGATAGTGTTTAAACTTGTTTTTATGTGTTTGGACGTGTCTCTGCCAAAAATCTGACAGGGCCTCATTGTTGGAGCTTTTTCATCATGAAGCCACTGACTGCACTCAGCAAACGTCTCATAAATAATGAAAAAATGGGGGGCATTTAGTGTTGTCTGCTGGTGTCAACAGCTGTGTGTAACACACACTACTTTCCAGCAAGCCAGGTAAATGCTACAGCAGCGTGAGAAGGGAGGCGATGTCTGTCTCCAAAGAGGAATGGTCTTTTTAAACAAGCATATTTCACTTGGAGCTCTAATTCCACTTGGTTTGTTTGCTTTGGGTTGCGCCTGCCTTTGCACAAAGGGTTATTTGTTTTGCTATTGTTCGTTTTTGTTCAGCTCAGCTAGCACATCCACTTCCTTGCACCGCTGCCACTGCGACGCTGAATCACCCTGCACATACATCTTCCCCCACAGAGTGCCACAACACATGCCTCCTCTTGTTTTTAAATGTAATACAGCCAGCATCCTTATTGGGTATCTCCAGTGCTGCTGTTCTCAAGGACACAACAACCCCATTTCAGACTCTAGACTGCAATTCGCTTTTCCCGCGTTCCCTAGTCTCTGGGCTTGTTGATTTAGGATTCTTGGACATTAATCATATGGTGTAAATGACATTTTTCTTTATGCTGAATATTTCAACAGGATCACAAAAAGAATGTTTTTGTAGCATTAAATATTCATAAAATCATGCTAAAATAGTTAAAGGGATATGAAATAGATGAAGCTTTGAAAGCATAAATATTTAATATTTTAATAGCTTTTCATAGGACATTTTTTTTGTTTTTCATGAACCTTGTGCTGTTACCATACTTTTTTTTTTTTGAAAGGGGAAACTATTATTCTTTTAAATGTTTCCTATTATAAATGAAAATGTTTGGTCTACTTAATAGCTATTTGGTTTTGCTTAGGCTGTGAAAAGAAAAAAAAAAAATCA
>JAVKLA010000074.1:20721656-20740294 GCA_034782735.1 Sagittarius serpentarius | reverse complement strand
TGATGTGAGCCCCAGCCCACCAAAGTTAGTGGAGCATTGTAGCAATGTCTGTCCTTTCTTAAAGTCCTGCACAGCGCTAAGTTGGCCATAAATGGCTTCATTAATACCATGACACTCCCACAGCCACACACATCAATTCCCCTTTTGCCTGGGAGTATAAAAAGATAAGCAATACGCAGAGGATCGGTCTGCAATAATTGATGTTAGCTGAAGACTTCTCCAGGCTGTGGTAATTGTTTGCTGTTTTCTTGGCTGCAGACCAGCTGATGCCCCTTCCAGCCCCCTGCACTGAGGGCAAGCACTGATGTACATTTGTTATCATTGCTTGTTATGCTGTTCAGGCTAGTAGAATGATCCCAGCTGAAAATCCCCTCTATGTCCTTTTTTCCCTTGGCTTCTAAATCAGCTCATCTCAGTGATACATGTTTTTCAAGCATTCATTTAGTTCTGCAGGGGAATTTAAAGCAAAATGAGCAAGTACTTAGAGGACGTGTTCTCAAAATTTTTTGTGAGTGTTCAAAAAGCCCCAAGCTTTGGGAGACTCCAGTGACTGCTGATCAAATCTGTGTCCAGGTTAGACCCGCTCTGGTGTGAGCAGGATTAGATAGTGCAGTGCCAGAAAGTCTTGCAGCTCTGTACATGCCCACATGTGCTGTGTGCCTGAAGTCTCATTTGCTGCAAGCCCATAGCTTGCTGGTTCCTCCTCTGAAGTGGGACGTTTGCCTCTCTACTGCAAGACACAAAAGCTAGTAATACTGGCTTGAATGGGCCTGCCCCAGGGTCCTGGATATTGGAAACTCAGTCTTCTCAGCAGCCCTCCAAGGAACAGTCAGAAACCTGCCTGAACTTTGCAGCTATCAACGCTTTGGATTCTTGTTACTTCCAATCAGTTCTAAATACAATTTCCAGGCAGAAGGAACCACAAGTAAATTCAATTTTTTCATCTTGTAAGTAACAAATACTCACTGTTTTATTGGGACACAGCTAAATGTGCAGATCCGGGTGCTCATCATCAATGACAGCGCGGGGACAAGTATGCTTTTGTGCCTGTTTTTGTAGCGATGGTATCACTACTGCTCACAGGAACCAGCTATCTATGCAGGTCACTTACCCTAGTCTCAGCCATGGTCACTGTACACACATGTTAAATGGACAGTTCAGTCTACATGGCCCTGCAATCCTGTCCTGTTCCTGTTTTTTTTATGTATATACTAATTTTATAACCTTTTCTATTCTTTTTGGTTTTTTGGCCTTAGTTTGCATAGCAGAGGTTTAATGTGACTAAACAGTTCATCTCATAGTCTTTCAACTTGAAATATGTTTTACCTTTTTCTCTGATCTCTGATCAGGCAACTGCTGTTTGGATGTTCTGTACTTCTTTCCTTATGTTTCCTAATGTAATTTCTTCTTAAAAAAAAAAAAAAAGGATAATCTGCCATTTTCTCTTTGCAACATTCTCCTATCTGGGTCCTCCACTTTGGACTTCATGAGTGACAGGGAGCAGTAATAAACCTTTCTCTTACATGAGCAAGCCAGTTATGGGCATATAATGTGCAGTTCTTCAGTTTTTTGAAGAATTCCTGGTCCACAACTGCAGAAAGCACAGCTGAGTGCATTTTGGCACACTCTGAGAAACACAGGATCTAAGCGTTTTTGACTCGCTGTGTTAGAGACCAGCCACGTTAGGGGTCTGCACTCTCCCTCCAGCTGTGAGGGAAGTGAACATGTGTAACCTTTCATTAGCACAGTTCAGCAATGAGTGAGCCATTCTCAGTCCTCCTCACTCATACAAGAAAGCCTCGTGCAAGGTAGGAAGAAAGGACTGAAACTTTTACCCCAAATGCATTTGTTCTTGCAGAGTTTGCAAGCAAGTGAAAGTAACACTGCATACAGGGAAATGTTAGGAATATGTCTCACTGTTTTAAGACTGACCTACAACATACCTATGATACTTTAGGAGCTTCTAAATACCATCATTTCTTTTTCAGATCGGTGGAAGAAAAGAGCTGTACGTAATTCATTTGTATGTTTGCTACAAGCGTTGGGGGGAAAAAAGTCCTCCATAACAGTTAGTTTTAGATGTATTTCCTGATATTTATTTTTCTAAAGCACTGTATTTTGTGTCTCTGGTTGGAAAGAGCCACCAAATACGTTATCTTGATTTCCTGAATATTGCATCGTACACATGGTTTATGATTCTTTTCAAGTGCAATGATTTCTTGTTACAGATGTAGATTAGAAAAAATGAAGAGAATAAAGACATATAAGCATGCATTTAAAACATTTTTATTGATAGTAGATATTTCACTTGAAAGATCTATAGGATCACATTTTATCTCTATATATCCTTTCTGCTAGACTAAAAGTTGAGGGATTTTTAACTTGATTATAGATAACGCATTATAAGGTACTAGTCGGGAATATATGTAAGTGCTCTTTTCATATTACCTACTGACTCTCTAGTGATTCATCACTGGGAACCGGTCTGGCACATGTAACTTCTAATAATTCTGTTAAGTTGCAACTGTGCACTGAGTTTCATAATCTTTCAGTAAAATTGGCCCATGTTTTCACATTATATTTATGAGGTAAGTAGCAGGTCAAAAAGTAGCACATCACAGATGTCTGAAAGAGGTTGTTCTAGACAGAAATTTTGTACCTGCTAAATGCATAATCAATGCTGTAGTTACTTATCCCTGGTTTTAGGCGTCTGAGCCTTACCGAAAGCTCAGTCTTGCAAAAGCTTGGGTTCTATTATTGTGAAACTGGCAGATAATTTTTGCCAGATCACATCCTATTTCTGGTGATTCACTCTGGGTAAGAGAATCTCCTATAGTTCTAGATGCTTCTCACTAAACAGTGGGCACTTCCAAATGATGAATGATGGATTTTCTAGTGGAAATCAGGACAGAAAATGAGAATAAGGGTTTTGCAACATCTAACATGCAGGACCAATTTACACTGCTTCATGAAAAAACATTGTGGAAGAGAGGAAAATTGCTGAAAAATATTGGAGGTATTAGTAAATATTGAAAGTATTAGTAAAAATTGCAAAAGTTTTTGCCATACCAAGACATTTAATGTATTGGTGAAAGCTAGAAGTGTGCAATGGCAGAACAGTACCTGTATTTTAACCAAGGGGTTGAAGGTGGTATGTGGAGAGGAACAGAGAGTGATCTTCCTAATGCAGAAGTTTTTATGTGGTACTGTGTAAAGTCTTAAACAGATTTTTGTAGAAAAGCATGATTATGGGCATGGAGGCAAATGAAAATAATAAAATACAGTGTAGTTTTATCAGAAGTAGATTGTGTGAGACTAATTTAATATTTTTTTTATACAAGATAACTGATTCCTTTGACAAGGTTAATGCAGTGGACCTAATCTGTCTTAAGTGAAGTGTTTCCTACAGCGTCCTATAGTAAATCATCAGGTAAGATGGAGATGATGGACATTAATATGGGAATGATGAGGGGGGAAGAAATTAAAAGGGAAACTGCAACAGCATATACTTAGGGGAGAATTATCAGCCTGGTAGCTAAGGGTTTGCTTTAGAATATTCAGAACATTCTGCTTTGTATGGTGATTTCAGACTAAATAGTAGACACGTGCAGGTGAAATATACAGATGATGCATGCTGACTGCCACGTTTCTGGCAGCAAAATAAAGGAATGTAGCTCTATAAAAGGGATAGGACTGGGGGGGTTTGGGGGGGCTAGGTGGGCAGGGGATCCTTGTTTGCAAGATGGCTTTCCTCTCCAGACACACTCCAGTCATGTGCAGAGGTTGTTTAACAGCCCTCAACTCTGCCCAGTAGCTATTCACATTCCCTTGCTCACAGGTGTCCCTTCAAGTGCTGCAGCACCTCCCGGCCCCTCCTAAACCCAGAAACAGGAGTTGAGTTGAAAGGGTCTCTGCTTACTCACACCAATATGAACTGCACTCACTACAAAAATATCCCTAAATTTAGACCCATTCAGCCTTTGCTCCTTCTTCAGATATAAAAGTAATATTTTACATCTGCTTCTTAGCCCCAGATATACAGGAGAAGTGGGGGTGCCTGCACTCCTGGCCCCAGCGGCAAGGCAGACGGGGCACAGGGTCACATCTCCCTCACTCAGGCAGCCAGGGAGCAGCACTTTTGTACCAGGCTTTCTGCTCTGCCCCTCAGGCAGAAATCCTCAATAAATATTCAACTTAAAAAGAAAAAAATACCTGGTGGGAAATCTCAGGGTGAAAAGTGTAGGCAGGTGGTAACTGAGTGCTACTATTACTGAGGAAAATATCATCATAAGGGAAGTACAGGATGAACTTGTAGACAAGGAATAGAAACAGGAATGAAATTTCAGAGCACAAAATGTAAATTCATCCACTCAGACACTAATAACAAAACTTTTCAATATTATTGAGGTGCTCATCAATTGCAGTGATGATGAAGTATAAGCATACTGGTCAAGCGATGACTAATTGTTGCTGTGTTGATGCAACTGTGAAAAAAATAATGCAGGAGGTAAGGTGTTTTAAACAGACACAGCTACGTATCACTACCAGTCTACAAAGTAAAATCTCATTGTACTGTTGTGTACAGTTCTGGTCATTTATATTCAAAGGATTTAAACCAGAAGAAGTACAAAGGTCTAAAATATTAGGAAAGCTTTAAGTCCGTTGAGGGTGAGAGATTAAAAACAGGTTGTCATGTCTAACCTACAAAACCAGGGACTGGAGGTGGGGAACAGCATACGTTCATTCTGTACATTTTTGGGAGGTCCAACAGTTTAAATGAAAAGACAGCGCAAGTACAAGGTAGACAGTTACGAATTTGCGATAACTATGTTTAAACTAGGAATGAAAATATTTGTAACCATCAGTTGGTTACTTTCCTTTCACACAGGAAAGTAGAACCATAATAGTTTCAAGACAGACTTTGAAAGTTGCATGGAAATGAATCTATGCCACAATAACAGTGATCTTTGAGTTGTCTTGTGGTACATGGAAAAAATCATATCCTTCAACCTAAGTGTCTAAAACCATTTTAGATGCTCTGCTTTATTGACAGAATCTGCATGAGACTGATACACATAACAGAAGAGATCCTCACACTTTCCATGTGTCACCTGGAAGCCCTCAGGGTACTAGAGGGCAGCTAAAATCACTCTGAGGATATTTTGGCACTTATTTTCCACTGGACAGACAGATTTGCTGGTATCCCTAAAGCATTTTGAAAAGAAACTTGATCACAGATGATCTTCTTTGAGACATATTTACTCTATAGATTTTTCTGGTCCCCCATAGGTGCAAAAAAGAAATTCTCTCCTCATTTTCTTTTTCTCTTTCTCTTACTCTCTTCCCTCCCCACCTACCCCACATTTCTGGATACAAAGTTTCGTTTCCAGGAGGATATGTTTTTCCTCTTTTGCATCAGAAATTGATCTTGGACAACCACAGTGTATTGGTATTCCTAAGAGTGTTAAAAATCTCTCAGGGTTTGAGCAAGATTTCAAGACAAGGAGGAATCTTTTTGCATATGGAATTGTTGGGCCCTTTGGGATTTCTCCAGCTTTCTTTGAAGCACGGTGCTTCACCTGCTGTCTGCTTCACATGGGAAATATATCTAGTGGTCTCTTGGTTACCCTGGGGACCTAGGAAAATGGTATTATTTTTTCTCATTTCCTTTGCCAGGCACATTCTGGTCATTCTTGGTGTTGATCCCTTGTAGTTTTGTGTTTGTTGTTGCTGGTGATCTAAATATCATGCTAAGAAAAGCCTTTGCATGTGGGGAGCAAGCAAGATGCACATTCTTAGGGCATTTCAGGAAGGTGCCTGCAGAACACTGGACTCAATGCTTAGGTTATCTGTACCAGTCTGTGATTCCAGCTGCCTGAAGCATTGCATGAAGCACACTTCCAGCACTGTATTTCCATACCCAGCAGCTGGTTGTACCTTAACTCTGTGCAGTCAATGCAAAATCTGACAGAACAGCTTGACAAAAGGCAGTTAGAATGACATACAATAAAATACAGTTCTCCCCACATGAAATATGGACTGAGTGTAATTAGGATTTGTGTTCTTTGTGATCCAAATCCAAATTCCTCATTACTTTTATTACTTAGTACTATTTGTGGTGACTGGTATATTTATTACCTCTGCTGTTGAAGTTTTTTTTAATGTGGAAAACAACTGCACAGCATTCAAATCACTCCTTAGTCATGTATGTGTCCTAGTGATGAGTACAACTTGACATTTGCAGAATCCAGATGTCCATCTTCCTGGATGATGTTCTCAGCATTGACATAAAGGTATTTCTTTCTCTTCTTTAACCTTGTTGGCAGATGTCTGTATCTGTGTCTTAGGATCACATAGACTCTGCTATTTGCTGTCAGCTTCAGTCTCTGAGTTTCATATAATGTTTCATTCATTGGATCCTGCCCAATGTCAATATGCTAGAGAAATTTGTCAAAAGGATGTAATTCACATAATGCATCCAAAGCCTGAGCCCAGAAGGGTTTAGGCCTGGGAAATTTGTGGAGGAAAAGATAACAGACTGTATGGCCCAGAGATTGAAACTTCTGAGACATTGATTTATTAAAGTGTCTTCTGCCCCTTTACATTATTAATGCCCAGTTTCTACATCCAGGATCTGTGAAGTGCAAATGCAAAGGATGTGTCTTTGCATCTTGTTCTTCCTGTCCCTCTGCCTCTGCCTTAGACCCTATGTTTGGGAACAGGAGTGGTTGTCTCCTACATTCAAGGCAGCCATTTCCCACATAACTGTTCCATGACACGAGCACATTTAGTGGGACTTATGCAAATAGACTGATCACATCCAAGATGCAGTAGTCTAAACCACAGCAACATATGTCTCATTGATATAACGCTTCATTTGGAAGACGTGAATGCAGTTTCTGAATTAAAACTAAAAATTACAGCATCTTTAATGCAAAATGTAGTTACACATTTCAGCATGAGTCCACAGAGGTTATGTGAGGTCTATGTTTATGTTCCAGCATGTTATATTTTGGATTTACTTCCATACTAATAAAAAAATGGAATATATCAATTTGACTGCCTCTAAGCTGAGTCTAAAACTGATACAGTTTGGTTTTGCTAGTAGAATTTATGCTCTCACTCTAGTGTTGAAAGAACTAACATGGGATGATTTGTAACTATGAAAAATAGGATTACCAAATACAATAGATATAAGCTGGTTTTACATATAGTCAGCTGGTAAAAGGGGAAAAAAAAATAAAAGATACTGGGTGTTATTTCTTTGACTCTTGAATTATTACTTTTCAATAATCCTAAATTTGTCAAAACACCAAAGACAGGAAATTTATAAGTTCAAGTGCTTTCTTTATTTACACAATAATTTTATGGAAATTACATTGGAAAGTACGCTGGGAGATCTGTTGATTTGTGAAAACAGACTTCATAAGATTCCAGTTTGCCCACAATACCAGAAATGATACTGGAACGATGTTATTTGCCTTTCTATACCTCTGCTCGGAGAAGAACTGAAAGGCTTAGAAATCAATGGAGTATACCAAATTATCATTTCAAAGAAATGCGTAGTTCTCATTCAAGCAGAAATTGACTATGTCTTGTTAGTCAGGACTACTCGTTCCATCCTTTTTCATACCAACCTGTATGTGATGCATGTTTTTGAGCCCTTTCTGATATCATGTGAAGCAGAACTAGCTACAATAAGCTTTAATTCTGTTATAACTTTCTTTAATTTCCCTTCCTTAACTTCGTTCTTGCAGAAACACCTCCTAGGAGGCTGCAGCCTCCTAAACAAATTCAAGTTAATTTTGGCTGAGACTAAAGTGTTGCATTAAAAATTTACATTTTGATCCCAAGAACATGTCGTAGACACCACATTATGACCCCTGAAAGTTTTGATAATAATGGCGCATGACACATTCTAAACACCAGTTTAACAACATATTTTACCACTTACAGTTTCACTGTGTTTTCAGATGCTATCAGGGAATTAACTTCAAAAGGTTTTTCCACATGGATCATGGTATTATTTGTTCTATAACTTAGCACATTTTTTAAGGTCACTCTGTGCCACGAGTAAGTACAATTTATGTATAATAAAATGTTTACTCCTTATTGTTCTTAATAACCACCATAATAAAGGGTAAAGGGAATTTTTGTCATAGAGGCCAGAAGTATGATGTCAGCTAATGTAAGCATTTTATTGGTATCCCATTTATTAAACAGAGCTTTCCTGAGTGACAGAGAAAAATGTGTAAGTATTAATGCATAATGATTCAGTTATGCAGCACAAGAGAAATAGTTTAGTTTTGACTAGTAACAATGTCACTAGGAAACAACGAAAACATTAATGAACAATGCCTTTTTCAAACATGCCAGACTTGGGGAAAGAAAAATATGATTTTGACTCTGCTTGCAAATACAAAGAGTGATGGAAAAAGCTGTAGCTTTCAGTATGACCCACTCTAATGCTTCTGATTTATAATACTATTGTTGTAGCATTAAACTCATTCTGCTGTATATTAAACTGATTTGTACCATTTGCAAAAGCCTGATATATTCATAAAAGTGATCACAGCAAGCAAATATAAGCCAAATCCAATATGAATTTCCTAGACCTATTAATTTGCTGAGTAGGTTTGGAAGCTTTCCTAATTACTACTTAATGTTTTGCAAAAGTCATCAAAACCTCCTATTACATCTGTAGAGTGCATGGTTGGACAGATTTAATTCTAAGATACAAAGTGAATGTCTAAATACGTATCATTTCAGCCTACCTTTCTGTAAGAGAGTTTGAAGGCTGCCAACTTTTTTTTAGTTTTGCGACATTTTTGGGCTTCCTTTGGTCTCTTTCCTTGTGCTAAGCATGCATTTGAAATTATACCTATCATTGATCTTTGCAGCTGGTTTTACAGAGATTTCAGGATATTATTCATTAATATTATTCAAATATATTTACGACCTCACAAAGATCCAGGATTTTTTTTAAAGCACTTTTGTTAGCATACATATGTGTGAGACAAAGACTTACTTGGTCAACCAGCAAAATGCCAGAGAAATAAGAATAAAACAAACATGTAAAAGGAGAACTAAATCAAGTGATTTATGTGTTAGCTGTAACAAAATTCACCACAGACTCAGACACAGTTTTAACTAATTTTTGTCAACATGCTCTATATTATTTCAGGCCTGTTTAAGGTCTAGGGTATTTTTTCCCTTACTGTAATGTTGTGGAAGAAATTATACCTGTCAGAAAAGGAATGTGAGATTTAGAGCAGACTATTAATTGAAAAGATAAGGAAGCGGAAAACTTCTGTTATATTTTGGCACAGTTTTTACTAGACTGCAATCTACAAGTTTATCAACAGCTAAGGAATTTGTTCAGCTGGGGAAGAAGTGCAAGATAGGAGAAGGGAGATGTCACAGGGAGAAGTTTGTTGGCTTGATTTTATTTAAACTTAGATCTGAAGAGATATATGGCTCTCCTTTCCTCATTTAGGAAACAGTATTGCAAGCAGGGTTGAGTGTTAAAATAAATTAGAGTATCAGTTACACAACCTGTGAACATATACACATCAATCCCAGCAGAAGCTGGAGCACTACAAGTCAGAAAATTTGACCAGGGATCAAAGACACATCCTGGATATCAAACCAACTGCATCCTCGTGAGCCTTAGAGAGCTCCATCCAAATGGATCCCAAGGCATCCCTGTATTATCCCAAAGAAGCCCTCCTACTCTCCAACTTTTGCTGGGTGCTCCCCTTTCCATAGAGGTCAGGAAGGAGCCATTTATGGTGATCTGTATGACAGTACTCCAGCATATTAATGTGGCACAGATTCCCTGCTTTATGTTTTAGCATAATGAGTTAATAGAGCTATGCAACTTGCACAAGTTGTGCTTCTGGTCATAAACTTTATATAAATATGCCAGTGAGCATAAGGAAGAGATGACCGTTCTTCCTCAGACATACACATGCTTTCCTTTAAATTCAGCCAGAGTATCATGAGTGCTACAATAGACAGGATTTCACCTTTAAGCACTTACACATGTAAGTACATATACACACAGATACAACTAAGTTTTTTTGACCTCGGCTTCGAAATTTCTGCAGCTTTGTAATAATTACAGCTCAAGAGAAGGAAAAGCAGGAAAAAAACCCACCCTAGCTCATGAACTTCCTTCTAAGCTTTAATCCTGAGGTTTACAAGTGTGTTTCCTAGTGTTTCCTAGTAAAGCCTAGGGCTTGTACCATGGTCCTGTCATGAAAACAGTGGAAGGTGTCTCTAGTAAAAGTTGTAGCACTGGATCTGACGTGAATAAAATTTGATCAAGCTTTGCTTGGTTTTTAACATGGGTTGCTCTTGTACAGTGAAATTTAAAGACCATTTAAGTATACAATACCATTATGAAATTCTTCAGCATTTGTTGAGCAAAAAAAACCCAAAAGCATTATTGCTTTTGGAAAAAAAGACCATTATAAGTGGATTATTTCTATCATTATGGGGAATTGTTATGCATTCTTCAATAAGCAAACATACTGGAAGAATGGAATTTGATGGTGAAAGAACATTTGCTTAACAGTTATGTAGGTGTACATTCACAGAGAGATAGTTACTTTACATGATGATGTAGACAGAAGCATTTGAAGTCCATCTAAATGTCACACAAAGCATTTGAAAACACTTTTTTTTTTAATGATAGTTGAAAGAAATTTTACACCTCTTTCAGCTTTGCAATGTAGCTTTTTTCGTCCTTCATAATAAGTTAAATTACTCCCAGAAAAGGATTTATACAGTTGCCAGGTGCTTCTCTATGTTTTTCAGTCAACATTCAGTATTTAAGCCATGACTTGAATGGACCACCTCTCCAGTATTATGAATGGTAATTTAATCTCCATCCTCAATCAACCATGAGCCCAGAAGCAAAGGTTGCCAATTATGCTGAACTGCACCAAACTATGCATCATTTTCTTTCAGACATTCTGTTTCTCATTGATTTAATTCCTATTTCCTTTGTCTTTGGCACAAAAGAGAGCTTTTACTGAATCAGCTGCTTTAAACTGGAAAAAAACCCTATAGGTATGGAGCAAAATATAGGTATTTGATTGAAACAAATAATTCAGCTATACTGCATAATATCTATCCTTTGTAGAAAAGAAAGCAGAGAGCTAGACCATATTCCTGTAAATCCCAGTGACAGACAGACATGTGAAAGGGATAAACCATTCTGATTTAAAATAGTCTTAATCAGTTTTGTATTTCAGTTTTGTGTACTTGGATTAAGGAAATCTCATTTCTCAAACAGGTTTTACTTACTCTCTAGCTAGTTCAGCAGTAAACCTGCAGTCTCTACTTTTCTAAATTGAGTGTGGTATAATTATGTACATGATAAACTTTTTTTAAAAGGTTCGGCAGTAGATTCAAACTGAATGTTATGAATTTCCAGGTGTTGCCTGGGGTTGTATGAATTGTAAATTTTTAAGGATTTAAAAATTTGTTTTCTGTGTAGACAGTGGTCCTTATTGAGGGAATTCACCATTTCTTGTTAAGCTGATTATACTCACTCCTCCAAAACATATTTATACACTTCATATATGTATGGATTAATTTTGCACTCGTTGGCTGTAGAGGCAAAGAACTGCAAGACTTTGTCTTGAGAAGCTGAAAATGTATGTAGTTAACTGTGCTCAGGCAAATATCTGCCACCACTCTTAAATGAATCTATGCTAGCCGGTACAGTATGGAGAATTGTGCCATCAAAACAATATTTCAAATACGGAAGTAATGTATCTTGCTCTTTCAACTGCTGAACACTATTTTTTCTAGGATACTGGATGGCAATGTTATAATTCAAATCACAGTTTACAGGAATATCTTGCACAGCTTGTATTTTCAGAAAGCAGAGAGCCTATCTGTAATTATAGGTATTCAGGAAAGCAACTTCAGTAAAATCCACAGGAACAAGAGCAATGGATCTTGTACCATAACAGCACAAACAAGCAAGATCAAAGCAATGTCACGTTAATTGAAATAACAAGACTTAATTGTCAAAGTCATCTGTGAGCCACCTTTTACATTGTAGTTCTCACTTCTTAGCAGAGATTTTCAAAACAAATACCTGAATCAGGCCATGCAGGGCTGAGTCTTTTCACGAAGCTTAGATATAATAATCTTTTTATGGTCTGCATGTGCAAGGCATTGTCCTCTGATAGACATGGCTATACCCTAATTTACATGGTATTCAACACATACTGAACCCATGTAAATAATATGATCATAGCTAAGACATCTTTAACTATGTAACTGCATATGAGTAATTAACTAATGAAAGTTCCTGGCTTACTAGACAGCTTTTTTTTTTTTTTTAAAGGGGTAGTAGCACTCAATTAATCTCTATTTTTACTTCTAACAACTTCTCCTCCATTAAAGACTGTTAAGCCCCAGAAACTGGATCAGTAATGCAGCAGACTCAGTAACAGTAAATGAAGTGCTGTAAGCTTACATCAGACTAATTAGTCTGAGGGATAAAATACAGGGAAAAACTTTTCAGGTTGCTTTGTGAAAGGCAGTTTGCTTAATTAAGCCAGCCGCTAATTGTTAAATATTTTTCAGGCATTAACAGAGCTACGCTGACTGTAATTAAATTTTGATTTTAGTGGTATTTGCAGGGATTAAAGTCACAATCTGCTGAGGCGCTGAGGTTAGTTAATATTCACTTCACTGCCACAGCTGTCCTCCATTACATTACAAAGGACAGGAAAAGAGACAGCAGAATAGGGTGAAGTAATGAGAAAGCTATTCATTCATTTGAACCAGCTCCACACTGTACAGTCTTGTACAAATGGATCTGATCTGCATGACACACAACTAGGCATTAAATCCGATTTAATTTGATACAATAAAGGACAGCCTAAGCTCTAAATGCATTTTTATTTCTATACTTAAGCACTATGCAATGTATCAAAAAATATAATCATGTGATTATTGTATGATTCTATTCAAGTGGTATTTCTTGACTTATTAGCTCCACAGGAGTCCGCAAGGATTGTAAACCAATTCCTGCTAAGCCCTTATTTGTCCCATGTGTTTGTGAATGAACCCTTCACATTTCTGGATTGTGAATTTTTGTTCCCTGTAGAATATATATTGGCAAGACCAATGTTTTGAAGGTTTAAATTTGGCTTTCTTTTGCATGTGAGCTGCATAAGGGTGCCATGTAGATGGAGAGGATAACCAAGGCCTGAAGCATGCCATAGCTGCAACAACAGGGAGAAAATGGGCTTGGTGGTTTTTTACACCAACAGTATTTCATTCATCAGAATGTCCTTTTGTAAAGCTAAAACTGGGCTGGGTTTAGGTTCAAGAGAATCCATCTTGCCAAGAAATGCCAAGATCACCAGTTGTGCGTATCTGTACAAAATTGTTCCTCTCCATCTCATGAAGTGCCTTGTGTGATTTGTTGTATTAAATCCTTCCTCCTGGCACAGCCCCAGAATATGCAGTCACTATTGCTGCCCTCAACCTGGGCTTAAAATTTGCCAGTATTATCTTATAGGAATAAGACCTAATCTCTCTCCCTCTTAAGAATATGCCAGACAGTCCCTAATTCTCTGACTGGGTGCTGATTAATCTCCCTTCTTTTCTTGTGGATATGGAGGGTCCTCCTGAGGAGAGGTTGCACCATTGGGATATAGAATAGTTACAAATATGCCCTGATTTTCTTCTGGGAGGTAGAGGTTATGTCAGTTACCATAAGGCCTTTATACTGGCCATAAAGCCAGAGTCTGGCCATTCTTCAGCTACCCCATGAGAGCAAAGGAACCCTGCGGATGTCAAAATAGTCATCATCTTCACCTTTTTTCTTCCCATTTTCTCCTGGTTGTTGTTCCACTAATATTCGATTTTACTTAATTGTATTTTCCAACACTGTCTTAAAAGTTGCACCTTGCTTACTTACCTCTTGGCATCTACTCATCAATCTATTTCAGACTGAGTATCTGGATAAGCCCTTAAAATGCAAATGTGTAGAAGTGTGTTCTTCTTTACTATAGTGCCTACCATAAAAGTCATTATTCCAGTTCATCGTTTCTAAGGGCGGGGTGGGGTCTGGGGTGTGCTTTTTTATAAATACTAGAGAGAACATTCTCACAGAAAGATGTAAGCTCAGAAGTTACACAGTCATTCCCAAACATTCAAGGTTCCTGCAGGCTCTTTCAACAGTCTTCTTCCAAATGCAATTTCTCAGTCATAGCATACTGAGAGATAGGTTTTCTTTGCTGTTTCCTATAGTCCTAATGAGGCACATTTTCTCTACAAGCTAATTTGTTTTATGCCTGAATTTCAGAAAGAATACTGCATTTATTTCATACGAACATGTTGTATTAGGACTAGATGTTGTCAACAATCCTTTTTGTGTGCATTATCACAAATCTCATGTTGTTTCAGCTAAGTAGTTGAGGAATTACTGGTGCGAATAAATTTATGGATGCAGATAATATTTAGCAGAATCAAGGCCTGAGACTGGATACTGGAAGCCAAAAATTCAGTAATATTGCCATGATTTCAAACCAAATGGAAAGCTGAAACTTAACAGTGGAGATTAAAGTCCTTGTTGAAACAAGTATTTCTGATAATTATGGTAAGAAGCATGGGAATTTTTCCAAAAAACATGAGATGGGAATGGATTTATGTTTAGATATATTATATTCCAAAGTTTTCTCAAGTACAAAGGTCTCTCCCTTTGAAGAGGATCTTTTCACTAGCTATCTTACAAGTCATATTGAAGAAAAACGAATATTAGAGAATATAATTCATACCAGAACTATATAACATAGGTAAATGAACAATAAAAATGATAAATTGGGCAATAGAAAAGATTACAGAAATAATGCTTTCACATATTGGGCATTCATTAAATTGACTTTCCAGGGTAATTACTTTAACATTTCTACCTCTGATTCAGCACAGACTTTCGGATCATTAAACTAGATAGTAAATATTACAGGGTTTCAAGACCTGCTCTTGCAGACCTCTTTCCTGGAAATTCAAGAGCCATGTCAAAGCCTTTGCTTAAGGCTGAGTCTCTTCCGTTGGTCCAAATATTCTGAACTGGAAATTGAATTCACCAAGAACAGTTTTCTTTTTCAAAAACAGCTATTTTTATGCAGACTAATAATGTTCACTCTTGTGTATAGACTGAAATAATTTTAAATAGTATAGTAAAGTAGTAATGAATTAACAGAAAAGTATTATTCACATTTATACTGTTATTTGTGTATATTCTGATAATAGATTAAGGCCTAAAGTAAGGACTGGTGAAAACAGATAATTACAAAGCCACATAGAATTGTTATTAATTCTGATTGATGGTGGAGTTGGAATTTGCTATTAAATACATCTGGTTAATAATTTTCATTAAAAATTTTCTCTGGAAAATGTTGAAATTCCTAGCAGTTCCCCTGTAGTTATGGCTCCATCTTCTTTAAGGCAGCTGCCATCTTTTCTGACTCATCCAACTTAAACCGAGAGTTGTGTGCTGTAAGGACTTTAGCGATTTACAGACGCAAATTTAGTTTGTGGAAAGCATTCTTTCAGTTTTTAGTATCTGGCACTCTGAAACAAGAGAATTTATGCAATCTTACAGTTGCATTTTTTATTTATTTCTCTCTTAAGTTAATACATATACATAGAAAACCACGCTTCTCTTGGGGTAAGATAGTTTTTCCTTTGGCCAAAGCTAAGGAATAACACATATGATAACAAGACATGTCTTACGGGGAGTTTTCAGCTGGATTTACCTGTCTAGCAGGCAGGATGTTCAGGAAAAGGCTGGCCGAGGACCTGAAATTTAGTAATTATTCTCTATAAATGAATAAAGCAACGCACATTACATTTTCCCTATCAATGAGGTGTTTTACAACTTCCTAAACTAAGGATACTAACACTGATCTGACAATCTGATGTTGCCTCTCAAAAAGATATATTTTAACACAATGCTGCTTACTTAACACGGGGTGCCATAGCTTTGTAAAGTGACAAATGCCAAGACACCAGAGCTTAAGGTGTCATGCCAGATTGCAACAATCCTGTTCTGGAGAACAGAATGGGCACCTGGTTGTTAAAACTACTAATTTAATCTTTGAAATTTAACAAGGCTACAAAGCAGAAAAACTGCTGCTTCTTACTAAGGCTCTGATCCACAAATGTGTTAAACACACATGTTTTGAAATAAGAGATACCTGGTGATGTCCAACGGACAGCTGGAAAGCCTAAAGCTGAGCGGGTACTTAGATTTTTGCCACAGTGAGACTTCAAGACCCAGTTTTACCGCCAGATTTATATGGAAATACAGGGAAAGTGGATAAAAGAACTGAAGTCTTTCAGTAGTACCATGAAATGTATCATTCTCTTCTCAGAACTTTGTTACGCTCCTACATTATTAATCTCCCAGTCCAAACCTAAGCATATATATCATCCCTGAGCATAAATAAAAAGTTAAGCATATTAATATATGTCTATAGGGTCAAGTAACCTCTTTTCAATCACTTTAATTAGCAAATGATTCTCTTATTGATTTACTTTTAGAATTGCTCTCTTTCCTCCCAATTTCATTAAATCAAAAATATGTCTTATAAAGGTTGAAAATTTCCAGTTCAGCACAACATTTTTGACATCTTTCTCTGTAGCTTAGTCTTTTTCTCTTTTCTTTTAGAAGCTATTTAATTCTGAGTAACTAGATAGGTACTGCCTTCTACATCTTCATAATAAAGGACATTTTCAGACTAACGCAGTAGTAATGTGGGGTAGTGCTTTTGATCATATAACTTCATATCAGGTGATCAAGCTAGCGTGTTTTAACAAGTTACCAGTCCTCAGCTGAAAACTATCACAGATCACATGAAATACAGTAAGTGAAGAAGTGCAAGGATGTTTTCCACAACAAAGGCAAGGAAAGACAAAAATGTGCTGATACTACCTTGAAAGTGAGGAGGCCATTTATTGCCATTTACTGTTGTCTGAAAGAAGAAGGTAAGCTGACTCACTGCAATTCTGTGTTCTTCAGTTGTGTTTCCAGGGACATTTCTCTCATTGGCAGTGCCAGCTTCAGCACTTGCCTAGTCACTTTTTCGTACCTAAAACAACCCTTGTTCATCACATAACCCCTACAAAAAAGCACAGCTGAGAAAGTACTGTGTTGAAAATGATCTGACAAAAGGATGTAAAGGACAAGGAAATGGGAGTACTGCTTTCAGTGGTAACAGCTTGGGGGAAATGTCAATAAGATTACAGTCTCAGTGCAGGTAAAAATGAAAAAAATTAGCCTATAAGTGAGCAATTAATTTTTATTATGTCTATTCTATTATTAAATCTTCAGTTGACATGCTCTTTGTGACATATCTCTATGTATACATTAAAGAATAGCATTTATAATATAGTCTGCAAAGGAATATTCTATTTCATAGTGCAATAGTCACAGCAGAGGGATAATTTAATTCCAAAGTCTGCATAGACAAAGTAATGACAGCTATGGTAAAAATATATATTCAGATCATAGATATTTCCAAGACTTCAGTATAGGGTAAGCAGGCCTTTGTCAGGAGTCCTGTATTTTTTCATGTACAATGATCTCTGCTCACTTAAGCTCCTGTATTACTACAACAGTGGTCACTGAACCTTCTACTCTGAACAAGAAATATGTGAAGCCAGGCTTTATGCAATGCTTTTACCACTGTAGTCCCTTTGTTTCAGTTGCTCTCAGTCAAAGGGAACTACTGAGAGAGTAACATATTGCGGTATCCCTCTTTCATGATGTGGGGGTCTATTTCATTTTCAACTATTTCACCTTTCCTCACTCCCTTTTGTTAGGTGTCTACTAGGAAAAATATATCAACCTGCCTTTAACTTCAGTGGCTGCTAAAATACAGTTGGGGCTTGTAAAATCATGCTGAAAAAATAATTTGTTCTAAATCAAGACCTATTCCCCAAGTCACCACAACCAGACTGGCTGTAATTATGTTGTATTTTATAACAGATTTCCATGTAAAGAATAAAAAAGGAAATTATCTAAAACATTTACTTGTATATGTAAAATGCATGCAGGTACATAGTGGTCTCATAACAAAGATAATTCCACTGGCTGTTACTCCGTGCAATGTAAATGGCTTATCTGGCCAAATCCATCCTAAGTTATGCAGAGCAAAATGTATATCATAATACGGTGCTTCATCTCGTTTCATGCCTATATTGATGGACAGTGAAAGAGCCAACAATTTAAAGTATTTTCTCTATTTTGATCAGAAGTGTAGAGTTCAGTCCTTCCATCTCATGCATCCAATCACTATGTAGGTCCCTAACGAGGCAGTCTGCCTAACAAGAATTCTGTAAAAATCAGTGGAGAGACATGTTTCTGGAGCACACCAGAAAGAGATCTGCTGTGACCAGCTTGAGCTCCCAAACTCCTTAACTGAAGAGGACAGATTCTCAATCAAGGAGCTTCCCAGATGTCCAGATTAGAGAGGGAATTAGGGACTTCCTTTAAGGGAACCGCTTCTCTGCGCAGGTAAATGGATCCTGTATGTCTTACATGGTATCAGGCTCTCTGCATGATTTATAGGGCAACTGAAGTAGGCAGACAGGGTTTC
>JAVKLA010000074.1:20705759-20716504 GCA_034782735.1 Sagittarius serpentarius | reverse complement strand
TACCCTGCTGAATTTCAGGACAATGAATTTGTGATCAGGTCCTCCTGTCTATTATGAGGGCTGTTTTAAATTCAGAACTGCTGCTGAAACAGTTGCTCCAGAAAGAGTTTGCCAAGCAGGGCTAGCTGGAGAACATTATACTCCAGCCAAACCCCTCAATTCCTCCCGTCTCCTGTGAAAAAGATCCCACAAAGGCATTGTGCAGGTGGCACGGCTCCTCTGCCAGGTGAAGACAGGTCACATTTGTAACTGTGTGCAGAGCTCCAGAAACATCCCTAGTCAGTGTTGAGCTTGACAGTGGTTAAAGGGAGGCTACAGGTGTCCATATCCCCATGTAGTGTAAATTTTACTGTAAGCTTGATAACTTTCTTTTGCTGATTGCTGTCCAGCTTGTGATAGCTTGACTAAGAGATGCCAGATCAGCTGCTGAATTACTTTTCTGCCATTAACAGAAGCAGTTAAGTTGCAAAGAGATTTGCTTTGAAATAATCTCCAAATTTTTAAAAAGTTTAAAGCTTAAAATTCATGACAAAAGAGTCACATTGAAAGAGGTAAGAACAGCTCAATTCCTTGGTACTTCCATTCCAGCCAAATCCCTCAATGCAGAGGCAAAGAAAGATGAAACAAAACAGAAAGAAAGTGAATTTAACTAATGCAGGTAATACAGAAATATTGCACTTTAGTTCAGTTGTATATTGCAACAAAGATTCCAGTTAGTTTTCATTTTATACCATACCTTTTTTCCTAGTCCAAATGAATGTATAATCATATTCCTTTTCTCTGACTTTGTAAGATGCAGACAACACACTATTCAAAAAGCAAGTGAAAATAAGTAACGAGCAGTGGAAACTGTAAATCTCAGGTTGTTGTGATGCCGCTGGAAGGTTGCTTTATCTTTTGAATCTAATAATATTTGCATTATTTGCCTTTCTCGTTTTATAAGTATTCAGATTTTTTTATTCTCCATTAAACTTCATTTGACTCTGCCTAACTTTGTTAGTCTGTGGTATTTTTACCAAAGTGTGAGTCAAAGATCTAGAAAGGTCTGGCTATTATCAATGTGAACATAAATTAATAATTTAAAAAGGACTACTTGAATACATGGTTTACTTAGTTCATGGGGTGTTTTCTTAACCTTTGACACTAGCGTTTAACATGAAGTATTTAATGAGAGCTTCCAAAAGGAGAAATATCCACCAGTAAATGTCTTTGGTTTTAAAATATATGGATGCAAGGGACAGCAGCACTTAAATAGTAAGTAGTATTTTAAATCATTAGCCACAGCATGTTTTAGTGGGAAATTTCTTTTTTATGTTAATAATAGTCATTGCGTAATATTTTCCAGGCTTCTGTGTCTGCTTCCCAAAAGTTTTTGATAAGAACAATAAATCTCTCTGATTCATGAGCAATATATGCTGATACTGTTCGTTTACAGAAAGTCTTCAATTTATTATTCTTTCTGTTTCTATGAATTCTCCTATGAATAAACAACTCCACCACTCCAAAAAGCATGTAGGAAGAGACAGATTTTGCCATGTCTTTATGTTTTTTTTTAATAAAACCAGTAATAATAATAAATAATATTTTAATAATTAAAAAGCAATATTTTTATTGCTTCAAGGAGTTTAAAAGTTTTAACTTTCCCTTGGGTAGCCCATAGCTGGGATCTACAAGACTGCTCTGATATTTTGATTTATTAATAGAGAGGAAATAAGACTTCAGTAGCTGAAAGAAGAAAGCTGTTACCTGGAGGGAGCAATATTTTCAGGTCTGTCCTGTTTTCTTACTTTCATTTTTGCTTGCTTACTTGTTTGCTTTTCTCTTGCTTTCTCTGTTTTATTATTATTTTTTTAATACTCACACCGCTGAGTCAAGGTTAGAGAGCAGCTGGCACCATCAAGGCTTTTCAGTCTCATTTTGTGTCTCTTCCCTACCTCCACTCTTGACACTGATCGGTGCATCAAATGTTTGGTTGTGGAACAACCATAATGGGTTTTGAACTGTGTGCAGTCATGGGGATTTCTCCAGAGGGCAAAATTAATTCTACACATTAACCCCCCTCTCCCTCTCATTCCCCCTACCTTTTAGCTGCATGCTTAGATTGATTCACTGGAAGAATCATTTAAAAATACATTTGATAAAATAATATATTATTGCAGCATCTGCTGTCAGTCATCCAATTAGAGCATACCATATGTAAATCTTATAACACAAAGAATTAGCTCTTTTTTTAAGTAAACACACACTTCAGCACAAAGTGTAGGTATTCTAAATGGACTGTTGTTTATAGGCTCCAGTTTTACAAGCAGATACTTCTATGCAAATATCAACAGTAGCATCGACTGCATGCTCCTCCCATCATATCCAATGAGTTATTTAAATTCACAGCTAAGCGACCAAAGCCAAAAAATTCAGAGTTAAACAATCATTTAAATATCAAAATCAGACTTGGTGATGGGAGGCTATTCTGAACACAACAGAAATACACACATGTGTAAATCTACTTATGTGTACAGGTGTTTTGCAGAATAAGATGCTTCAGATTGATTCTGAACTACAGCAGTCAGTACTTTTGCTGTTTCAGTCAGTGAGCTGGACCAGTGGAGCAGTAGTCAGCCAGCTTAAGCTATAGGTACTTTCATGTCAAGACCAGCAATTGATGAACAGCAGAAGTTAATTTTGCAATATACAGAATCCTATATGCACAAAAATATGTATTTTGTATGCATGGTATATATTGCTTGTGTACTGAACAGAAAAAAACCCAGTAGAAGGGAAAACTGGACAAAGAAATTAGGAAGCCACCAATGACATGTTGTTTTAGGGAAATAATATAAGTTCCACCAAGGTCAGGGGAAGAGTACTAATTCACAAGAGTGTGGCTTTCTTATATGGTAAATCTGAGATTTCCTTATTTAGTAAATTAGAAGGCTTTGCCAGCTAAAGCCTGCTGAAATAGGATTAGACTGAAGTAGACAGAATTTTTAGATATATTGCTGTTATGAGTAAAGGGCAAACAGTGTTGATAGGAGAAAAGGGGATCAGGACTGGAAATCATCCAGACCTTCTGACAGCGTGTAGATGGGGATTATACAAACACAGAGAAAAGCCTCATTTAAGAAAGACCACCAATAGAAAGGCAACCCCATCAGTTAATAAATGTCTTCTTGTTTACAGGTAGAGTTCTATTATCAGCTGAAAAAAAATTAAACAAATCAGAAATTGCCCATCTTTTCACAGAGGACACTGTCAACATGAGCAATGACTTATTAAAGCTGCTTGCAAAGAATGCAGGAAGTGGAAAACTACACTTGGAGGTGAGGAAGACTGTTGGAAAGGATCATTCCATTAAAAAATAAAGATTACCTCACCAAAGCAGAAGGAGGGCTACAGGCGATGGCAAAGCCAATGACTCTTTCACAGTCCCATCAGTTTCTTGTGATTTAAAATTTTTTTGTTTCTTCCCTAATCAGGATGTATTCGTTCCCAGAGGACAATCAGAGCAAGAAGGCAAGAGAACATTCTTCCTTTCTCAGAAAGTTTCCTTAATGTCAACTTGACTATACAGTCATATAAATTCTTTATTCTTTTTTTCATGCATGCTCTTCACAGGAGGTTAATAGCTCTGGAAGACAAATTCTTCCCCTTTTCTACACAAGAAAAATAGTTGGCGGGCATTTTTAATGGAGCTTGAGCATCTCTCCTCTCTGACTTGGAGTGATTGGTCCATGGGTCAGAAATTCAGTCTTCTCAGCTGAGACTGCACCAAAAGATTGTCAGTTGTGAAGGCACTTATCACTCTTACCTCAAAGAAAACTGGCTCAATCCACTAACTCATTTTAAAGGAGCACAAACACATCCTCAGATGGTAATGGCTCTTGGTTCACTGCTGACTTAGACTTGAATCAAACCAGTGACCCAGAGTGAAATGCTCCATAAACCCTTAGCAATTCACTGAGCCATTCAGGACTTCAGGGAGAACGGGAGAGGGGAAAGGAGTCTCAAAAAAGGGCCTAAAATTTACAAAGGATTTACCAGGAGTATGCTAAGCTTTATCCTGGCAGAATTTGCTACTCTAGATTCCATAAGTTAGATCTATACGACCAGAAGAGTAGAATGCAGTGACAAATATGAACATTACAAATAGATATGGATTGAAGCAAAATTTTTTTTTTTAATTATCTTTCATTTCATGAGGCAAATAATTTTTGGAGCAAAGAAGTGTGACGCATTTGAAGGATTTGAAATACTGAAATCCTAAACCTTTCATAAAGGTGCATAGAAAAGGAACATTTCAAATATACCTGCATATTTAGTTCACCATAGTGTGGGGTCTATTCTTTCATTTTAGCACTGACATTTGCCAGTCATGTGAAGTAGAACATGCCTGTGTGTGCCTGTGTATGTGTGTGTGTATGCATGCACACATACCACATATAGATGTATCTACTGTACCACTGGAAATAAAATCAGTGGTTTTACTAACCTTGCAAATAATAAGAGTTATTATTAGTAATATCCAGTGTATGTTTTTACCATTAAGATGAACTATTTTTGTGCTTTTATTGATTCACTATAATTATTATCTGTTCCCACTTAGATGCTGAATAATATCTTTCTTAGAAGTTAGTTCTTTTGTTTGTCTCTTATTTTTCTAGATGATCTGCCATTGTAAGCATTTGTCTATAGTGAAAGCACTGTTTTGCTTTTTAGCCCACTTTATCTAACCCCAGCATTTTCTATTCTCTTCACAGAACTTTTCTGAATTTCATTTAGAGAGCAAAGAAATTAGGAAATTTAGACTTTGAAATTTGATAATATTTTTAATTCCTGCATTGATTTTTTTTTAAGTTTATGGCACTGCACAGACTGACATAGAGTTATTGTTATTAGCAGTTAGTGTCTTTCTCAGATTTGTTCCTCTGTATTGAAAATCAAATCTCCAAATTTTTGGATTTCAAAACCTTGGGCTAGACTACCAAGATAATTGCTAAATTAATCAAACTTGCCAGGCTCTGTGAAAATACAGCTGTATTTCAGTTTTAGGGGAAGAAAATTAATAAAGTAATCTAAAAGATATATACACAAAGGATGTCTTTCACTGGCCATTAAGGTCTTAAATGTTTAAAGTTCCATATTTTCAACAGTAATCTTCAGTAGCAGCCTCTAAAACCTGCAATTCTTGTTTTATGTCTGAGGTAACAAAGAAAATCAAACAATTCACATGGTATTTATTCTAGTAAAAGTTAACTACTGACCTCCCTACCTATTCTATAGACTACTATTAACCTTGTCTGCAGGCGGGTGGTGATTTTAAGAGTTATGATTGTTAATGGCCTTTGAATGCAGCAGTCTCAGACCACTTACTCCCCAGTGTACCACATGGCTCAGACTTTTCCAGATGGGAAAATGATAAGAAGAGGAGGAAGATAGCAGGTCATTCTTGAGGCAGCCTTGAGAAAATTGCTGCAAAATGAATCGTGCGGGTCTGCAGTGCTTTACCCAGCATTTTTTCTGTTTTAATTTATCAAGCCAAAGCTTGTTGACATGAAAGTGAATGAAATGACTGTGGAGTATGCTCTAAGCCAGCTCAAAGGCTTTGTGCATCAGCTCAGCTGTAAATAAAAAAAGAGGATCCAGGAAATATTCTGCATACTGGTGCTCTCCATAACATTTTATATTTATCTGCCACATGCTTAAATCCCATCATTAGTTTCAGCTGTAAAATAAATAAAAAATCAGGTCCTTGAAATTTGCCAACAGTTTGGTTTATGCCTATTATCAATTAAATCAAACTGGTATGAGTGATATTTCCTCACTTGGCTACATAGACCTATATTTACTTGTCTATATAATGAACTAATCAATTCTATACAGATGAGATATCTTCATAAGGGGGGGGGGGGGAGTACGTTCAAACGAGCACAGCATTACTGTTAGGAAATTTCATACTGTAGACCAAATCTCTGAACCAAGTAGGAAAAGAAAAGAGAGATAATTTTGCCCACAGTCATCCAGCCTTGGAAATCTTCCCTAAATACTGGGAGCCCAAGCTACATCTTGTCTTTATGCAGGTAAGATGTGTTTAGGAATCATGAGATTTAGCAATATGCATTTTGAGCTGCTCTGTTTTGTTTTCTGCATTTGAGTCTTCCAGAGTTTAGTGATTCAAATTTTGTGGCTCTGATAGCTAGAAACTTACTATTTATTGCAGTGAATCTCACTGTTTATTGTAATACTGCTTCATGACTCCCAGTGCTGTAATTATGAGAACCACACTAAAAGCTGCATGACTTGGAACAGAACCACTGGAGAAGAGCAATAACATACCACTCTGAGCAATTTCTTCAGGGTTGGAAGAACACATACATGTTTCACCTGCTTTTCCTCCCTTCTTACCCTATTGATCACTGTCTTTGTAGGAACTAAGGAAAGCACTGAACAGAGGGAGAGGTGCAGAGTACAGCCCCTTGCTGTACAGGTTATGCTGGTGTAAGCAGTCATGTCTGAGGCAGGAGAGTCACGACAGTGGCTTTAGGGAGGTCTGCACTGTATAGCACAACAGCTGGTGAGATAACTCATGCTTTAGTTCATCCAGTATACAGCTTGTATATAGCCAGCCTTGAACGGCATGGAGGTAAACTAGACTGCACAACTTGACATAAGGATCCACACTGCTCCTGGTTGACCAAGGCAGGTCAGAAGGAGTCCCTTATAACCTAGGTCAGTAGATTTGCAGTAGAGGGGAACTGGTTGGGAGGTAGCTATTATTAATTTTGACATTATTTTTGATTATCATGATTTGCTCAAAAAAGGAACTATTAANNNNGAGCCTTTTTATTCAAACTTAAATAAAATCTTTGTCAAATTGTAGTCCATATTTTTCATACCCCCCAAAAAAACCAAACCCTAGAGTATCAGTGATGTAGGCAAGACAATTATAGAAAAACTCATTTCTTGAAAATTTGTTCAAAATGTTTTATCATAGCATAGGTACTAATATATGACAAAATCCTTTTGCTCTTAGTGCTGTCACATTTGTGTGAGATGAAGGTTGTTGTCTCACCCACACAGACGATAAGATGACACTTTAATTGGAAAGTGACATTGTTGGGAACATTTATGAATAATTTAGTATGTCCTCCCCACTCATCTTTTTATATGTTCTCCAAGTCATTATTTTATTTATTATTTATTAAGAACTGACATTGTGCTGAGAGCTGTACAGAATAAAGGAGAACACAAAGTCCTTGCCCTTGTGGAACTTACGCAGCAAGAAACATAGAAATCACTTTTCCATCCTGCTCATAAGATAGTAAACATGTCCTGGCTATGTTCCAGACATGTTTCCTCTCTTGGAGTTTGCCTTTGCTGACAAATATAACAATAACATTAACAAAAAAAAAAATCTCAGCATGAATGTTTTGTTAAGTTTGGCTGGTTTTAAGGTTCTTCTTACTCTCTCAGACCTTCATATCCTGTTCTAGTTTCCTTTTCCTCACGGAAATACACAGATATTCTTATCTTGTTGGACTGAAATTAATAGAACTTGCCTGGGTCAACATCAGGGCATGTCAACAGAAAACAATTTTGTCTTTCTTTACAGGGAGCTGAAACTCGCCACCCTTTTACAAAACAACAGTATTCCTTAATTGTTTGCTTACTTTTCGCTCTCTTATTTTTTCTTCTTTTGCACATGCATATCAAATTGCTTGTGGCAGGCTGGATTAAAAGGCTTTGCCTTTATCTTTGGTTGCAGAACTCTGGCACTGCAAGCTCTTGTCCTTTATTCAGATCTGTAATGCAAACAAAGAAGCAATATAGAATCTTTGGGTGATTTGTCCATACAGTCCCTTACTGATGCAGGACTGACTTGCTGTTTTTTATTAATCTAGAAACAACTCTTATCCTATTATATCTGTTACCTGTATTAGCTTGTTGGACATGAAACCTAGGACCAACATTTGTTGTCAAAAGACAAAGAATCCTGCTTAGAATAATGTTCTTAGGATTAAGTAATTACCTACAGCCTGATATGAGGCTTTTAATTCCTTTACTATTTTCTACTGAAAGACTTAATGTATTTTAACTTTCAGGATGTCTGCTTTTTAAGTATGTGATTTTTACCAGTTCACATTCAGAAAGTTTCTGTTCACTCACAGAATATGTTGAAGGTAATACTCATGGTTTATGTCCTGGCTTAACAGGTGCCCTTCCCAGTAAGACATTTACTTTTAGAGCAGCTGATGCCTGAGGAAAAACATTCCATTTGAGACAGCTATGCTCATGTGTTCTGTCTGCATGCTGCAGTTTTGCCCTTCAGTCATTACATTTGGGGCTTTTTCCCTGCTGGAAATCAGTGTCTCCTAGGATATCACAGTATTTTCTACAGTAATTATGATGTTGTGTACATGGAGTTTGTGGAGGACTGAATGAGAATTTAAGCTGAATCACCAAACCATCCAAATTAGGTTTAGTTTTGAGGGGAAAATAAACCTGAGGTAAGCACAGCAATGAGTAGAAGACTATGGCAACTGATTTTTTTTTTAGTCTTCCATCAAGGAAAGAGAGAAAGCTATTGTCACCATTTTCACCCCAAATCTGGCATTGCACAATTTTTAACATTTAAGGGGAAGCTAAATTACAATTGCAATTTTTACACAAAAAAATGCTAAGTTCTCCAACAGCAACAAATCAGTGACAGAGAATAAGAGACAATGTGCTAGAAAGGGGGGAATTTGCAGGGCCCAGTGTAGTAGGCAGTCTCAGTGCAGTGAGAACAAGATGAATGCGTGTGAAGCCTAATTATCTGAGAGTGAAAGGTCATCAAAATCAATTTGCAGCATGATGTACAAAGGTCATTATAAGACTCAAATTTTCTATGCCCATTTAAAACACAATAAAAAATAAAGTGGTTGACTTTGATAACCATGATTAGTAAAGAAAAAAGGCATATCATTGAGCCTTCTGTTTAAACATTTGTGCTACCTTAGCTTTTATTCAAAACATTGCAAATAATGAGAGGTGTTTTTTTGGAAGGCAGTGTTCCTGAAACAGACTCCATTCATTTTCAGGATCTATATTGCTGACAGAATTGAAAGCAGCTCTCTCAAATTACAGTCTTTTGAAATCAATAGTGTAATATTTGTAATTTGTTTCTTTTTTATTACAGACCACTTCATTATTATTTTTATATTCAGTTTATGGACTAAGATAGACTAGAATCCATCATTTTCTTATCTGTGGTTAAATTGCTTACTCAGGGGTGCAGATTGCCCGTTTTGTTTTGCCTGTTTTGTTGTAACATCTCAGTCGCAAAACAACCCTTGTGCAGATCTGTATAGCCAGCAGAGAAGACATTACAACAGCAACACCTAAACCTAAAAGCGTAGTCAGAAGTCTATTTACACTGGTTCTGAAGGGCAATATAATCCATAGTACAAAAGAAAAATGAGCTGATCTGTCAGAAGAGGATGGCTACCAGAGGGTTTTTCTTAGGAAGTTTTTTGTCAGTTAGGACATCAGAGATAAGGAGTGCATACAGGGAACCGTCATCCAGCAGGAACTAGTCGCTAGTCTGAGCATGATCACTCAAAAGGTGAATAAATTTCCGAAAATTATGTGTTATTTCCCTTTTGTGTTTGCTTCTCTCTTTTTCTGACACACGGACTCTCCTTTCTCAGTCCCCCGTGAAGAAAAAACACTTGAAGTAGATGAAGGACCCAGCTGGGTATGGGGTGGCGAGTGGCTGATGTCCACTAATTAGATACATTTCCACAGAGAGAAATTTCTTCAGCTTTCCCACTTTGTCTGCATTGTGTTGTCCAGGGCATTAGAAGTTCACATGAAAGGGCAGAAAATAAATTTCCTGCCCACACAGGCAGCAGGCCTGCAAGTGCCACCCCACCGACAGCCCTTCGGCACGGGCCCTCCTCGTGCAGGCTGCACAGCGGCTGCATGCAGAGCCCACAGAAAGACCAAGAGCACACCTTGCTCACAGCTTTTCCTCTCTTCAGGAGCTCTGTAGACATAATCTCTGGTTTCTTGATACCTTATGTGTATTCTGTACCACCTAGAAATGGGAGCAAAATACACACTGAGAAACCTGTTTCTTTCTCACATAATATGCAGCCTCTGAAACCATAATGTTACTCAATATTAATATGTTCATAACTGTAGTCATCACACTTCGAGCCTTAAACAAAAGAAGCTCTTCCTGCCTGCATTTTCTTCCCGTTTTCTTTACTCCTATGGCTCTTCACTAAATAGTTCATTGTGTTTTTTTCAATATTCAGCTCAAAACTTGATGCCCTAATAAAGATGCTGCTGTCATTTCATTAACATCTTTGTTTTTCTACAAATTAAAAAGGACCAAATTGTGCTTTACGTTCTTTCAAAGACATTTTTGTGAATGAGGTGACCAACACAGGATATTTCCCATTGTGCCAGTCATGGAATTCTTCCTGCCAAGGAAATGAGATTCAGCATTGCTAACAGGAAGATAAAAATACTCAGTATTTATTTTGCAATTTGCTAATAATGAAGCAGACTGAGAGAATGATTGGTTGAACGCACTCGGAATAATAATAAAGGGCAGGGCAGATGCTGAAAGATATTTTTCATGTTTCTTCTTCTAATTGATGTTTGTTTCTCATGTCCTTTGTGTGCATTTCCTGAATTAATGTAGCATTCTCTGAGGGTAAATCAACCTAATTTTCCCCTCCTGACAGCTGCATCCTCGATGA
>JAVKLA010000074.1:20665141-20676609 GCA_034782735.1 Sagittarius serpentarius | reverse complement strand
AAAAGATCCCTTTCATGTGCAGGTAGAGAGAAAATCTAACATATCTAAAACTTTTTTCTAATAAAACTTCAGATGCACCAGTAATAAGTACTAAATAATGACCAAGCCTATCATGACATGACAATTCTCATCCAAGCTGCTAAATTCTTATTCTTCTTCAGAATTAATCTTTAAGAGATTAGACATTAAGAGCCCTAATCTGGGGACCCGTTTTTCACAGTGAATTTTCCCACCTAATTCATGCATGACATGAGTTGTTTAATGTGTACTTCCATTTATGTCTTGTTTGAAAGGTAGATCATCTCATGACAGACTGACTTTTATGTCTGGGGGCCTGTGTTTGAACTGGTGAAGTCAATGTCTAAGTTCCAGTTGTCTTCAGAGGAAAAAAGAATATATAGATTTGTACTACATTTTTGGCATGCTATCGTAGGCCTATAGTCAAAAGATTTCTTGTTAAGAGAGTCTTTATGGTAAATTTAGGTTCTGATCTACAAAGGGTTCCTGATGTACAAAGGGTTCATTGGATGATGTAAGCTTAGAGCAGTAGCCTAAATCCAAACAGAGTACTGAAAACTTTCATAAATGCTTCTTTCTCAACGCATTTGGCCAAAAAGAGATCAGCAGCTTTTTGAAAAATGTAACAAAAAGAATTAAGTATTGGCATGCTGGGTATAGTGGGAGTTTACTCTGGATTTGTGTCATTTTAGAATGCCTTCTGTTGGGATCCTAGGTTGGTGAACTGCTTTTCAGAAATCAGGAATATTTAGTAGGTCCTAACTGATTGTGAAAGCTTTGGCATGAAAGAAGGCAGTGCTCTCATAAGTAAACAATATAATAAATACTGCCTCATTATTTAACCATAAAGCATCTACTAAAGGATTTGTGTTGCACTGCCATTAACATATTTTAAGTAAACAGTTTGGAAGGAATATGAAATTGACCATGTGTGTTTACAGTAATATTTGCAAATGAAATACTTTTTACTCGTACTGCTTAACCATGTGGAATGGGGAAAAAATTGTTGCGGATATTTTTTTCTGGCTGCTAAATGGCATGTGTAATTTATTTATTTATTTATTTAACAATACTGTGTACTTAGAATCGTAGTATCTTACTGCAATTTTCCTGTTCGTTACAAATTACTAAACTAATGTGTGGTTTCATAGCCCAAGTTTTGAGTAGCTAGATTTAGGCACAGGTTGCTGAAGATGGTGCTTGCCTGCAATATGAGATGCACATTTTCATTCTGGCTCATGGGAAGTTTTCTGCTTGATGGTGGAGAATGTATTATTGACAGCTACATCTTCTAAAACTGGATTCCGATAGGACTTGCGTGTCCCAGTAGAAAGTACTTTGTCTTTCTGCAATTTTTTTCCCCGCTATCTGTAGGATGGTAGATTTCATTGTATGTCAAATTATGGGTACATTGTGCTTGCATAAATAAGCATATTAATATATTAAATATATCTAATGCATATTAATCATATTAATTAACCTCTAATAAATTGATAATAATCTATATCCGAATGATCCCAAAAGAGTGTGGTTTCCTGGGAGTACTGGTCAAATTCTTATTCCATTGCAGTTACCAAGCATAGCTTCGTAATACAAGGTTGTGGGAATTCCATCTTTATTAGCAATATTCAAGACCTAAAAAATATTGTTTAGCCTCACCTTCTGACTTTGCTATCGGAATTGACCCCAGTCTGTCGTAAAATAGAGGACATGCTGTCATGTGCCACGTTTCTCAAAATTTTGCAAGGAAATAGGAAGAAAATTGGGATTGAAGATGGCAAGGCTATTATTGCATTCTGCTAGTTCTTGACAGAAATTGTTTTAACAATACAAGTGAAAAATGAAAACATCAGCCAAGTAAGACTTCTTTGCATGGAACTATGTCTGTGTTGTGTTTTTAGAAATGCTAAATAGCTGAAGAAGCCATAAATTTCCTTCTTTATCTTCCCAGCCCTCTTTAATTCATACAGTACTCGGCTTTTCACATAATACAAGCTCATGTTTGGAAAGTCTTCCCCATCTTCCCCTCTAAGTGTGTTTATTGGAATCATTAGCACAAAACTGCGTATTAAGTAACTCATTTGGAGTAGGGTCTTTAGGGTTTTTGTCAGACTTTGAGAATGGTGATTGTTTTGGGGTTTGTTTTTTGTATTTAACCATAACACTTGAATTGCTGGAACTCCATAGGGAAGAAAAGCTTTTTCTAGTACAATGACATCTGTCTCTATTGATTGTTACTTGGTTTGGCTTCTTGCTTTATGTTTGCAAGATCAAATGGTGCAGTATCTCTATTTTTACAGCAGCGTATCTCTGTTTAAACAAGGTTAAACGTCAGCTCTTCGAAGCAAGAATAGTCTTTTTGTCTGTTTGCATATCACTAGCCCAGTTGGGTGTCACTGGAAATGGCTACATGCAACCCTATTGTAATAAATGTCACTTTCAACCTCTTACAGTTAAAACAGATTGCGCAAACAGGCAATGCATAATATAGTATACATAACTTTTTAAATTCAGCTTCTGCTTTTTCTAAGATTTTTTCAGGCAGTGAGAGAATTTTCTGTTTTCTGTAATATGCTAGGTTTGGACGCTTTCCAAGTACCAAATGGTATTCTGTTGCTAATACAGTGAGTATGTTTTTCAAAAAAGGCAGTATTTCAGCCCTGTGGCAAGTCTATCTATAGTTAAAACTAAGAAGCTTTTGTATAAATGGCAAAATTAGTGCCTCAATTTGCCTTCCTCACAGCTTTTCCTTTCTGTAAGCACTTGCAGATCATGAGTTCATGTAGAGGCTGTGGAAGAAATAGTAGCAGTACCTTCTGGTTAAAATATTTTAAACATAGGACAAAGAGAGGTGTCTGCTTCTGGAATTGTTTTGCTCTTAACTATTTCTGGGAGGTGTTCAACTTCATCCACTGTAGTGACGTATGTCTGGGATAACCCATATCACTCCAGAGCCACACAGAATTGTAAGAGAACGACACTGCTGTTTCAAAACTTACTTCTACCTAACTAGGTTTCATGTTGAGCCTTACCGTTCTGGGGACCCAAACCTTATCTTATGCTCAGGAGAAACATCACTGTTTAACTTGTCTGGAGTGTTATAATTATTCTTAACAAAACGTGTTAGCATTACTATTTACAGAACTAAATTAGGACCAGAGTTAAAGGACTAAACAGAACAGAACTGAGAGCTGAAAAGAAAGAGAAATGAATATTGGAATAAATAATGGTAGAGCTTGCAGGAAGGAATGTAGAAAAAAATAGACAGTTTGAGGAAGAAGATATTTTCAAAGAGAAAACAACACAGAGAAGGCGGCAGAGGGAATGAAAAGACGAAGCGTAATGCTTAAATGTTTTCTCTTCAGAGGGAGAAAAGAGCACGAGAAGTTAGCTTATGTAGAAACGTATTTTGTGTTAATGTGTTGTTCGTTGTGGGTATGCTGATATTACAATGCCAAAACAAAAAAATACAGAATCAAACAACGAATTTATATAACATCCATGGAAGAATGAGAAAAAAAATCATAGTTTCTATATGTGTGACTGTATTTGTTCTTTACTCAGCAAACAAAATATCCTTATAGAAACTACATGTGTGAAACCAGGTAACTGTTATGTACTGGAGAAAACTAATGCTGATAACTGAAAGAGGTTACATCTTCTCCTGGAAAAGGAAGCATGTTTTCCGTAGAAAAATAGTCTTATCTTTGACTTTCTTCAGACCAGACTTTAAAGAAGACTAATAAAATTGTTAAATTTACCTCTGAAGTCTAGAAATATTTGTTTGATTGCCCATTATTTTGCCATACAGCAACCTGAGTTTAACTTTTCATCTTTCTAGGGGCAATGACAAAAGGTGTCGCTCTTAGTCCCACAAAGAAACTCATAACCTTGCCATTGTTAACATCCCCCTCAGTAGCACAGGTGCTCTTTCACTTATACAAATTGTTTTGCATTTAGGTTAATAATGTTAATCACTGTTTCCAATCTCTTCTTACACTGAAGGATAGATTGGTTCCATTTCAGATCTAAAGACCTTTCCCCCTCCCCATCACTTAATTTACTAAAATATTATTTTGCCTGCTAAATGTTTAGCCTACATGCATTTATTTGATCCAGCTTGAGATCAGAAGTCCAAGAAATCTGTTAGTGCAATGGTTCCTTTGGACTAAATGCATCTTCCAAAGAAGGAAAGTGGGCCAAGAGACTTGCTTTGCCAGCCTAAGCCACTTTGCATATTCTTTGGGAATATTTCCACCTTCCTGTTAGTGACTTGTTTAAACAAACTGGCCTATGCCTACTTCAAAACTTGAATTAGAGTCCCTACATAGCTTTCATGGTTTACTTGACATTGGTCTAAAATGCTATTAATGTTATTAAGTTTAAATGTTATTAAGTTAAAATGTTAAATTGAGTTAAAATATTATTAAGTTAAACTAGTACACACGCTGTAGACAGCAACTCCTAGGAAAAAGTAATAAGGAGAAGGTAAATCACAAAATTTAATAAGTGTGCAGGAAAGAATAACAGGGGCTAAAAATTCTGGCACAAAATAAGGTGAGGGGGTTTAAGAGAGAGCACAACCCACATGAAGATAAATGAATGCAGAGTACCTGTCTTGGGGCACTATTTTAGCAGTGCCTGTGCATAGATATAACTGCATAATACTTAACAACAGTGTGCATCTTCATTCTTCTCCACCCTTGGAATATTCCTTTGAAAATATATTGATAGTGTATTTATTTACAATGATACTTTATGAACCTAAACACAAACTGACAGTAATGAGCAATTGGTGTCACTAAATCCATTTTTATGTAAATTGCCATATTCAGAAAGCTGTAAGGGTAGTTAATGAACCTTGCTGATGTTCTTGTTAGAAATGCCTGACTTAGACCCTGATCTCCTCTTTAAGCCTTGGTAATGATCATGACTTCATAGTTTAATGTGTTTATTGTTTCCCTTCATGATACTGTAATTATAATATTCTCTCTCCTTTTTTTTTTTTTTAATGTTTAGTAAAACTGTCTTGCAGAAACAAAGAAATCTTAGGTTACGTTTGATTTCCTGTCTCCAAATTTAACTCTCTTTGTTGATCTAATAAGAGCAACATGATGGTTTCCTGCTATAATAGAGAAAATTCTAACTGTTTCTCCATGATTAATTAAAAAAAAAAATCTGTTGCTCATCTTAAGAAGAAACTTTCCAGGCCTTTTTCTTTCAAAACAACCTTAGGTAAAATTAGAAATTAATTGTTGTGAAAAACAATTTAAAAATTAATGAGGAATAGGAAAAATTGATTACACAGAAATCCTGTGAAAGAAATAAGTGATATTAATTATACGCATGTCCTAGTTGTGAATCCACTTACCTCTCAATGCCTAAGTCAGTGCTTTCCTCTTAAGTAGATGATGGCTTAGCATTGTGGCGACCTGTTTTATCTTCTAAGTTTTACCACTGGCCCGAAGCAAAAACATAGGGAAATCATTTTTCAACTCTGTTTCTCCATATAAAAATGGATATAAAGCTAAAGGTCTCTTTTATTGTGCTTTTTGAGATGTACAAATAAGCAGCTATATAGAAGCTGCTGTTATATGATGAAATGTTTACACTTTTCTAATGGTCTAATAAGGCATGGGTTGACCAGGAAGGTGGAACGGCCTGCGTGTGTTCCCCCTTACCACTCCAGTCCTGGACGTGTTTTGCAAACAACTGCGAACTAATATGTATGTGAACAGACCTTTAAGCTGTTTTTGTGAATACAGTCTGAGCGTTTGTTTGTTTACAAATAAATGCTTTTATAATACATAAAGTGAGCTGATAAATACTAATAACAACCACTCTAAACATACACAAATTTAAGGTTCGGATTAGGGCTTGGAAGAAGTGGAGGGTTGGAAATACCTTGTTAAGAAGGCTGTAATTGCTTTTGCTGATAGAATGCTTAGCAGTTCTTGAACATAGATAACTCATGTGTGGGTATTTGTGCTTTCTTGGATCTGTTCTCAGCTACCACAGTTGTTCTCAGCTCAGATACCGTGGTACAGCTAGAACTGGTATGGCAATCTACATTCTTTTTCTACAGTGGAGTTCTTATCTCCTTTCATTTCAAGCCATTTCAGGAGGAAAAGAAGGAATTGCAATGCTGTGGGAGACTCCATCTGAATCCTAGTGGAGCCAGTCTCCTCTGCTGTCAGCCAGGTGGGCAGCAGGGAGGAGATGTGCAGACTTGCACGAGTTTTGCATTGTTCCCAGTCTACAGCCCAGCAGAAACTCCTGATGTTGCAAAGCAACAAAATTAACATTTAATTTTTTTGGAAGGCTTCAAAACAAGTCAGTGTGGATTGAGTAATTATTTAACACAGTAAGGCATGCTTTCCTATCCTCTGTCCTTCTGTCTGTAAATCTGTCCCCTGGGGCAGGGCTGTAATGGAGAATAAACAGGACGAGTAGGTTTGTGGTCCAAAAATCTAAAGTTCCCTGCAAAAGGATCAGTGAGAGTCTTGGACAACATCTTTGTCTTGAGACAGCCGTGGGTACAATAAACTAACCTACTTGCTGCAGTGACGGGGAAAGAGAATATAGAGGCTTGGGTAGCTCTGCAGTAATTCAAATTCATGTGTTCTGGTGGATTTTTTTTCCAGGATGCCTTTTATTCCTGCAGGTAGCTGTGGCTAATATTGTTGCTTATTTGTATTCAAAGCAAATCTAAAACAGCTAAACTGCATCTGCCAGAAAATACATTTTCTCTTCTTTCTCTCCCCATCCAAACAATGGAGCTTATCTTTGAATTCAGCAGCCTCTTTGATGTCTGTTCATTTAGCTGAGTATTTTATAACTCAGGTTAATTGAGGACATGGTCTATGGTTGACTCAAGAGTTGCTTTAATAAGATTATGTTTATTAAATTGATTAAAGAACTGTTGTCCCCATAATCGACTATGAGAACGTTGTTTGTGGTATTAGAAATGGATTAAGATACACTCAGCCAAATTAAACGTTTTGAATAACAAGTTTTATTTGCGGAGGGTAGTACTGCTGGTGTTTGCGCGTGCCTTTTCCCGCTTGCACTAGTGCATATCAGAGGGCAGCAGCTTCTGGATCTCGTTTGCTCGCAGGGATTCATTGTCCCGTGCTAATCTTTCCACCTGGCAACCCCCTGGTACGTAGCAGCATGGCAGTGCATCCGTGGTGGAAACGGGGCAGGGACCCCCGGCTGTCCACGGCGCAGGGCTGGTGAGGAAGCCACGGGCCGTCGGCGTGCCCTCCGGGAGCTGTCAGCAGGACCCACGTGAGAATGCGCTGCCCTGCGTCGGCTGTCTAACACTGTGTGCAGCCTGAAATTCACTGTGGGCCGGGGAATGTTTCATTACTGCTAAACCCCTGTGCAGAGCTGGTAAGAAGAGGAGCCGAGATGCTTCATAAAACAGGAGAATAATGATCAGACGTGAGGAATACGTCTTCCTTGGGACCATTTGAGACAGTTCTACTCATTTCATCTCCTACAGAATTTCTGGTTCTTCTTGTGCAAAGTTGTCCTTTTTCAGGGTCTTTCCCTGGCTTTATGCTTTCACAGTTTTATAGGAAGCCACCAGGTCCGTCCCAGCAAAGATGCAAAGAATTATTTCAAACTGAAACAGCAGCCATAATTTTCCCTCCTATGGAAACCCAATAATACCCAAGAAATTAAAGGCAACCCACAAAAGGAATTATTTGATGGATTTTCTTTTTTTTTGGCTCTAAATTTATTATTGGCATTAACAAAAATTATCCCGCAGAAAGAGGAAGGCAGAATATTTTTGGAAGCTTGAGGAAGTACTGAAGGTGAAATTTCATTTAGAAACATAGCTCTGCCACAGTGCAGAAAGACTCAAAATAGAGATAACCCTCCCATCATAACTATGAAGTGCTATGTTGCTTTTTCCCCCAGTAACACACAATGAGGTTAATGCTTCCTCTCACAGAAAAGAATTACACCTGTTTCTCCTCCCATGAGATTTCTCTGTCTTAAGCCAAAATGACTTCCCAAGCACCCACTTGATGGGGACTTGCCGATGTTAGTTATCTGCAGACAAACTTCAGATCCGAGAAGAAAATTGTTCCGTGCTGGCTATTAGTTTGGTACTAGTCCCAAATTACGGGACCAATTATGAGAGCCAAATTATTAGGCTCAATTATTAAAGTTTACCATTTTGTTTACAGCTCCCCACTTGACTTATCATGGCCAAGGTTTTACTTTTGACACCAGAAACTGTGTATTAGGAATCACTTGAATTTTTTATTCAGTAAGATAGAAACAGTTTTGTGAAACACTGTAGAATGATCATGTATCATAAATGTACTTTAAAATGTACTTCGAAAGTATGAAGAAATACAAGTGGCCAAGATTAAAAGATGTCTAAGCAGCTGTCCTGGATCCAGCTGGGATAGAGTTAATTTTCTTCCTAGTAGCTGGTACAGCGCTGTGTTTTGGGTTGAGTATGAGAAAAATGTTGATAGCACCCTGATGTTTTCAGTTGTTGCTAAGTCGTGTTTAGATTAAGTCAAGGACTTTTCAGCTTCTCCTGCCCAGCCTGCAAGAAGGCTGGAGGGGCACAAGACAGCTGGACAGGCTGACCCAACTGGCCAGAGGGGTATTCCATACCATGGGACGTCATGCCCAGTATATAAACTAGGGGGAGTTGGCCTGGGGTGGATCGCTGCTCGGGAACTGACTGGGTATTGGTCGGTGAGTGGTGAGCGATTGCATTGTGCACCACTTGTTTTTTATCTTCTAATTCTTTTATTATTATTATTGACATATTATTATTATTGTTGTTGTTATTGTTGTTGTTATTATTGTTGTTACCATTTTCTTCCTTTCTGTCCTATTGAACTGTCTTAACACACAAGTTTTACTTTCTCTTTCAATTCTCTCCCTCATCCCACTTGGCAGGGGGAGTGAGCGAGCGGCTGCGTGGTGCTTATTTGCTGTCTGGGGTTAAACCATGACACTAGGATATAAAAAAAAAATTTGAAAAGCTAACCAGAATTAAAGAAAAAAGCAGACAGCAGACTGAAATGGTAATCAGGGGCTTTTGTGTGACTAAGAGCTATTGTGAGTTTCTCAGTCAAGCAGAGAATTAGGAGAATTTTACTTTCCACATTTTGAATATTTGCTTGATTAAAAAGAGCATTTTCAAGTTTATTGTCTATATATAAAACTAGGAAGAATGGCCATGAGATTTTGCCACTAAGAAATGGTGAAAACTAAGTGACTGATGACTAACAAGATCATAAAGATCTTCTTAAAACAGGAGTGGATTTAAAGATCCTAATGATACATTCTCAAGTCTTCTGCATGTAGAACTCAATAACTCAAGTAGGATGTGCGTGTAAATGTCTCATGCCTGAGTTTTGATGATATTCACCAACCAGAAAAAGTCTCCATTAACTTTTATAAGATTTAGGAAGCTGGCATATGCTAGTATTTCTAGTTAGATTTCTCAAAACTGTATGAATGGTATGATTCTACCAAATTGTAGTCTACTTCTCTTTAGACAGGGTGAGGCCACAAGGCAGCTGCAGAGCCTGAGGGCTTCCTCCCAGTCTGTTCCAAACGGGATCTGCATAGAGCAGTCTCCAGCCTGCCATGTGTATGCCCACACTGCCTAAAAACATATTTCTTGAGACAAACTCTGCTATACAAAATATCAGCACATCACAAATTGTAAAATGCTGATTGTTTTTTCAAATGTCAGCTGTTTCAATTAGCAAAAGTATCAAAGCCAAAACTTTGGAGACAATGCAGGTATTTCCAAATAGTTCCATTATAAACATACAGAACTGGCTAGGGAAGTGGAGAGGATCAAATAGCATGTTTAAGTCTCTACCATTTTTTCTCCCCACTTACAGTTCTTTACTTCCCCGTATGACATGTTTTTTTTTTTTGCAACTTGGTTCAGTGCTTTAATATTCTTTTCTTCTGCCTCAGCACTTTCCACATCCAATATTCTTCTCTACCCTTATATTAAAATCCAAATTACTCGGGAAAACTAAAAATGCAGACTGGACTGGCATCTTTTGGAAAACTAAAACCCCTTCCCTTGACCTTCAGAGGTAGAACAGGTGAAGTTTTGGAGAGCCACTACCAACTGCCCTTCAAATGTAGTTTTACTGTATTTTTTTTTATTCCTTTTCTTGTCGTATTGCACAGGATTTTTTCTTTGGTGTTTCAGTGCTTCAACATTTATAGTCCAGACATGACAGCATGGGCTATGAGCTGGTAAGTGAGCTGCCACTCAGATTTCCTTCTGCCTCGCTACATATTAAGCAATTAGTTTTTCTTAGAGCCTTCATATCTATAAGGTTTAGCTCTGTTGGAAAAATCATGAGCTTATGATGTCTGAATAGGCTTTAAAACGCCTATAATGTAGTATGTTCATTCCTTTGAAATCTTGCTATATTATCTTATGTCAGGATAAATCTTTGTAGTCTGTTCTCTATTTTCCAAGATGCTTAAACTTGATCAAAAAAGAAGATGTTAACCCAAAACATTTTTATTTCCTTGTTCCTGTGGAACACACATGAAACATATGCTCATTAGTTACAGGAACTAATTTAAATGATAATGTTTTCAAATGGCCAACATGAAATAAACTTAGGGCGTAAACATCAGTGCAACATGGTAAACAAGCTATGAAGTGCAGCTGAGTGTGAAGATGATTATCAAGGGATAGGGTTTGTGAGTATTGGAGAAGTAAACCAATCTACTTTTGGATAATAATGTAATTTTATCATGCAGTATGCCAGATTACTTCTCCTTCAGCTCTGCTCTTGCTACTCTGTTTCAGTAATATTATCCATTTTGGGCACTCAATTCCTGAGCCATTGCTGGCTACTGCAAAGATCATTGAGCTGCCTGTGTGTGCACATGCACATGCACACACTGCTGCTGGTATTAATTTTCTTAGTTACTTCTAGATGTTCACAAAATCCAGAGTAGTCATTAATTTGTTTCATCAAGCTGAGGCCACTAAACTGCTTGTAAACCAGGGCATTTGAAGGGAAATTAATCTTTTCTCTCTGGTAGCAAAGATATAAATATTGCTACACTTCTTAATGAGAGGAATTTTTATTGTATTTCTCATCTTGTTTTAGTTGAAATTTTTGTAGAGTGTGCTTAATCATTAGACACTTAAAGGGATCTATTTATTTACAGTGCTGTGCATGATCTCTGCAATGTCACATTTTGTAGCCAAGTGTAAAGGCATTGGAAGATATTACCGAAGGTTTTTATTAGGTTTTCTTGATACGTGTTTCTGCAGGATCTTAAATTGGAATGTTAACCTAATCCATATTTTAAATGTTTTTAGTTATGGTGGACACTTTTTCTTTCTATCAGTGAGACAAGTGTTTGTAAATACATGCATTTGTTCATCTGTTGTCATCTGATGAGCTCAGTAAGCTTTC
>JAVKLA010000074.1:20640093-20652772 GCA_034782735.1 Sagittarius serpentarius | reverse complement strand
ATTCATCTGTGCTAAGTGAACAGCAGCATCAGCTCAAATTAAGCTGGCATGAAAACAGCCACTGTTAATAATTTCTGCTGTGATTCAGCCCAGCTTTGGATAACAGGTGAAGATGTTTCATAACGGAGGCAATTACAGCTCTGTAAGCTCTTTCCGGCTGCCTGTTTAATCAGAGGAATGGAGCGCGGTGGCTGCCGGAGCATGTGGCATGGCCGGGCCCAGCCGCCATCAGACCACATTTATTATCTGCTGGATTGCGCAGGCTGCCTGTGAGGGGCAGATGCCGGGCACAGTGATTAGCATGCAAAGTGCCTAGAAAGGCTGAGGTGAGGGGGTGGAAGTCGGCGTGCTTCATCTGAACTTGCTGCAGACATCTCCCGACGGATAAAAATCTTCTAGACCCACCATTCCCTCGGCTGGAATGCAAATTTGTGTAAGGATGCATGGGTGTGCCCAGACATCGCGTGTGCACATGCATCGATGTCGTGTGTGCTACATGTAACTAAAAATAAGATTACAGGAAGTGCAGAGCTCTATTTCACAAATGAGGACAAAATTCTGTTTGCAAAACGGTAACAATTGGTGAACTTCTGAGATGATAATCAGGTCTGCTAAAGAAGCAACTGTTTAACATCTGCTCATTAAGATGCAGATGAAGGAGTAAGATGGGTGGAAATTAATAACTAGCAAAACACAAATGAAGCCTGTACTTTCATATGAGAAATGTTACGCTACTGTGATGGATTTTTAGCAATTATTTTTTTTTAATTAAAGAACAATGTATTTCCATCTACTGAATCTCTTTTGTTCTATTATTTAAGTTATCTTTCATGTCAGTGCCACATGGTTTGAAGTATATTAAAACATAGTCATATACTTAATTGTGTGGATTTGCAGATGGTTCATTTCCAGCCAAATATTTTTTTCCTTAGAGCTCGAAAGAAAATCTCTAGCAGCCTAAATTGAATTTTTATACATTATGATTTCCAGAAATGTACTTCTTAATGGTTTCTGATGTGCCTAAAGGCATGAATCTTGAACTACTTTCTTAGAAATGTGTTAGGGAGAAACTGAAAAATGTGTTGTGGGTTGGGTTTTTTTTTGGTTTGTTTTTTGTTTTTTTCCCAGTTGCAAATAGCAAATTTCAATTGTGTGCGTTCACCTGCTTTTATTGTATTGCTATAGTGTTGTCTTGAGCATTTGTAATAATGAAAATATAACAACGTATATTTCAGAAGTGCTTGATCACAATTCCACCGTATCTGCAAAATGTGTAGTGTATATTGATTTCCAGAAACAAAAGACACGTCTGCTTCCTTTTCAAAGAACAACCTTGGTTGCTTTGAAACACGCGAGGTTTATCTCTTACAGAAGGTAGCGCTGAGATTGACCTATTTCCATATTCCATTTTTTTTTTCAAAATACGACATTGAAAAATTCGCCTTTCAATTAAGGGAAAATATTTTTGCTATTATTTTTAAGTGCCCAAAAGATGAAATTGGTTGTGAGCTTGTATCCATATTCAAATTCTAATCTCCCCAGAAAGTAATTGTTTTATTCAGTTCTGACAATGTTCTATCTATTGTCATCTTGGACTATATTCTGCATGCTGTCTCTTCCCCTGACAATTACTGCTGTTCCTTATCCCCGCAGCCTTTAAAAGCTCTGTGTAACATTAGCCTATCTAGCCTAGCGAAAATGTCTTTACAGATTAGCGTAATGTTAATACCGCTGGCTCCCTGCTTTTGACCTGAAGTGGAATATATTGCATGGCTGGAGCAGATGGAATCAGGGCTTCGTGGGGAAAGGGAGATTGCTTGGCTGCCCGCCAAGAGCGCAGGGCTGGCGGCGGCGGCTGCCGGAGCCCCCCGCCACCGCCACCGCCACCGCCACCGCCACCGCCACCGGCAGCGGCGCTGGAGCTGCGCTCTGCTCTTGCAAGGCAGGGTGGGGAGCATCGCCTAAATTTGCTTTGGATCCAAACACGTTTCAGGCTGCTCATCCACAGATGTTTATGCAGCATTCTAGGAGGAGGTGAATCTTGCTGCGAAAATGGAAACCTCTTTTCTCTAGGTTTTTAGATTTGGGGCGGGGGGTGTGGTGTGCGTTTGCTGGGTTGTGGGTTTTTTTAATGGAAAATGTGAGACAAAAGAAGTATAAAACACAGAAAACAAAGTCGTGAACTAATAACCTTCTGAATGGATGTAGATTGGGTCATAAGGACAATTTAGTGTAATGTTCCTATTGCTTTTAGTGAATCAAATATACTTCTTTTCCTTTGGTTTTTTTTTTTTACCAAAATGTTATGATACCCCAATGAAAATATTTCCCTAAAATATTTACTTTTAGACCTCCTGTGAAGCTCATGTGGTGCTAAAACCCAGAAACTGATGGAGGATTAGGATGGACGCATCTTCTGCTGCACGTTGTGTGCAATTCAGAGATTAAGTACACTAATCGCAACACATGCACTCTATTATTATTATACCAAACAAACCTTTCAGTGAACAACCATATTAAATCTGTCACCCCAGATTTCTACCTTTTTTCCCCCTCTGCAATCATATTTTTCTCTGAAGTACTCCATTTCCCTAGCAGTAAAACATATGCTGTTTTCTGCCTAAGTAGATGGATAATGTAAGCTGTGATGTGGAGAGTATTTTTTCTTATCATTTTCTTTTTGAGGGTGTAGTTATAGTAACATATATGTGCTTTTATCTGTGATAAGAACTACCATCTGGTAGCTAAATGTGCCCAGCTTATTGCTTGAAGTGCTTATACACATTGTGAAAACACACAGCTTTTGTGTATGTTAGGATACTGCCTATATGTATTATTAATAAACCCACATATTAGCTATTTGAATATGTCAAATGATTGTAAAATAGAACAGTGATTCTAGAGAAGAAGGATTAGGACTGGCGCGTTGCCAGATGTGTATTTATTCCAGCAGTGCTATTGTGACCTTTTAATATCATATTGTTTGCAACCTCTTCCAGACGATAATTGTTTGAGGGGGAAAACGGAGCCTCTTTGACAAAGGAAAAGGCCTTTGTTATATTCAAGGAGCTGAAGCTTTCATCCTTGGTATACCAATTCACAAAGATGCGTGCTGAATGTGTGCGAGCAGCAAGAGAGACAGAACATATAAATTTGAGTTACTTTGACCTTTAATCCGGGAGACCAAGAAGAGAAATGCACTAGGAAGGCTGGTTTGTTGCTGTCTGGAGACTGATAAGCTGTAATAAAGGTGCACTCCGTTGCAATTCATCTAAAGCTTCCATTGCTATCATCCTCTTTTTTCGATTTTTGTTACCTCAAGTACTTATCTAAATCCCTTTCAATGCCAGCTTGAATGCACTTTGTATTCTCTCCAACTGTGACTGGTGCTGTCTGTGTGTGTCAGTGTGCTTCAGCATACGCTCTTTCCCCTTGTTTGACAAGAGCCAGTGCCAACACCTAATTAAGGATAAGCCGTGGAGCTTTCTGCTCTATCTTTGTCAACTGCTATGTTCCCAGCTTTCTGCCTAGTTGAGCTTTTATGACAAGAGCAACATTTTGGGTTCAGCCTACTTCTGGCCTCCCGGTTCCCCACGTGAGAACTAAATGCAACTTAACTCAGCAGTTGATTTTAGAAACATTTATGGTAACTAAATCCACAAATCTCTTCTTTTTCCAAAGCACGCACATTTGTACATAGATCTGTCTCTTCACATCTGTATAACTAGATGTGAATGCACATGTATATCCAAACATAAATTGGACATTTTTCAGATTTCCTTTTGTCTGGTTCTCACCCCCCACACACCCCCAAACTGTTTCCTAGGAGATGATCAGAGGGGTTGGGATGGTATTTTTCTTTTGCAAATACTGTATCTAAAAATCTACAAAGAGCCTAATGTAGCCGGACAGACAACCACTAGTTCAGACTCCTTTCGAGCTGTTTTAAGCATTTTGTCTCAACAGTACAGATGTATTTAGGTCACAAGACAAGAAACTCTTTCAAAGGGTTAAGCATTTGATAAGCTTGAAATCAGATTAATATGACTGATAGGTGACTACCAGACAGCCAATTAAATGAGTACATGCAACAATTTCGTGGGGAGATTTAAGTATATGTCTGCCTGCATAACCAAGTTAAATTACTTCAGAGAGCAGATTTAATCTCCTTTTTCTTTTTTTCCTGCGTCCAAATCCTTGCATCCAAGTTCTGATCTGAATTTCATGTAAGCCTGCGTAGCTTGCCAGGCACACAGCAAAGTTGCAATGGAGGTACACTGGCATAGCTCAGAACAGAATTTGATTTACTGGTCAAGTGGTAAAAAACACTGAAACTTCTAGAAGAAAATCCTGATTACATAATGGGGACCTCCTTTGCTATTAAATACATACATAACTGAAGGCAAAAAATATGATTACTCGCTTTAGTGTTTGAGATCCTGCTTCTTGCATTATTAACCTGACAAGAAATGGAGGGAATTTGAGTGTGAATTTCTATCAGCAAGTCCTGAATCTTGAATCTGTGCTAATTCTAACTGAAAATCCCACCTGTAGAGACAAGGGTCATCTGAAAAACTACTTACGACATTCAGGACACATATAAACAGTTAACAGAATCTGGACAGCCCTTCCCAGCTATACTTCACAATTTGGCCAGCGCGTAGTTTGGAAAGCTGTTTAGGACCAATTCCCTTTGCAACTACGAGTTCACCCCTTCCCTAAGTTTTGCCAGTGACAGTAGCCTCTGAGCTCCTCCGGTTTTACGATCTTCTAGTTAGTCTCGCTTTTGTTCGCCACCCTTACTTTGTCATTATATCGGGAAGGAAGAGAATGAGGTTGTCAGGAAGCCAATTCTCTGCGCAGCTCGTAGCTGTCTTCGTGAAACTGCTCTGCATTCGTGTTGAACTGTTCCGTAGCTGATTTCCTGCGACAACAGAGTAAAAAAGACAGGAATATTTTATTTACATGTTTGACCAACAGTGAGTAAAATCATGCCAACAACATCCCTGCTGTACTTTATAAAGTGCATAAAGACATCGTCTTGTCATTGATGTAGACTACGACAAAACTAGCCTGAACACTTTTAATTACTCAGGTATGACAATGAGTGCTATGCATTTCAGAGGGTTACTCTCTGCATTAAAAGCAGTATTTCCTGAGGAGCAAGTCTGTGGAAAAGCGATTTAGAAACCAGAGGAGAACAGAGAGAGTACACTTTACTCATTATATTAATCTTGTGTTTATTTGTTTATTTATTTTATGTCAAGCAGCTCCCCAGCCAAAACAGCTGGAGGCTGAAAGTTAAAACCTGGCAGTGAAAGAGATCATAATGGGCAGACATGCGCTTTGTCTGTTCCAGAGAAAAAATGGATTTGATTTGGCTAGGTTATGAGCCTTGGAAAATAGCTCTTCGTGTGAGCTCAGTACATTTAACAATGATAGTAAAATTAATTTCAATCATGTTAAATTCTGGAAGTAGCATAAATGAATTTCAAGAACTTTGCTCAGGCAGAGCATGGAAAAGACCTAGCATTGCAATGTGTGGTAGCTGCGTATTTTGAGTTTAAAAAAAATCCCAAACAAATGAGATTGCATTGTGCTACTCAAGAAACAGTAGTGTAGACACATTACAAGATGTTAATTTTATTCATTACATTGCAATTACAAGAAAAACTAGGCTGGTGATCATCTTTGGTCCCACAAGTCTAAATGATATAACCTTTTACTGCTTCACTGCTTTCCTGGAACAGTAGGTACAAACATCCTGCTGCTGCTCACTAAAAATATTGAGAATTTTTATGCCCCATTCTGCTTAATGTCTGCCAGGATTACTGCAGCACCCAGTTGTGTATTACAAGAAGCAGCCACTTCATCTGTTTTCCCACAATGCAAACAGGCGCTTATAAATTGACCTTGGATTCTAATGCAACCGAAGTGTGTAGATATAAAGATCTTTATACATATGTCTACATTAGCAGCTTTAAGCAGAACTGGCTTGAGTATTTCACAGAAGTATTTAAATCTTAATTGTCTCGCCCCCAGCCCCCACTGCACCCCATCATAAAGGACATGCGAAGAGCTCAGCTACAATTGCTTTGCCTCAGTATTTCAGTTCAGCTACTGCAAGAAAATTGCGAGTATGAACACAGCCATTTACTTGTGATGAGAGCTAGATTCCTTCTTGTTCAAGCTGTTTCTAAAAGCTATTTTAAAGTCTTTGGCAAATGTTACCCCAAAGAGATGGCAGACTTACCAGCTTTTCTGTGCATACTTAAAAAGAAGACCACTGAGGAAGAAAGAAAAAGCATGGTTTAAGGATTATGCACACAGCCTTAACTTTTTGGCATTTCTAGGGAGTAGCTGCAAAACATCAGTGTGCTTTCTGTATGGACGATGGGTGTCTGTGGGAGAGTACACTCAAAAGAGGGCAACCTGAGAAGCTCCAAGTCTGGTCATTCCCATTCCAGTGCAGAGACAGCAGGAGAAATACACAAACCTTATCACTGCAAGAAGCCCTAAGCACTGTAAGCCAAACTAGCAACAAAATCAGGCTGTCCTCTACAAAACGCAATGCATGGCACTGATGATCTCATCAATGGTGCTTATGTCACAGGCAGCACCAAATATGGGGCCAAGACATAACCTATTCTCTGGCTCATGGAAACTTCAGTGAATAGCTCTGTGTGTGTGTGTCTGCGCGCGCGCGCTCTTGTGTGTGCATTACCTATACATTATACATTTGGGAAATGGCATTCTTACCCTGCTCCTAGCACAGCACATGCGCACTCTGGGTCTGCTGCAGATTTCCCTCCTCCCTGGGGTTTCCTTTGTAGTTAACTAACAACAAACACGCCTGCCAAATTTTGCTTTGGAGCTTGGCTGCTTCTTGGGCTGCTCTCTGCAGGACCTCCTTTGTCCCTGTCACTAGTTTCCTGTGCTCCAGAGAAGGCATTCACAACCCGTTCCACATCCAGGGCTGGTGCCAGACGGATCCACCTGCTCTGCTTGTCGACAGACCAAATATCTCTGCGTCTTTTGAGAAATCCCTAAAGCATGACCACAAGCGTGAGCAAACAAAATAGCCTGGCACTTGCATGCAAGGTATAGGTGCTGCTGCCTTGTTTACAAGGTGCTAGGAGGTGTTTGTACACTAATGCACCCCAGCTGACAGAATGGGGCTGGGGGGGGATTGAAGCAGCCAGAGTTTTCTTGAGCAGTTGATATGTGCATTTATGTGTTTGTGGTTGCCAGGCCGTTTCATCTCCAAGGCAGTGTTTGCTGGCTTGGATTTATGTAGGGATCAGCTCTGCTGTTTTCAGTCATGTGGCACCTTTCCTCTAAGTCCTTGCCCACTTCCAAACTCTCCTCCTGTATCTGCCTGTGCTCTAACCTAGTCAGAAGTTGGTCATCTAAGACAGCAGATAAGTCACTCAGATGTTTTTTTCCTGACAGGGAGCAAAGAGGTCAGTGACTTAGAAATAGAGATTACTTCTCAGTATACCAGCTATTGTTCCTCAGAAGTACTGCGTCAGTAACTACAAAGCAAACAGTAATAAGCAAACTGGAAAAGCCATGTGCCATATCAGCTTCTGGTTTTCGTAGCTTCTGTGGAGGAGTACCATGAATGATGCAAAAATTGTACCTGAAGGTTTAATTTGCTTTAGTTTATTTTTGTAAAGTGTGCATGTGCATTACACATGCCAGCGTGAACTTGAAAGTCCTGATATGACCATAAAAACAGTTGTTCCAGGCTAAAATATGTTTTTCCTGCAGTTGGTGTGAGAAAGGGGGTCATAGATATGTCTCAAGTCCCAGTACTGACACTCTTTCTCATTTTTAACACTGGCTCCAGAGACAGGGATGCCACTATGATTCTTAGAGCATTTTAACTGATCACCATGGCTCCAAGCATGTAGGACGAGCCTCCAGAGAAGTCCAGCTAATGCTATTAAATTTCTTCAAGTAACAGCTGATCCAACTTCCCTTAGCTTGCATATGCTTGGCAGTGCTTTTCTACAAACACACTAGCACTTAGAGAATATCTCAGATCCCCAAACCTTTTCTAATTAAGGTTAAATGTAGTCTTTGCTGTAAGTATACATAACTTTAAAAGAATATGGCATTAAATTTCCCCCCGTATGTTGCTTAGAAGACAAAATGATAAGCTTGCTTTTGCTCAGGGTAAAAAAATAACAGTATCTCATTATGGTAACTTGGTCAGAGAGATGTAAGTTAGTTTCAGTTATAGCAGAATCTGATGTCAGCCTGGTAATTACTAGGCAGAGTCAATAATACCTCTCCTCAGTATAATTGCAAATCCAGTACAGCCATGACCAGAACTAAATTGCTTGAGAGCAATCAATAGAAAACTCCTGATTGCATTCCCTGGTGTACACATCAGATATAAAAAGGAAAACTGTCCATCCAAGCAAAAGGTCAACTTTACAAAGGAAAACTGCAGTATAAGGCTAGGAAGAAGTGTGTCCACACAGCAGCCTCTTGGTTAACTCTGGCTAGAGGTGACAAGCCTGAATGAGAAGATGTGTATTTTGAAGGATGGAGGCTATGCCTACGTGAACAGTAATTTGATGCAACTGGAGTGGAGCAATAGATGCATGTAGCTGATGCTGAGTTCCTAATATTTGTTCCCTGTGTGGTTTGTGGTTTTCAGTCAGACTAAATTTAGTCTGTTTCCTCAAACCAAATATTCTCATCACACGTGGGTTAAAGCTGTCCAAAGGACCAATCTTTGACTCAGATGTCTGTGTTCCCATGACAGGCTGGATGTCATTAGGTTTGCACCTGGAGTGGAACTTCTGGCTTGGTTTCCTCTGAGAGGAATGTAGTTCAAGTTCACCAAAACCACTGTGAGGACCAAAGCAAAGCATGGTAAGTGGGGAAGCTCAAGGGATTCATTTTGAAACCTCACTGTTGCTTGAACAAAAACAGTATTGCAGATGCAGCCAAAGATTTGCTCCGGAAAACTTAACTGTTGTTCTCCTAGGTGCTTAGAGCCTTATCCTTCTGATTTTTCCTTCCACAATCACTTTTGCTTGTACATAAATCCCTGCACCTTGCCTTTGCTGCCATGTAATTCTTACTATTTGAGTTTTTTCCATGAATATTAAACAAAGACATATCTAATGATTTAGTAGAAGACAAGATTAATTTTACTTATTAGTCTGATAGAGTCTCAGAGGCAATGGATGAGTTTGATGCTGATGTTGTGGGTGGGTTCTTTTTAAAATGAAATAAACTTTTTCTCTATATGCTTCAGGAGTTGAACATAAGCTCTGAAAAGTGCTGAAACTAGTCTCTTGAAACTTCAACAAGAATTTCTAGGCACCAGAGCTGTGAGAGCCCAGCTACTCTCAGAAACACTGGAAAACGGGCACCTAATACCCACTGAATTCCCTTTGAATATCTGCCCCGGTTGCTAAGGGGCCCAGAGGGACAGGTTGTTAAATTCTATTTTTTTTAATATATTCATTATTTTCTCCATTTTCTTTTTTTTTATATTTTAATTATTTTCTCCATTTATATTTTGGATCAGGTGAAGTGGCAACTGTTAAGCATTCTGTCTGCTATTACATTTCCTTTTGGAGGTTTCCGTTGCAATGGATTAGCTTTCTAAACTGACTGGAGTTTTCTGAGAAATCTGCTTTAGCATAAGATTGTTAGTTTTCTCACTACATCAAATTATACTGCCCACAAAGTACACAACACAAAATAAATAAACCTGCACAATGCTGTGGTATGGGAAACATCAAGAGTATTTTTGCTTAGGCTACACTGACAGAAAAAGTTTTCTTTCCAGTGTAACTCTATCTTTCATTTGAAATGTGTTTTGTTACAAGTTTATGAGCCAAATATTTTCAACAGGTGCCAGATTTAAAAATATATGGTTTTTTAGATGCCTTCATAATTCTATAATTGGAGAAAAGGTTATTTGCCCCATGATAAAGTGTTTTGTAGAAGTCAGTATAAAAATTCTGTTCATCGCTCAACAGAGAAAAAAGTGTGACAGGCATTGCATTTGCATTATGGTATGGATTAAAGTACTGCAGTCAGAATAGCATAAAAAGGCTGTTAAAGAGCTGATAATTTCATCATGTTGGAACCAAGTGTAGAACTATAATGCAGTTGCGTTAGTACTGTAGTGCTACAAACATTTTCAATTATCACGCTTAACCCTGCTAAGAAGCTAAAATGAACGCTATCAATACAGTGTGGCAGGGAGTTGCACAATCGCAGCCAGCTATTCTCTTGCTTTCTCTCTCTTTTTTCCTCCCTACTACAGTAAGGGAAATGTGTGGACACTTGCCCACACCATTTCTAAATTGCTTAAGCAATTGTTTCCTGTAGATTAATTTGTAATTCTGAATCTCAAGAAGGAAACGCAAGCACGTTCCTCCCTCAGGCCATTTGCAGATCTGGAGCTTTAATGTAATCCAAAGCAGAGGCTGAGGTACCAACACATGAGGAAAGGGAGGGAGGCAGCGGTGAAGGCGACACCGGCGTGTTTCCTCAGCAAAGGTTTTTCTATGTGTGCTAAAAAAAAATTGTTTTACCCAATGCTTACGCCTTCTTTGTTGTTTTCTCTCATGCAAACAGGCGTACGTAAAAAAAGCTGGGGGGGTGAATGTGTCTACACGGTGTATATACATACACACGTGGGGCTATATTTCAAGGAGGCCTACATATGACTGCCTTCTTTGTTTGTCCATGGTTGCTCTGGTGATGATAGGTAGTTTCCTTACATGGATAAATTAAAAAAACCAAACAACTTCCATCAACACTGACACTGTTCTTCATCCTGTCTACACAGGGCAGTTGGGGCTGTGCTTTTAAGTTTATTTAGGCATGAAAAACAGCATATAGGCTGAGTTAGAAAATATATAGTTAGTGATCTGAACGCTGACATCTTGTTAGTATTAAAAGCCCCTCCAGTTCTTACATATAACTCTGTTGTCTGAATCCCATTTAAAATCTGGCATTCCATAAAGACAGAATCCCCCGTCTTCACTTTCTTCTACCTTTTTAGGCTATTCAGAATAATTAAATCACCTCTACCATGTTCTATATAACTTCTTTTCAGTTTTGCTTAGTAATGAAGTTTCCTGCTCACCTCAGGCTGATCAGTCCGCAATAAAAGAAGGATAAAAATGGAACAGAGGAGGCTAAAAGGACCCGGAAGAAAAAAGTGTTACAGAAAGGTTGTAGCTAATTTGGCTTTTTGCAAGCTTCCCAAAAGACATTCCAGAGAGGGGTTCCCAAAAGGTGGCATTGTTCTCACTTTGCAGGGTGAAGGGAAAGAAGTCTCCAGGGACAATGAAAGAGAGGTCTGTATATGTGATTACGGTGAGCCTTTAACACAGCAGACAGTCATAAACGTTAGAGCAAAAGGCTTTTGAGAAGAGAAGACTTTCTGTCCTTACCAGTTTTCTCAGCCAACTGCTACCAATTGTTTTGAACGAGAATATTGCTGGTTTTTTTTGTGTTACGGGTCTTTTCGTCTCTGCTTGCAAATGGGAAGTTACACTCCCTGAGAGCAAGTGCAACTTCAGGTCTTCTGCCTCAAGGTTACCCCTTCGGTTCTGCCAAACAACCTTTTAGGGCAGGTTGCCCTCAGCACGCTGGAAAAATCATGCCTTGGGAGAAGGCAAAATGCAGGAAAACAAGTCGTCCTCCATCGTTTCACCTGTGGGTTCTTATGCTTCAGGCCAGAGTCTCCATAACTGAGTGGCAAGTGCATAATCATCTGAAAATTGCCAAAAAGGCAATTAAGGAGAGGGATATTTAGAAAAGAAATGTCTGTAACATTAGCCCAGGGACTCCAGCCAAATTTTTCTTTCCTTATATTTTGGCAAGGATTGGTGTTGATTCTCGATTGCTTAGTAAATTTATTTTCATTAGAAACTTAAGGGAGTATTGTTAAATAAATGTTTACTGTTACCGTGGACTCTGGAGCGCGCTTGTTTCACAAAGGTGTTAAATTCCCAGCCGTTCTACTGCTGTGCAGGGAGGGGCTGAGGAGCTTATCTGTTCTCTGCCCAAGGCATATTAACTCCTGCCAAAATCTTTTTGCTCAGACAACAGTGTCAAATCTCACCCTATAACCGTTCATAAGGCAAGAGAGGACAGCAGGAAACAAATGGCCATCAGAATAGGAGGAGTTTCCAGGTGCTGTAGAGCAAAGGAGAAAGGCTTCCTGGGCACAACAAATAAGAATTGCCTTGTGCTCCTCCTGATCAGTTTGCTGTGGCACCACAATGGTACAGAAAGCACCTGAAATCCTGTCTTTGCCATCTATAATGGGGATCTCGCTGGTCATAAAGAAAATTTATCTGTGTTAAGAGGACACTGAGATTGCCCCTGAGCACCTCCTGATGCCTGAGCACAGCTGGATGTTTGAAAAGGAGGGTCAGGAACCTGGAAAAGGGGGCACGTGCTAGAATCAGGAGATGCCATTTGGCTGAAGTTTGGCCATCTGCTTAATTAAGGTGGATAAGGAAATCCCATTTGGGAATTAGAGAATGTGGGACACTTATTTTATTTTTACTGTTTATCATGTATCTGTTTTCCTATTACAGATATTTAAGACCTCCAAGATATAGCTGGTATTCATTCTAGCAGCTAAACTAGAAGCCCTCTACATGTTTCTTTTCATACATTTCAA
>JAVKLA010000074.1:20619867-20631922 GCA_034782735.1 Sagittarius serpentarius | reverse complement strand
TCTTACTAATGAGCAACTCACAGACCAAACCTGATTAGAAATATAGGTTTTAAGGGAATTACAGATATCTCATCTTAATACACTTTCTTAAACTACTCATATTACAACAGAACTCTTTTAACTTTATATAAAACAGAGTCTGCAAATTCAGTTTTGCCATTGGTCACCTTGGTATAAAAATACTATTCCATACCATTGTCTTACTGAAGTGGAAAACAGTATTTGGGCCAGGTAGTACTACCTGAAGATTTTTGATAAAACTTAGCTAACAACCTGGCCGAAAGAGCTGAAATCCAAGAATCTCTGCACAGCCATACTGGCTCATGTGTTGGACAGTGTGGGAAGAAACTCTTGCCAGCCTCTCAAAGTAGGGGAAAAAACCGAGCAACTCCATTACTTAGCTATGCACGCCACTTAATAATCGTACTGCAAATGGAGTTGGGCCCAAACCTGAGAATCGCATTACTTAGAAAGTAAGAAGAGGAAGAATCTTTATTGCCACTAAAGAGGAGGCTGCCAGAAATCCTGCAGTTGAATGCCCTGGAGAACACAAGAGTTTTTCAATGTGCTCAGAGGATTACAATTCAAAGACAGAGGCAAATGCTGTACTCTCCTGAATAGCTATTGATTGACTGATACACTTAAAGGATAAGGACTGAATCCTGCAGAAGGCCAGGGAGCTGAAGACAATCACACATAAAGAAAAGAAAATCCTGTTCTTTCCAGAGCTTGAGTCTAGTACTCAAGGTAGGGGACATACATCTGGGTGCTGCTGAAACAAAGCTCTACTAAAATAGTGGAAGCACAACACCTTGAAAGCTAGGAGGCTTAGTTATCAAGGACAGGTGGATATGTCACTCAGATCAAGCTCTTAAACAATGTACTTGAAATTTGGTAGCTGATGCTTCAGTGAATTGAATTGGAGTTTTTATTAATAATAAATGTTTGATTAATTACCTACTCAGAAAACTAAATAGAAAGTAAGGGAAATATTGTGTGTTTAAAATTAACCCAGTTCTCCACTTTTCTGTTTGGGAAGGGGGGAAAGGGGAAGGCACATCGAATTTTTACTTCTTATTTCTAGCATTTTTCTTACATGGAAGGTTTTTTGTGAACAGTCTGGTATCTCCCTATGTAGCCTGCTGTCATTGACAGGATAGAGTATATGTATTTGAACACAACAAAAACCTGAAACTTGCATGTGACATGAACATACTTCATCACTCCCTCATTCATTGTTGTTTTCGTACACAGTTTCCTTCTCTTCTTTTACTGTTCAGAATTAGCATCATGTATCCTTGGATATTCAGCTCTCATCCCCCCATAAATCAGAGAAGCATAAATAAAATATTTTTGTAACGCTAATGTAGCCTTAGAACTGACCTGTCTCTTGAAAAATGAGCAATACCGGAACTTATGAAGTGCAAAGAAAATATACATAGAAGGGAGCAAAGGGATAACCTTAGAACAGTAAACTAAAGAAAGGGAGTAGTATTTCTGCCCTTGCTAGCAGGAATGGGGCAAAGGTGGACTTCACCAAAGGACACCAGTGTGCATAAAGGAAAAAATTCTTCTAAAACTCTTCCTGTTAAAGTCCCATCCACTACCTTCCCTCTCATGGGAAGAAGACAGGTCCAGTGGGGAAAATAAAGAAAAAATCAGTTCTTTGAGTCATCTTCTTTTCTGTTACGAAGTGCGTGTCGTTGTTTAACACCAGCCAGCACCACACAGCCACTCGCTCTCTCCCCGCGGCTGGGATGGGGGAGGTAATTGGAAGAGTAAAAGTGAGAAAACTCGTGGGTTGAGATAAAGACACTTTAACAGGTAAAGCAAAACCTACACACGCCAGCAAAGCAAAACACAGAATTCATTCACCGCTTCCCACGGGCAGGCAGGCGCTCAGCCATCTCGGGGAAAGCCGGGCTCCATCACACAGAGCGGTGACTTGGGAAGACAAACGCCATCACTCTGAATGTCCCCCCGCTCCCTTCTTCTTCCCCCAGCTTTATATGCTGAGCATGACGTCATATGGTCTGGGCTATCCCTGTGGTCAGTGGGGGTCAGCTGTCCCGGCTGTGTCCCCTCCCAGCTCCTGGTGCCCCCCCAGCCTCCTCGCTGGTGGGGTGGGGTGAGGAGCAGAAGAGGCCTGGACTCTGCGTAAGCCCCACTCAGCGGTAACTAAAACATCCCTGTGTTACCAACACGGTTTTCAGCACAAATCCAAAACACAGCCCTGTACTAGCTGCTGTGAAGAAAATTAACTCTATCCCAGCCAAAACCAGTACAATGAGTTACCTAAGAAAACAGCAATTCTGTCCAGGTCAGGAGAGAAGAAAATGTTTTTTTCCTCACAGATTGTTCCCTTAATGTTGTGGTTATGCTACTCTATGCAGAATACTTTACCTAACTTTCATTGTAAGGAGCTGATTCAAAACAGATTTCCTAAAGAGAATATGCAATTATAATGCTAAGCTAAGTATCAGAAAATGGAAACAATCAGTTTTGAGGACTCCATTTTATCTCCAGGATTTAAATACAATTGAAAATGTCGTCAGTTTTTATATGCAAGTAGCAAGAGGCAAAAGAAACAAAGATAAAGTAATGCACAAAGTGGGAAAAGTCTTTAGGGACATTAAGCCAATTCAGAACAATATGGAAGTAATCAAAAGTCAGTCAACAGACCAAATAAGACTTCATAAAAGAAAAGTACAGACTAAAGCTGAGGGAGCTTAAGGAAGGCTGGATGATGGTAGATGCAGTGTGTTTATACAAGAGACTGAGAGATTACAAAACAAGATACAAAAGAATTAGCGTTGGTTAAATCTCAAAAGGTTTAGAGCTTTGTTTAAGTTAGAATAAGCACCAAGAGGTTTGTCTGCCTACCCAGATCTTCTCCATGGTTTCAAGAAGTTGACAAACAAAACTAGAAACCTACACGAAGGAAGAATACACACAGAAATCCTTGCACTTTCTTCTTTCAGATGTCCCCTCCCCAATGTTCTGGCGTGTTTGTTAATGCTTCCCAGAGGTACATAAAAGTTGATAATGACCCTAACGTTTCTTTAAACACCTTGATTCCCAGGTAGCATTTGAGTTACAAATGATAGTTTACATGCACGTGTTCTTCCTCCAGAATAACTAGGTCCATTTTTTAAAAATTCTAGGTAAGGAAGCATGTGTGTTATTACTGAATGTGTGTGTATAGTTTTAGATAGATCCATATATATGCAGACAAAGTGGAGACATAAAGTTAAGGAAAAATAAATCATCCAAATTTCAGTGTGATGCTTTTTTCAAAGACTAGAGGGAATGAGGTTACAGGGCAGGTTTAAATAATAACAAAGTTTAAAATGCTTGATTAGTTGTCAAAAGATGAAAATGCAACAAACTGTTGTAAACCGAGCTGCACAGGGGAAAAGAAAACAAGGTGGAGTAGAAGTTCTGCACCTGACTGAATTACAGGTGACACACGGGTGTTACAGTTAAGCCCCCAGCATAGCCGCTGTCCTGTTAAATGTGCAATTAGGCTCTTACAGGCTGAACTTAGACATCATTATGATCAGGAGTCCTGAGTTCCCAGTCATCCTCACATCACCTTTTGGGTGTACGCCCAGAAAGGTCCCAGTTTTCCTTTGCCTGTGTTTCCAGGTGTTACCCCGTTACAGAACGAGGACATGGATTCAGACACAGGAATTTGTTCTTTGCCGCTTGCAGTGACACAGCTGAATTTGGAACAGCAGCAGCCCGGCTTCCAAGGCTAAAAGTAGCCGGTAGGAATCTGAGAGTGTAAAGATTGTGCCTCTGTCTTTTTGGTAGTGAATGGGTTTGGAGATGCCAAAGGAGTTTTATCCACTCCTGTCTCCCCTTTAGCATTTTCCAAACATTTGTCTTCCCCGCCTTTCTGGGATAGAGGAACAGGTCACTCAATCTTCTCCAGATGTAGCTGTATTTCTGCACTTCGTGCTATCTCTGCATTTTACTATGTGGAATGTGGACTCTCTCTCTATCTCCGGTACAGCTGTAGCTACTCCAGATAACACTGGTCCTTCCCATTATCTGTATTTGATCTCTCCACTGACATACTTGCCGAAGCTTGTAGCTGACTCTACTTACTTTTAAGTAAGTAGGACCTTCTAAGGTCCTTTCTAACAAAAGTGTTTATACATATGACAAAATTTGCATAGTTTGATGTCTTATCAACTAGCTAATTTCTTTTTACAGATAAATATTGTATTTACTTAATGTCGTGTTAAAATTGCTAGAAATATATCTCCCAATCCAGCACTGACTATGTTGCACTGCTCTGTTCTGTATAAAGACTAGTGTGCCGCTAAGGGCAGCTTTCACACCGCTGAGTGAGGTTTGAACTCCAAGTCCTGTCAGAATGGGCTGATTTGCACTGTCTTCCCATATCACTAATGAAGAGAGGGAAATAAGTTATTTTGAGGGTGATGTGAACCATGAGTTCACATCAGGTGCTCTGAATTACTCTGTGGAGGAATCCCTCTCTCCTGCTTCTGGCTATGTAAGGAGCCTATGGAGATTAGAATCCTAAACTCAGTGCCTAAAATCAGCCAGTGTAAATGTCCCTCTGAACACTATTTCTGGTACACAAAGTGTTCTGTGAATTATGTAGAGCAACTGCAAACACAGGGCATTTTTCACAGGCTCCCACAGTACTTTGTATCAGCAGTGAGAATGACTACTTTGCGTTAGAAGGGGAGGCACACTGGATGCATCTGCTCTAACGCCTGACCCCCCTTTTAAGGAAATATCTTAAACTGGAAAGAGGTGAGCACTGGTAGGAGGGGAAGTACAGAGAGCAGACACAAAACCACTGACTGTTTCCATGAGCAGGAAAATGACGTAACCTTCAAAGTGAGGCCGTTTTTCAAGCCTGCACATATTTCCATAGCTGTTGCCAGATATCAGTTCTAGGAATCTGTAAACAGCAAAGACCACATCCTAGTTTTGGCTTTGCTAAACAACTCTTTCCACGAGGTCTTTAAAGGACCAGGAAGGAACTCAAGAAGTTTAAAGGGATTATGGTATGTGAGTGTATCCTCAAAGTGTTTATCAAGCAGCAAAAGCTACAAATTTAAGCACGCGAGTTAAAGTAGAATTGATGATTTCAAAGTGAAAGAGGGCACACAGTCAGCTGTAGACAATTTTAAGGTATTTTTTGGTGTGAACTCTACTTTGATTGCACTCCTGGATTTACTGTTGTTGCAAAACATGTGTTCCAGATTTTGCATGTCTGTGTTCCCAGATGCTTAAAACCTATTCACCAACCAATATATTGCAGAGAAAAGTTCATCCTCTGTAGGTAGAAGATGTATTTCTATTCTTTAATACATGACCCTATCGGTAGGGTCTATTTATTTGTATTTTCCACCACTGACCATTTTCTTTTTTGCCACCAACTGCAAATTTTTATTGTGAATGACTGTAATTGTAATTTATTCTACTTCTAATAACACAGTTTGAGTTAAAATAAGTGACATCTATTGGGAGGGGATCACAGGTCTACTTACCATTTCTACTGTGAGTATTGTACAGTTGGCAGGTTTGTTGGTAGTCTCTTGAAAAAAAGCACAAGGAATTGCAAGTAGGTGACATATAGACAGCTTGACTCTTGAGAACAATTTAAGACTTGTGAAACAGCTGTGTTCCTGAAAAGTCCTGAGGACTCTGAAGAGACACAGGATCCACGCAAATGATCTTTATGTAGTGCTTTACCTAATAGACAATAAGGGGGCTCATTCAGTTCAGGAACATTTTATGTGAAGTAGCCTTGTGAATTGCATTGTCTGTGTCTGCAGCAAAGCTGCATAGTGGTAGGATCTCTCCAGGTTTCAGAACCTTTTTGCCAAATTGTATGATACTCAAGCACCAATTCTGTGAATCACTGGGGACTGACTGAAGGCTAAGGGCATTTCATTTCTGGCTGTCACACACTTGAAAAACTAGACCTGGCCCTAAGAGTATTCCAGTCGTACAAAAAGTAATCACCACAGCAAAAGGCTAAGCAATCTTTTGTGGCTGATTTTGACTATTTTCTGAAATAAACAGAATTTGGGAACAAAACCAAAAGTGCACTGTGTAATTCAAACAAAACTACAACAAAATGTATGTAACTAATTTATAAACTACAGAACAAAGTGCTGCATTCTAGTCTTAATATTCTCATTTCTTTTTATCATTTTTTGCATGTAAATACTCATAAAATATTCAGCAACAGTCTCATTATTTTTAACTAGAATGTGCGATGCAGACAGCTGAGAAGCAAAGAGTTGTCTGTCTTCAAAAGCAGGGTATACAGCCTTTATGATTGAGAGTTGAGTTTGGTTTTCAGGATCAGTGTGAATAATACGTAATAATAATTACCAACAATATCCAGACCCAAGCCACTAAGGATTGCCTGCACAGCCTTCTGGGTTTTTTTACCCCTTCTCACTGTCTGTATTGTTCTAATTTGTCTGATATTTTAAATATTGTATGATTGATTTAACACTCCTTTCCAAGGAATGCAGAAAAGACCCTCAGTGTTCAATGATTGTTTCCCAGTCTTGCTCAGTTTAGCCTGTTAAGGACAGGTGCTAACTTTTATTAGACCCTGGAGAAAAAATGAATTTCCATTTGTTGTATTTCTCCCAGTACTGAAAATTGGGAAGGCCAGCTATACAAACATAATTTCACTGGCTCTTTCGTATACAAAGGATCCAATCATGAAAACACTTAAAACACAGGCTTGGCTTTATACACATGAATAGTCCTATTAAAGTAATCTATTACTATTTTAAAAGAGAAATGAGCATGAAAAAAAGATTTGCATTTAGACCAAAATTAATGCTACTATTGTATTTTATAAGTATAATTTAATGAATGTAGAATTTAAGTACACTTAAGGTTTAATTACAGGCTTGCCATTGAAAGAGTCTGAGAGAAGAGTATATAAAGATATTCCAGTAATCTAGAAGTCATGGTAAACTCAGTATGTTCCTTGATATGGAATAAGTTTACACCACATTATCTGTAATTTTACATGAAACCCTCAGTGTGTTACAGCAGCTAAGTAAAATGAAAGAAGGTAAAGACTGTGCAAACAAAACCACAGACTTTCAACTGCTTTTAGAAAACTATTAAATTTGTACTTGTTTGCTAAGGTAAATAAAAAGAAAATATAATCTCTATGAAAGATTTATGAGATAAACAGCCAAATCCTCTTTCAGTGATCATAAAATGAGTATGAAATTAAATCTGAAATATAACTCCAGCCCAAGAAGAAATTTAAAACATAATAAAGAATATGAAAGTGCTACTGTAAAAGCAAGGGAACTGTATGACAGGAAAATCTGTGTGACTAGACTATCCTCAGTCAGAGAGTCTTGATGCAACAGCATCTATAAATCCAAATTCAAGTGCATAAATAACTGCCAAACAGCCTAACAAAGAAAGGATGAGGATAACAAGGATGGATGTTGGTAGCATGTGCTCAGAACTCCAAATCAGGTCAGAAAGCACATGCCAATATTGAATCTGTGAAACAGCCACCAAAGTGAACTAGGCATATAGTAATCTATGATATATCTTCAAAGTCTATAAACAGTACCTGAGATTTGGTTATACACTTGCATTCTGGATGCTGATGTTTAAACAGAGTGGCTGTGCCAGGCTGGAATTGATGATGCAGGGTGTTTTAATAGTTACATTTCTGGTGCTACAGCAAGAAAGCTCATAACCAAAAATCACTGAATAAAAGAAGGCTTCAATTATTATTTTTGGGGGGGGTACCTATAAAGGTCTGTCTTTAGATGAAATTTAGAATTGCTTAAGGACTTATTTTATAACTGTTGATAACACTGCTTCTCAAATGTTAGTATAATATGGAATTAGATAAATGGATGTATTAGGTGGTGATTCAGGGTATTTCAGAAAAGTGTTTTCTGTAATGATCGTATACATTGCTTGAAGAGTCTCAAAATGATACTGCCTTGTGTTACAAAAAGGTTATTCTTTCCATAATGGTATCTTGTTAGAATGTGGGTGGAATGAGTGGTTACCGATGCATTAGCAACACAATGACATAAAACATTTTTGTTTTCTGTAGCTGTTCATTATATCTTGAGGTAAAACAGGTATTGAATTATATACACCGAAAAACAGTGTATCGCTAGAAAAGATACACATCAAGAAATTGTAATTTGCATTTTTTTCATTATTCATTAACACCACACCCAGTCCCTTGAGAGACCACAAGCAAACTGGGCCATTCCTTTTGGATTTACCATAGCACAGAATCTGACGTGTCTGGGACTAAATGGGATTTCTGTTTTCCTGAGATGCTCATGTAAACATCCCAGCAAACAGATTAAGAATGTCTCTTCTCAGAGAATCACAGAGTATATGAGGCTGGAAGGGACCTCTGGAGACCATCTAGTCAACCTCCCTGCTCAAAGTAGGGTCAGCTACAGCAGGTAGCTCAGGGCTGTATCTCTTGATATGACAGATGCTGCAAGCCCTTAACCATCTTTGTGGCCCTTTGCTGGACATGCTCCAATATGTCCATGTATCTCCGCACTCAGGAGCTCAGAACTGAACCAAGCACCTAGATGCGTCTTTAGTCCAGTGCTGCGTGGTCGGGAAGGGTCACCTCCTGCTGATAACACTCTTCCTAGTGCAGCCAGGAGGTTGTTTGCCCTTCTTTGTGGCTAATGCACAGTGCTGGGTCAAGTACAATTTGGTGTCCACCAGGACACCCAGGTCTTCTGCCAAGCTGCTTTTCAGCCAGTTGGCCACCAGTGTGTACTGGTGCCTGGGATTATTCCCCCAAAGGTATATGACTTTGCAATTCCTTTTGTAGAAATTCATGACATTTCTGTAGGGCACTTTCTCCTGCTTTTTGAGGTCCCTCTGAACAGCAGCACAACTGTCTGAATCAGTCAGTCCCCTCAGTTTTATATCTTCCACAAATTTGCTGAGGGTGCACTCCGTCCCATCAACTGGGTCATTAATGTCTAGGTTAAATAGTGCTGGCCTAGTATCAGGCCTAAGGGTACACCACTAGGGACTAGTCTACACCTGGACTTCATGCCACTGATGGCAAACCTTTGAACTCAGCAGTTCAGCCAGTTTGCTGTCTACCCCACTGCCTACTTATCTAGCCCATGCTTCATCATTTTGTCAATGTGAATGTAATGCGAGGCAGCGTCCAAAGGTTTGCTGAAGTTGAGATAAACAACATCCACTTCTACCCTCATCCATGAAACTAGCCACTTCATTGTAGAAGGCTATCGGGTTGGTCAGGCGTGATTTTCCCATTATAAATCCATGGTGATTTCTCTCAATCACCTTCCTTAAGCTTCTGAGCCTTTTACTCTGAAGAGCACATAAAGGTTTATGAATTTCACCTCCATAATTTTAATTAGTTTACAGCCATTAGGACATGGACATTGTAAAATTCTCATACCTGCCAATCTCGGCATTAAAAGCATGATGTAAGCATGGAGTCTTGTGTTCAACCAAAATGAGAGCAAGGTGGAGCCCAGAGCTGATTTATACTGAACTGAGTTTGACATTGCTGTTTGGAGACTAGTTTTGCATCTTTTCAGGCTGACCAAATGTTATAATGCTTTGTTTCTCCCCTTCGCTGTAGATGGTAAACGATTAGTATGATGTGCTTGGCCACAGCTCAGCAACTGAATTGGTGAAAGATTGTGATCTCTTCATAACATTGCTTCCCTAATCTGTCTAATCAATGTGGCAGTATTCCTGAAAGTTGTTCTCTGGGCTAGCAGATGAATGTGGTCTTGAGCGATGTGCGATTGCGTGATTGCAGCAGTGCAGGAAGTTACATTGCAAAGAAGAAAATAAATATTTTAAAAGTAAGATAAGTCTTGTTTATATACCTAGGGAGAGGGTATTCATTTTAATAGCTCAGTTACTGCAGTTATCTAGAACAGGCTGTAAATCCATTCTGTAAAAACATTGTCATATTTTTCCTCTCCCCTTATCATTTAAAACAGAACAATGAAACTATATTGATGATTCTTTTCTTTAACTGTCTCTAACTGTGTACAGCATACTTACAGACTGACTGCCAACCACAAATCATCAGTTTAGTGTAAAGTAATGTTCTGCTCCCCCTTGTATTTGCTGACTTCTAACGAGTCTTTTTTCCAAAACATACTTCCTTTTCCCCTGTATTTGCTGCATTATCGGAACTCTGTCTGCCAATACAGCCAAGTGTCTGTCAGCATTTCCATTATGAACCCTATGTTTGAGGTTCATAATTCAAATGTTCCTATTAGTCTTAAGCTGAATTAACAACAATTTCTTAGCCAAAGAAGGGCTCCCGTCATCACCCTTAAATGCGGTTTGTTTTCTTTTGAGAACCCACAATTTTTGACAACAGTAAGTTTTCTGTAATCACAGAAACAGTGAATTTTACTGGATTTAGATTCCACTTCTCTATTCTTGAAACTCAAATCAAGCTCAGTTTTCAATCTCAAAACTTTATTTTGAGAAATAGTTCATAATGTTAGTCTTTAATATGGTCTAGATAGCATGGTTTGAAAATGCTTGGAAAAAATCCTATTCAAATAAAACTATAAATTTTTAAGTCCGTATTTTTATTCTGAGAGTCCCATGGTTTGGAATTTTACCTTACATGGCAGGTAAAAGTTCTTCCATGACAAGGACCGTGCAAGTTGTTTTGCCTAGGGAGTTTTGTTCATGTGAGTGAGGGTCTCCCTCTGAGATTCTGTGTCACAGATTTGTTGTTAAGGAGCATTGTTTTACTGCAAAGGTTTTCACGTATCTTTGCAAAGAGTGCCACTATTTTGGTGATCTTAGTGAACTGCTGTTACACTCCTGACATAGCTCCCACCCTGAGTGGGAACTGATGGTTCAGTATTCAGGTTTTACCTTTCCCTCAGTGGCATCCGTCATTTTATGTATTGCTTCTGATAACACTGGCAACACTGTGTAAGATGTCACATAATGTTGTATTACAACTTTTCTTGGAAATTGTGTGTTGTAAAGGATTTGTGAGGCATGAGGAGAGGGGAGGGAGGAGACAGTCTGCTGGGAACGAGTATTTGTCACTTCGCTGGGCGTCTGAGAAGCATAAAAAGGAAAGTGAGCTCACCCTCAGCCTTTGACATGTGGACTTCTTTAGAGGTGTTCGGGCTGTTGGACACACAAAGCAGTAGGCAAATGATCTCTTATGCAAGGGCTGTGAAAGTTTTCTATCTGTGGCTTTCAGCCTGCGTCCGGCAGATTCCTTCTGAGTTGGTGGAGTGTGACTACAAAAAGCTAGTCACTGACATCATGCAGCAAGCTATGCATGTTAAATTCAGCTGATGATTAAAAAAAGCTGAAATGCACTGCTGTAGTCCAGTTCTTTAATAAGAAACAACTCTTGAGACACTGTAGTCATCCTTATTACTGAGCAGAACATGCATAGTCGTAGTCTGCCATATGATAGTCTTTGGCTCTGTCACAAGGTCTGTCTATACATTATCTTTCTCTATGACAGCAGAAGGTGCTGTCAGTAGAGGCCTAGGACTACTTTAATTCTGTCCTCCATTGCCCCCCTGGTTGGCTATAGGCTTTGCTGGAAGAGGGAGTGTTTTATTTTCTTGAATCCAAAGTAAAAGCAGGTGAGAAGAATTCGTAAAGCTGCTCTGGCATCTGAGCTCTAAAGCTGAGCGTGAAGGCAGATCCAGCAGAGCGGTTAAGTCGGGGATCGCCAGGGCCCAGGACCAGGCAGGGCAGGTGCGGGAGCCAAGGCAGGCAGCGAGGCAGGCAGCGCCCTGCCTGCACTGAGGGGGTGCAGGCAGCGAGGTGGGGTGTGCTTGGGGGACGGGCAGCACTTGTCTGCCCACCGGCACAGCTCCCGCCGGGGTGAGTACAACGTGTACTTCCCTGGGCAGGGAGAGAGAGAGGTGACTACCCCGGGGAGCCTTCGAAAATTTCAGGGTTTGTTTTTTTTTCACTCGTCCTGTGCTGGTTTTAAAAAATTAAAGCACATCAGCAGAAATAGACCAGTCAA
>JAVKLA010000074.1:20549009-20562077 GCA_034782735.1 Sagittarius serpentarius | reverse complement strand
TGGGGGGGATTTGATAGCTTTCTAAATTTCACAGTGTTAAAACTTTCCTAGTTTATGATATAGCAGTGTAATAGCCATTCAAATTGCTTAAAAAAAAAAAAAAGAGAGAGGAGGAGGTCAGCAAACAGCCAGTCAGTAGGCAAGGTTTACATCATTATCAAAAATGCAGACATCTTTTTTTAAATTTTTTTTTTCTTTTTAAAATTTATAGGCTAAGCATCTTTGTACAAGGCAAACAGCCCTCCTCATTTTCTCCATTCTGCTCTAGCCAGGCCTTATAAATCATGCTGACGTGTTGAGGCATCAACAGAAAATAGACCTTTCCTTTGATCTGAAACTGTAATTGGACTAGATTTGTGGTCTCCTCTCACTTCGGGGCAACTCACATTTAGCATTGCCAAAAGCTCTGGTACGTTAATAGCAGACAAAAGACTACCCTGACACTGCAAAGACTCTCTGGGACAGACGCTGTTAGCATGGACATCTCTTCTGCTGTATCGATAGTAATTTGTTCTCTTTCATAATTGCCTTATTTTCCAGTACAGTCAGTTCAAGAACTATTTTTCTTGGTATTATGTACCTCAGGGGCGTGTTCTGAAACTCAGTTCATTAGTGTTCATAAAGTTCTGTGAAAAGGAAAAATGAAAAAGGCTGCGAAAACCTGAATGTTTATTTTTCCAGTCTACAGTTTTAACTTTTATAAATCCCATCATATCAATAAACATTTAAAAAAAAAACATTTTTCAGACAGGCAGCAATACTGTCCATGAGGTCATATTAAGAACTCAGTTATGGCCTGTCATATTTTTGTAATACTGAAACATCTGCATCACAAGTTTATATTTTCTTTCCATTTCTCTCTGAAGGTATAGAGTTCCTAAGAACTACACCACCTAAGAAATAAGCCTTGGGATTCCTGCTTCAGTTCTAGCCTGATACTTACCTACCCGTGCTGAAGTGGTATTTCTCTTCCTGGAAAATAGCACCAAGGCTCTTTTCTTTTTTTAAAATTATTTGTATTGGTAAATTACCACAAGTCCAGCCATCTCAGAAAAGAAGTTTGAGTACTTTTTGTAAGCATTAGATGATAATGCTGGCGGTGAGAGGGTAATGCCAGTGCATTAAATGTCCATCAAGTGTAGTTCAATAAAGGCAATCAAAATGAAAAGAATGTAAAATGAAAAGAAGTGGTGAAACCACATTATATCACCACCATTAGATTTTAGTAGGTATGTCAAGTTACTTGTTTTAAATTATCTGAAGTTAATAGGAAATTGCTAATTTGGAAATGCCTACAAACGCAAAAGAATCTTAATAAAGGTCTAGCAGGAAAATTAAATATTATTCATATATAAGTGTGTGAGAGAAAAATTCAACTGTGGCTTTAATATGCAGATTTAAGATGGGGAATTGCCATTAAAAAGTGATCATATAATCATGCATTATTTATATAGTTATAAGAGATGCGTTGGGTATCCTGAATTTTATAGTATTATTGTATTATTTACCTTAAACTGCAAGTCTTCAGGTTACTAAACATAAAAGTATAAAGTGTTGTTTTTAAAGAATATTAACTTAAGAAAACAAGTTTATAGATTAGCCTCCAAAACCTTTAAAAACCCAAAAGGCAGATATAATCCCCTCAACATTAATTGCTGTTTTACTAAATGAACTGTTCTCATTTGTTTTAAAGCCCCCAATCAGAAAACTCATTAAAATAGTACCCAGCTTCTAGTTTGAATGTGAGGAGGGGGTGCTTCTGGGAAAAAAAGGAATAATTGTCTAAATTTTTCAATACCTTTTGGAGCTGTATTGTACTTATTACAGCTTGTTGTTAATAAAACTATGAGAGCTAAAATGTTACAAATGAGATTAATTTTCTCTTCAGTTTTGCTTTCTGTTCATCAAAGTGCTGATAGTACTGGACATTATTAAATACACACTACAGATTAAACTTATTTGTATCTAAGTAGATGGCATATATATCAGGTGCTGTTAAAGCAAAAACAATACCTGTTCAGCCCTCACTCTAAAATTTTAGTTTAAAATAAAAAGAGACGTAAAAAACATAGAACAGCTTCAGATCATTGCTTTGTACCTTTATGGCTTGAAAGCATTTTTGGTCTTGTGTATATACGTTGCTGACCTGGAAAGTTGCAGTCGGGATATCTGAAACCTAATTACATCAGGACTTAGTGGGATCTGTTTAAAGAAGAACATAGCTCCCAACAGGGTCTCTGGCAAGTAGTGGTCACTTTGGGCTGGAGGTGCTAGAAAATAGTTTTTGCTATGTGTGGGAAGAAATGGCTCCTTGTGGACAGAAGAGCAAAACCAACTGTCTGCTGTTTAATCCATTTGTGTCTTTTGGGTGTTTCCTTATTAATATTTGTGATAATTTTTTTTAAAAGCTGATGTGGAAATTGGGGTAAATTTTTTTCCCTTTAGAGTGGAGGATGAGAAGCCTGAGAAGTCTCCAGTCTCACTGCTAGAGAGGTTTGAAGGCTGGGGAAGAGTCTGCACATCACACAGATAGACAGAGTCAGGAGGAGACCTGTTTAATACCCTTTCCTACATCAGTGGTCAAAGTAGCAGTAAAAGAAGAAAATGAGACCTACTGTGAAAATTTCTTCAGCTCCCAGTGTGAGGACCAGGTGCAAGTGAGACTAGATGCAAGCAGTGGTAGGTGCCATGTAGCCCCCTCCACCCTCTTTCAATACTGGATGAGCTGCACTGTCTATAGTTAGGTTAGAAATGGCAGTCATGCACCATGAGATACAAGAGCATCACTGACCTAATGGTCAGTGGGGATTCCCCTGAGATTGTTGAAACGTTCTTTCTCCTTTCCATTAAAATTGACTTTCTGCTCATGAGTTTGTGCAAAGCAAGGAGTCAGTATATTGCATTTAAGAGCTGAATACCAAAGATTGTTGCAGAACATTCAATGCTTGTGTATGTCTCCTGTTAACTAGAAATCTGCAGCAAACAGTACCTTCTGGGCTGCATTAGGAGGAGTGTTGCCAGCAGGTCGAGGGAGGTGATCCTTCTCCCCTGCTCAGTGCTACTGAAAAACACGTGGAGTGTTTGGTCCAGCTCTGGGCTTCCCAGTACAAGACACATGGACAGACTGGAGTAAGTCCAACAAAGGACTGCAAAGTTCATTAAGGGCTTGGAGTATATGATGTGAGAAAGGGCTGAGAGAGTTGGGAATGTTCAGTTTGCAAAAGGGAAGATTGAGGGGAATCTCATCCATGTGTATAAATATCTGGGGGTGGGGGGAGGTAGTGAAGATGGAGCCAGACTCTCTTCTCAGTGGTGCCCACTGACTAAAAGGCATCGGGCACAAACTGAAATACAGAAAATTCCATTGAAGGTTTGGGGTTTTTTTTAAGTGTGAGAGTGATCAAACGGTTCAACTAGTTGCCCAGAGCAGCTGTGAAGCTTCCATCTGTGGAGATATCCAAAGCCCTGAGCAACCTGATTTAGCTGATCCTGCTTTGAGCAGACAGTTTCAACTAGGTGATATCCAGAGGTCCCTTCTGACGTCAGTCCTTCTGTGATTCTGTGACTTGCCAAGAATTATTACACTTTGACTCAATATGGTGTGCAAGACAATTTTTTTTAAAGTTAGCTAATAATATGTGAAAAGTACTGATCTTTTCATTAAACCCAGAAGTGTGCAAATCTTGGTCTTGCACTTTTTTGAGCAATATTCCCATAAGATTTCAGTTCTGTTTAATTTCAGGTTCTTTTTGTTTTGTTCCTGTATTTATTACAGATGAAAGACTTGGTTCAAACAGCTGACCTCTCTCCTTCCCAGGAGAAGGTCAGTCACAACTGAAAGAAAAAAAGAGCAAACTTTTTCTTCCATTTTCCTAATCCCTGTGTGGGTCTAACTTTGTTAAGAAATAGCACATGACAGGGGTTTGAGGTATAAGATGCGGAGAAACAGTAGGCTCCTCTGGGAGCACTAAGTGAGCAGCCTGCAAACGTTACCCATCTAGGTGCAAACCAGCCATGAGAGCAGGAGCTGGTGCTCAGGGGAGAACAAAAGTCCCCCTTACGTCCCTCCCAATTTGGAAACTGATGTATGCCAAGGAACCCCTATTCTCAAGACCAACACTGATCACAACAGGATGAACCTATTTTCCCTAAAGGTTTGTTGCGTCGCTTAGAACTCAGCCTCCCTGTCCTGCGTCCTCAGTGCCAGTATCTCGTCCTTTCTAAAAAACGGTGATAGTACTTGGAGACAGTTATTTCTAGAATACTAATGTGTATGTACACTGTCTCTGTAAACGTATCCAAACTACATGTGGAGAAGTGACATTGTTTATTAAGATAAAGTTATACTCACACGGATCCAGAGAAAAGATCTCATTAGTTATTTGCTACTAAGGGTTTTTTTCTTTTCCAGAAAAATATCACTCCCAGAAATAATTACCAGGACAATAATGACCAGGGGGGTGTGGTAGTTTAGGGGGATTTCAAGCAGAGGGCCACTGAGATGGTCAGGGCTGGAGCAGCTGTCCTGTGAGGAGAGGCTGGAGGACCAGGGCTGGTTCAGCCTGGAGAGGGGCTGCTCAGGGGGTACCTCCCAAGCTCCCTCCCTGCCAGAGTTACCTGTGGTTCTAAAATCCTGAGTCTGATCAAAAAGAAGCCTTTCTGAAGGTGGAAGGAAAAAAACAAACATTTGTTTAGCACTTTAAAATCATAAAACATTTTATTCTACAATAATAAAGCATATCAGATTAAAAAGGTGGGGTGCGAGGATTTTAAGCAGAGTCAGAAGCACAGCGAGTTTATAAGATTTTTTTTAACCAACTGCCATTTTTTCACTCTTTTTTTTAGTCTAGAGAAGGTCTCCCGTTCGCTGCAGAAAAAAAGTTTACTTCAGTTATTTGCATGGCTATTGCCCAGCTCTTTGCTTTCAATTAACATTCTTGAAAATGAAACAAAAAAAATCACTTGTACAAATGTTTATGGAAAACAAATAAAAACATCTCTGAATGCCATCGAAGTAGATACATTATTTTTACTCCAGCATATGTTTATGAATACCTTCTTGAAGTATTCTGCCAGCTCTAGCCTTGAATTCAGAGTTTAATATACATTTACCAAATTATTTTCCACTTCCCTTTGTACCACCACATTTACTCACTTGCATTGGTTTTGTTTTCCATATGTTATCTCTAAAAAGCAGGATTCCACAAAACTATGAATGCAGAAAAGCTTGAGGCAAAGAGGTATTTGACATGTTTTCCAGATTAGAATCTTGTGATATCCTCCAAATACATAAAATCTAGGCCCAAAAAGCAGTGACCAAAACTGCACACTTATTGGTGTGCCAGTTATATAAAGCACTCCACCACAGTTTTATGGGTTACCATGATACTTTCTGAGCATATAGTCTTAAAGTTAACACTGATCTGTCTGGGTTTTGTGCTGTGTTTTGACAGGCAGATCCTGGCTCTTGACCATATTAGTGCGATGTGGTATCTTTCCCTTTCACAAGAAAAACAAATGATGTACAGCATTAATAATTTATGCTCAGGAAGTAGAAAGGATGATAAAGCTCTGACTGTCAGACTTCCACAACTGCACAACTATGTTTGCACGTGCCTTGCTTCTGAAAGGAAACCCTTGGCAGGAACATACAGACTGGATGTTAGTACACAAGCATAGGCAGTGAGCCACCTATAGAGTCATTTACATTACAAATCCTGGCCTATGTACATGTAAAGGATGTTTGGCTGTCTAAATTATGTTCACATACTGTTCCATATACCTTCTTATAAGGCCAGATTTGGGCATTTTTCTTAATTGCACAGGTTCTGTTATTTGTGATAGTACTTGGCTTGTTTGCTCCAAGAATGGAAAAAAAAATGTATTTGATTAATATATACATTGTTCTTATTAACATCATATGTGCTAAGCGCTTTTGTTTTCCCTAAAATTTGCTGCTGTTGCTGTTGCAGCTGGTGCTATGGCTGATAACAGTACCACTCCAAGCAAGGTGCTTGCATTTTTACTAGCACATAATATACACCCCTGTCACTTTCAGGATAAGGCTTTCTATAAGAAGGAGATACAAAGCACAAGAAAAATTACCTTAACTTCATACTTTTCTGTGTTTAGGAAGACGCACAAAAAATCTGTACAAAAATGTCATTTTCTAAAGGTCATACTCTGTCTTAATTACTTTAATAGCTCATAAAATACACTTCTGGGGTTTTTTAACCATACTGTAGATAACAATACAACATTGGTGGTCTTTGTTGTGTTTTGGGGGAGGGGAAGGCTATTTGCTTGAAAGCAGTTCTAAAAAAATAATAGGATTATTCTCATCTTTCATTTAGCTTAATAACACAGTACATACATTTGTCAATCAAATTAGAATTACTGTCAGACCATAATAATGCATTTTAGTTTAGCCAATATCAGTCAGACCTGATTTATTTGCTTAATACAAATCTAATTGACTTTCAGGCTGCTCTTCTCTTTTCAGCTGTTAACCGACCAAGTACATCTTTAATTTCCAAGACCGATGGTTTGGTAGCAGTTGAGAGGAAGAATGATTTGCATAAGGCCCCAGAAGGGTGCCAAAACTCTTCACGCTTTAAACAACAGCCTTTATTATTCTGTAAGTGGATGTGTTGAATTTTCATGCTTTTGTTTCCAGTTCAGCCCTGACAGAAAGAATAAAGTAGATTTTGCCAGCACCCCTGCTGTGCCCTGAGGGAGAAATTCAATGTGCCTCATTTGTCTTAATTGGAGAACCGCCCTTAGCACCAGCTTTTTCTATGAATATATTAGCATAACAGACAGAAAAGTCTAAGCCCACTTTTTTGTGGAAGTATTTTTTTTTTCTTTCTAAGAAAAATAAAAACTGGGAGAAAGAAAAATGCATGCATCATCTCCCAGTCTTCTTACTATTATTGTTGTTGTAGAACACACTATACAGGAAAAATGCATCCAGCCTACTTTATCTCCTCAGCGTTGTGAGGAGCTGGGTAGAGAGAAATGTGATAAATACCATCCATGACAGAGAGCTGAAAGCCGGTCTTTATTCTTCATAATGTACTAATCCTATATATTTGTTCTTTGGCTGGTTGTGTTGCTTTTTTCTGATGGAGGAGATAGTTTTACAGAGACTGATGGGCAGTAACTAGGAATGAATCTAAGGAAAGAAACCCCACAATCTTGGAAAAGTGAATTTATTAACACAGAAACAAAATGTAGTTACCTCTGTCAAAGGAAGATCTCAAGCCCCGTGCCTATTCATTTGAGAAATATTAAATTCATCTTCACGTTTTTCATTTCATAAAAGAACTCTAAATCTGGACAAACAATCTGTGCAGTGTAAATCATTTCTAAATCAGGGCTCTTTCAGTGTCAGATTGAACTAATGAGATTTAAAGGGTAGTTTTTAAAGAAGAAGTATTTAGTTTACATGTTCTTATGACTAATATTAATCTTTACATCTGTTAAACCAGCCGTCTATTGCTCGTACATGAAAAACGTGGGAAATAAGTAATTTTTAGTAGAGTGTGATATATACATTTTCCTGGAAATGTGGCTGCGTTTTAGAAACTGATGAATCCATATTTAGTCTTGATATTTTTCCCCTGAGGCTCCAATACACTGCATCAGTCACATAGCCACTTAAACAGAAGCTTTCCATGTATGTTAGAATAAAGGCTTGGCTGTTTGAGTTTTTTTAGGCATCTTGTAGACATTATGAAAAATTAAAATATTCTTTGGGGCAGGATTTTTTCAGTCAACTGGACGAGTTAATAGCTTTGAGGTTTGATTCCAGCAGGAGCTGGGGTGGGGTCGTTAGCATAGCCCCTGGAGAAACAGCAGACTCTTAATTCTGATATTTACTCTTGCCTGTTCTCTGTGGCAATTTATCAAAGCCAGCCAGCACTGTAACATTAGACATCTTTCACACCTCTTCATCCTCCTATTAGTCATTACTGAACCATTTTTCTCTTACATGCATACCCTCCCTAAAACATGTTCAGCTACTCTTGGCTGGGCTCTTCTATGTCTTGAAGAGTGGTAATAGAAGAGCTTTTTCCTTTCTTGTGCAAATGGATCTCCAGAATAATTATTTAGCATGATGTATTTTTGGAAGTATGTAGGCATCCCACCCTGAGTGGTTTCATTTACATTAGAAAAATGGCAATGATTTACAATAGTTTATCTGATAATCCAAACTATTTGGCTGAAAAAACAACACAGCAAATCAGAAAGGCAAGCTTGCACTCATCGCCTCTCTTTGCTTGCTCCCTCTCTGCCTCCAGTATTCTTTGCCTCAGTTTCCAACTGGAAGCTGTTCAGACCTGCCTGGGTTAGAAGGGGTACCTTTCTAGGATACCCCTCAGAGTAATTATAGGGAATATCCTCTTTGTCTATGCATTGCCAGGAAACTTCCAGAGGTATTAAATTCTCACATGGTTTGTTTCCCAGGAAAGAGGTTAAAAACTGTTAATGCAACATAAAAAAGTTGGCAATAATATGTGGCACTTCTTGAAGTAATTAGATAGTGGGAGAAAATGCCTTATCTCCACGCTGTGCTCCATAAATTTCCCGGTTTAAGCAAATTGCAACAAATGGTTTGTGTGGAAACAAAATGGTAATCTAGGTAGCAGGACACATTGCGGGGTTGTATCATTGTTATTTGTTATTGTGCTAGGAAGCTTCTATGAATAGCACCCTTTTGATGGATCAAGGCATCCTCTCATTTTTCATGGCACTAAACCATCTCCAATGCTGAACAAAACAGATGGTCACAAACCAAGGAACGTACGCTTTAAATAACTCTCTGCTAATTATTTGCATGTGTACCACACTGCATATGCACAACAAAACCTTGTCCTGATGTGTCTGTTTGCATTTTGAAAAGTGTTTCATTTCTGGAGTTTTGTAGGATGATGCGGCCTTCAGTGCGTCGGATCTGTTGTCAGACGGGTCCTGGAGAGTAGCAGTGGGTCCTTCACAAGGAATTCCTTTCAAGCCTCTCGATGACTGGTTCCTAAACTAAAGACTCTGCTGCCATATTTATCCTTCCTGTCCCCATGATGGGAAGTAGATAGCTGCATTTTCCTTCCTTCCTCTTGAACAAAATCATGTGGAATAACACCTGCCTCCTGAAAGACTCCTTGAGAGGGAGTCCCTAAATGATTGCATTTGAAAAGCTTTCTAGAGAGGAATAGTCACTGGGATCCATACAAAGTGAGACCAGCTGAGGAACTGGTATCTGCCATCGATGGCAAAGATACAATAAAGGACTATGCAGACTTACATGGTAAAAGTAAGTGGTGTTTGAGGGACACAAGAAAATATCAACAGTTGGCTGATAAGAGGGAGGATATACAGACTTAACAAGTATCTCCTCTTAGGAGTAATCCTCTCCTTGGGAACCGTAAGCGCAGCTCAGTACTAATGGGTCCAATGTTGAAGTTAGGTTCTGCATATGTTTATTCACACAACCACCCAAGTGGATTCACAACTGTAAAAAGGACATGAACATGTATTCAGACAAGTTTTCTTTCTCCTAATTCAAAAAGGTACCCACTTTAAAAAATAGCCCTCTGCTAAGTTTTAGCGTGCATAAGCACCTAATCATCTGTTTCCAGTTATACCACTCCATTTCTGAACTTTAGTGGATTCATGAAGCTGTCTGCATGTGCAGTGGCTTTATACATTCTCTATTCATTACGGAAAATGAATAAAAGTCCCATTTGTGATGTTCACAAGGCTACCCCACATTGCTAGCCATTAAGTCCAATATTACCCTCCCAGAGCATTGAAGGAGGGAAGGATATGTTATGTGTTCTAGTGGGTGCACAACCAAAAAGAGGCATTCACATCTTAAACACACAAACTGTAACTATTCATATGTAACCTAAATAATGTTCTTTTCCAGAAGTATGGTTTTCAAGACATAGCTCACTGAGGGTAAGATGGTGTCATGCTCACTGTTCATGAATAGGGCAGTGTGCAAATCCACAAGCCACATACCTTATGTGTAGCATCTGTGTCTTAAAAAAAGTTCTCTCAGTCTCCATGTCACACAAGGGTTACCACAGTAAGTACTTACTCCTATTCAAACTGTTCAGTAAATAGGCAAATAAAATGCATGCAGTTTTCTGCCATATTCTGAGCTGTCTGTTCCACAGACCTGCAGTTAATGGAACATGAGCTTTTATGAAACCGTATGAAATATTTGAAGAACTCCTATTTTAATCCCATTTTATCTCTCTGTTTTCACTGATGCTGTTTGTTTTCAGCAAGTAGTATACGTTTCAACAGGAGCAAACAAAGAGGTGTAATGTATGGCTGTGCTGGGTCTGTGGTGATGAATTAGATAAATAAATTCTACATGGAGATAAAAAAGCCTTTTCCAAATATTTTTGAAAGATTAAAGGCTAGAACATTTGCATTGGCATGTGCATAACCTAATTAACTCCTGTGAACAGATTCCTAATGTTCAAAGGATGATTTAGTGGAGAAAAGGTTATGCTTTTTTTAATATTGTCTTCATTATTCAAGAGCTGGAGAGATTTCAGCACCCACCTGATGTCTGGTTTCTCAATGCTACAAAAATAAAGCACTGAATTGAAAACTTAGTATAAGACTGATTTTTAAATACTGATTGAATTACACGCAAGAAACTACAGTGATTGCATATTCTTCATTTATTAACAGAATTACAGGAGTATGAATAAATATTGGTACTACACAGTAGACCCCAAAGACAGTTCTCTGCAGATGTGTCTTGTAAAAAAATTACTGTCCTTATCAGAGAGGATCTGAAACTCAGAGCCCTCTGTAGTGACTCTTGTCTTCAGCTTTCTCACAGATACTTAATCCAGCAAGTTACTGGCCTGCCAGAAAGCCATCAAAAGACATTTGTCACTGGATCAAAATCAAATATGTATCCTGGCTGTTAAGAAGGGTTTTGTTGGCCTAAATGACTGTACCATTTTAGACAGTGCTGCAAGATTAATGATGACACTGGTTGTCCAATTTTCACCCTTGGGGCAGTATTACAAAGATGTGCCCTTTCTGTGCACCTGATGTTATGCATATCAAATGCATCATTCCTTCTGCTGTGAGTCTTAGTAATGGTCCATGTTTCTTGCTCCCCCACAGAGGAAGATTAACATGGTTTGGGTGTAATTTATCTTGGGGAGGGTGTTGCTGAATAGAGGTATACTTGCTGGTGTTATATTATATGGGTTAATCACCTAATCACAGAGAACACTTAACAAGTGCATGTCTCTGACAGAATGAGGCCTCTGGCACATATTTTTGAGCCAAAGCAAATGAACTGTTCCTCCCCATCATCATTCTTTAGATGTAAAAGCTATCAGTGAGCAACCTGCCTTCAATTAGCCCTATATTCTTTGACCTAATCCAAGGCCCTTGCCTCGTGTCTTCATTTTGTGGCACCCTGTGACTAAATATAAGTATAATTTCACAAGAGAATTCAGAAAACAAGGCTTTCTGAGGGCATTTTGCTCCATTCATACATTAGAAGACCGATGAATAAACAGTATGGTTGGCATCGTTTGGTCTCTGTGCAGTGTTTTTCTCCTAGGCTGTGTGCTGAGCCACTCTCCAGTGTTTCCATTTGCCCCAATAATGACTTTAAATTCAACTTCCAGCTTCATGATTTTCTTTTCACACGGTACTGAGCTGCTTGCTCTCTCCTGCTGTTCATGTCAGAGGCACTTGAACTTGGAGGTCAGTGTGAAGAGAAAAGAGCAATATAATTGCATACCGCAGAGGCCAGATGTTTAGTGAAATCATGGGGAATCTTGTCAGGAAGTGCCATTGAAGTTCCTGGGAGATTCACTACTTTCCCAAAGGAAACTGGAAAATCGTATTCCAAAAGACAGTTGTTCCTTAGCAGTAACACACCAAGAGAAATAAAATGTGCTTATTTTTGCTATTTATTCTGTTATACATCTTATCTCTCCTTTCTCCTTCTTAATTTCTATTTCTTTCTGATCCACCTATAGTACAAATTATACCTGGAAAACTAGTAAGTGCTCTTAATTTGTGGAATGGTTTTGTTTCTCTTCGTAGTTATGAAACATTAATGAAATTATCACAAACTTCTTAGACATTTATTACACAAATGTGCAGCAAGTACAACAGCCTCTTTTCTGGTCATAATCCTTTAGTAGTTTAACACAAATAGTTGAAAAGTTTCATGTGTTTTCTTCAATATTATGCTGTTGCATGGCACAATAGCTAACAGAACTTGTGAATTCTGAGTCTCAAAAACCTTTATGAAATATGGGGTTAGACATCAGCTTTTTGAAAATCTGAACTTAACACTCAGTTTTTATTGTGTTAACAGAAGCAGCATATCTAGGAATGAAAATGTGGGTGAGCAAATCCCAGTTAACAACAGATAAACAATGACCAAATTTATGACATCGCTGAAGATAATTTATATTGCATGCAATTTTTAAGCGATTAGAACCAGGAATACGTTCTGGTTTAAGCCCAGCCGGCAACAAAGCACCACGAAGCCATTGGCTCACTCCTCCCCCTCCCCTGGCCCAGTGGGATGAGGAGGAGAAAATACAAAGAAACACTCGGGGGTGGAGACAAGGACAGGGAGGGATCACTCACCACTTACGGTCATGAGCAAAAAAAAGACTCAACTTGGGTAAAACCAAAATCAATTTAATTTACTACCGATCAAATAAAAACAAAGATAATGAAAAGTAAAACCAAATCTGAAAACACCTTCCCCCACCCCTCCCTCCTTCTCGGCTCAACTCCACTCCCGATTTTCTCCAACCCCCCACCCCCCCCCCAGCCAATGCAGCGGGACAGGGAATGGGGGTTGGGGTCGGTCCCTCACACCTTGTCCCTGCCGCTCCTCCCTCCTCAGGGGCAGGGCTCCTCACTCTGCCCCTGCTCGGGCCTGGGGTCCCTCCCACGGGAGATAGTTCTCCATGAACTTTTCCAGTGTGAGTCCTTCCCGGGGGTGCAGTTCTCCTTGAACTGCTCCAGCGTGTGTCCTTTCCATGGTTTCCAGCCCTT
>JAVKLA010000074.1:20535383-20545640 GCA_034782735.1 Sagittarius serpentarius | reverse complement strand
TAAAAACTCAGAGTGGCCTCTTCTATTTAATTTTCCTCTGTTACTCAGAGACAACTCCAGAAATTTCTGCGAAGTTTAGACCATTCAATAACAGTTTCGGAAATCTTGGCAGTCAGGCTGTCTCAAATGTTATTGCAAACACGGAAACTGATCTGATTTCACAGAAAGAATTGTAGAAGTATTTGTGTGCACATGAACTGTTCATGTGTGGCTTGGTGACCCTCAGCAGAAAAATCGAGGCTTTAGAGAAACTGGGCCTTCTATCATATAATTCTGCCTTTAAAATAGAACTAGCCCTTTCAGAAGATCACTGTGAAAAGACATAACGTTTGACAAGTGTTATAGTGTATCATGTAAAGAGTAGAAAGCAATATACTGCGTGTAAAAGAGACCAATTCCCCAAAGCAAAAACCATCTAAGAATTGTTATGTGAAAGAGGAAAACCAGTAGGTTTGTCAGGCTGCTAAGGCTTTGTCGTATATGCAGTGTTATTGCCTAGCTTTTGCATTTTTTTCCCTTAGGTTTCAAGTGTTTATGGTGTGCTGTTGAGACACTGTAGGTGTCTTCTTTGACACCCACAATGGTGTCACTAGCTGAGAGACAGATAATAGTTTAAGGATGTGTACTTTTGTCAGAGAAGAGCAGGATCCTGAGCAGGATCTCACCTGACAATAGTAGACTTCATCATGGAAACTTGTATCCCCTGTTACTGAAATAGATAGAATTCCAGTGTTGTGGCTGTCAGAGTGACTGTTACACTTTCAGCAGTCTGTATGTAGGCACAGGTCCTCTGGAGATCTGTTCTGCTTCTGAATAAAGAAATGTATTAATATATTTGCCCCTTAAACATGGCTGAAGCAATATTCCTTTGCAATAACTTGTTCTTGCTCAAACAGTTCAATTAGTAAAGGCATCTGTAGTCAGCTTGGAGTCCAGGTCGCCTCCCATCGTCTCAATAAATACCACATCATAGATTTGCTTTGTTTCTTTTGCTAGTGAAAAGCAGTGGAGAAATTTATGCTACAATGTAGGCCTTTTAGCTGTTGCTTTAATTGTTCTTCTTCTAACACACTGTAAAGAACTGCAAGAGACAAAGTGTATATTTTACCACTGTGTTGTATTCATGGGTGGTGATAGCAACATAATTTTATATTGCTAATTCACAGTTCTGAGAGCTGAATGAATACTACTCTCTGTCTTCCTCTAACTGAAAGTACCTTAACCATGCTACAAAACTTTCTTCAGGATATGTTCTAAAATCCACTGAAATGAGTCTTTCCATTGATTTCTCAGGATTTTATGTTGGTCTACAAAGGCCAAAGAACAGAGCACTACGGAAGAAGAGAGGCAGGTGTAAATTAGCACATTCCTCTCTAATGCCTTTCAAGAAATTTCTCCGTATATTTGTTCAGCAGATGAAAACACCCATCGAGATCCTCATACACCTATGAATTGTTTGATGTTTTGTTAGAAATTACCCTAGATGATCAACAACAGCAAATTCACTTATCAGCTGCATGATGCTGGTAAATTCCTGTAGAGTTAGATGATTCATTGCTTTTATGGATGCTATTTTATGTCTTGTCATTTGTCTTTGAACAGCTACTCATTCTGTGGGAAACAAATTTGTATGTTTCTCTTTTATGCTTCTTAATGTTTTCACTTTCTAGAAAATCAGCAAATATGTGGGGGTGGTATCACTCATCTATTTGCATCTTTTCTTCTTTCCATTATTGTTTGTTTGCTGGATGGTATAAAATGTAGCACGTACTTGGGGATTTCTTTATAGCTTGCGACTGTGATGTGACAGTTTTATCATAATAAATAAAATTAATACAAATAGAAAGGCCTATACTTTTATATGAGGTGTGGGTGTTAGGAGATTTAGAAGAAAATGGAATCAGTTTTATAAAAAAATACTTAGTTCTGAAATGAATTTCACAGTATCCAAAAGCTGATCATTACAGCACTTACCCATGATGTGGTGCTTTGGTCTCCCCTTTTGGCAGTAATTCACAATGATCTGCCTCCTACATTGGTATACTGAGATTTTTACTCTATCTTCTTTCCCAAACAGAATTCTATCTTGTAACTAAGAAATATTTCCTGTTTGTCAAAAGGATAAGGAACTTGTAAGCACTTCTGTGTTACTACCAGGTGTTAAAGGCTGTAACTTATTCCTTTATACCTCACAAGTAAAGCCATTTCTGTAACACTCATAACTCTGGTGACTCGGTGCTTCATATCACCAAAAAGACATCAGTGCCTCTAGAAGATGGATCTCTCCTACTTCTTTTCTTTTCCAGCTCATCTTTATTTTGATATAGTGTTTACTACTGTACTGAAGATATGTACTGACAACAAGCTTTGTCTAAATGCATCAATAGTTGAACCTTTGGAATTTAAATTTTTAAACTATTTTATTTTGTATTCTCAGCATATTTTTTTCTTAAATTATAAGCTGAAATTTTGCATGAGATGTTGGTCTGTTCACAGCACAGTTGTAAAAGGTAAAGGGCTGTGCCATGTGGATGACATCAGTGGCTATAAAACTGTTCTACTTCTGGTTCGGAAAGGCCATCTTAGCAAGGCCGAGAAGAGAAGACATAGCTTCAGTAAACTCTGGTATATAGCAGCTTGGGAGACCAGAGGGAATCTATTTCCTAATTCATAAACTAAAACACATGACAAGGCAAAACATTCTACTGTGGGTTCCTGGGGCATGCAGGGGTTAAAAAGGGATAAAAAGGAGTTAAGGGTGATTTTCAGTGAGGAAAAATCCCTATTCATACTATGTAGGGAAAATACATCACAAGCAATGTTTAAGACAAAGGAAGATGTCAGCAATCAAATAGTAATTTACTTGTGATATTTATGTATACATATGTACATACATACAGTCATACAAATAGATAGATATACATATCCATACACATATATATATCATATGTATATCATATATGCGTTTATGTAAGGTATATATGTAGTTCTGACCATCCAGAAATCTCAAAGTATTGTGCAAATGCTAACTGATGAACCCTCACAGTAATCCTGTAGAAACATTTTACCAAGAAGGAAATTAAGCTACAGAGAGGTTAACAATCTTCTCCATGTCCACGCAAATCAAGCCAGCTGTGCTTATTCCCTGTTATTACTGAACGTAACAAAGCCATTGTAACCCACTGCTGGTGAACGATTGTGTTGTGGGAACAAAAGGAAAGGGGAAAGATACTTCAGGATGGGAATGCCCACAGAACAAAAGCATTATTCTAAATTGGTTTTAGGATTGGAAAATAAAGTTAGCAAAGATGTTTCAAGTAGAAATTACTTAGGCCCCCAGGAAAAAAAAAAAAAAGAAAAAGAATGGTGAAAAAAAGAGTCTTCACATTCACTATGCTCACTGTATCTTCACTTTCTTTTGACCTGGTCACAGATTTTTAATGTCATGATGAATTAACTGTTTGACATATGCATCCAAAGTGATCAGGAGGAATAATATGACAACAAAAGGTGTCACTGGAGTTTTTTATTCACCTCCTTTTCTGTGTCAATTCTCAGTACAAAAGTGAGGCATGTATGATGCCAAGAGTGAACTGGATCCAAGGTTGGGAATTTTTTGGCCTTGAAATACTAACTACAATGATAAGGGAACATCACAGTCTTTTATTTTCTAAAGTTTAGCTGTGTTTGGATGAGGGCTCTTAAACGCTCTCCATTTTTAAGAATAGGGAGAGAAAATTGTGGTTAAGGTAGATACCTCTGTGAACTTCCTTACACCTGGCATGGAGGGAATAGTGGGTAGAGGGGCTGTTGTGCAGCTCCATCATACAGTAGAGGGTCTCGATCATGTTATATCTTCTGCTGCTCGAGTTTGCGGTAGATGGATGAGATGGGATTAGAAATACAAGTGTATTGGCCTTGCTCCCTTACAAGGCATATGTAGAACACATAGCAAGTTTATGGCTGTATCTTTGTCAGAGGACCCAAGTTAGTTCAATCCAGTCTAGCTGTAGGCAACCCCACTCCCAGGTTAATGTGTTCTTTATTTGTGTGCTGTGATGACACTGGGAAATTCGTTTTGCTGTTCCTTTTTCGTTAGGTAAATGGAACGGTTCTGTGATTTCCCAGGTTGTGAAAGAGTGAGAGGAACCAGGAGATTATGTGCATCCTCAGTGAGGTAAACCGGGACTGAATTTATCATCAAACTTGTGTGAGAGGTTTTTGTGTGCATATGTGAGGGACAGAGAAAGGTTTGAGGTTTGCTCTGCAATGGATTTTGAGTTGTTTTGAAAATGAATTTGAAATCCAAGTTTCTCTGTTAATTTAAGAACTTCTTGAGACAGTGACTGATTGACATATGTTTTCCAAATCTTTTCTCTTTAATTTCCTCAATTTCTTTCTAAATTGACCAATTAGACTTCAAATTGAAAACTTCAGCTTCTTAGTCTATTTACATCTGTCTCTTTCTGTGGGCATACATCCAGCCACATGGAATAAACTCTCTGCTATTTCTTTCTTTCATCTGGTCTGCATTTGAAGTAGCAAAGTAGACTGATTCTGTTTTCTTCTATGGTATGTCAAGAATTCCACAATGATCCTTTCTGCTCTTGTGTGCAGAAACAAAGCCAGTTTATCATATAAAATCAGGAGCTCCTACCAAACATTTTTATTGATTTCTGACCTAGTATGGATTTTGACTTTTCAGATTGTGTTCATTTTGACCATTTCTGCCTTTCTTTCCGTTTCTAGCAATAATATTTCCAGTATTATTATTGCCTTTTAATACTTACACATGGTGATTATGTGGTAAAATATCATCCCCTTTTTAGTATATTATGCCACTGTCTCTGAACATTCATGTCCCAATCCTAGAAAAGACTTGTGCACTTGTTTAGGTTTAAGTCATGTGAGACAATTTAGGATTATAGGATAATTCAGGTCAGGAGGGACCTCAGGAGGTCTCTGGTCCAGTGTAATGCTCACAGCAGGGTCAGCTCTGAGGTCAGAGCAGGGTGCTCAGCTCTTCATCCAATCAGAGTTTGTAACCCTCCAAGGATGGAGACTGCACGGTCTCAAAACCTGACAGCACATAAAGCAAATCAGATGCGTAAGTCTTCACAAGACTACTGTTTTAGACAGAGGTGTATGGTGTTTTGGGATACTATGTAATAAATACTACTAAACAAAATCACGCTTGAAAGCTGTGTATGGAAATGCTCAAAGAAACACAGACTCTGTATATGTGCATCACTGAGTAAAAACTAATTAAGCTTCCTGATTATTATCTTTAACAGAAAGACCTCATATAAAAACAACCTTTTGGCAACACATGCATTTAAGACATCCATTTTTTTCAATACTGCTGTCTTTCTGAGGCAGCTGAGTTGAGCTAACATCTCACTACCATTGCAATGGGCAGGTTTCATCCTCCCACTCTTCTTTCGTTTCCTTTCACTTCCCTGCATCTGGCTGTGTAATCCCAACCACTCTCACATACCTGCTCCAGGACCTCCCCGTAAGCTAATTTAGCTCAGTTTTCTGCAGATTTAGTGAGCTGAACTTGCTCATGCATATGGCCAGCAAAAGGAAGAAAAAGGTGTGGGGAGGATGAGGCTGCTCATTTCCACAACAGCATGACACTAGATTGCTCAGCTGGTGTTAGTCTGCATCTCAATAATCCTTCTTTTTTCTTTTTTTAAAGAATTTTTAAATAATACATTATATATAATTAAAAATACCATTTAAACCAGATTAAATGGAAAAAAGGTCTACAAATACTCATTCTGAAACAAGCAATACTGACAGTTTGATTTCCAGTAAAACTTGTTTTTTGTTTTTGCTGTGTTTTAAGAATGTCATGGGTACGTATGTGAGTATGCGCATGCATGTGTGTATGTATACATACACATATACAGAAACACGCATGTATGCATTGTCTGTGGAATTTTTCAACTACGTTAATGTTGTGGTTACGCCCTGACCCACCTCTATGGAATGTTTGTATCAAGAACTATGGTGTATGTCATGGAAACCTATAAATTTCTTAAAATACCGTTGGCTGATAGAACATGCAATCTGGAAGTTAACTCACTGAAATACACAGAATTGTTATCATATTAAAATAAATGGACTACAAAATATTGGAAGAGGATCTTACCATATGTCGTACACAGACTGTAGAAAAATTGTTCAGCAATTCTGAAGATTAATTCTGCAATTAAGGTCTAGTGCAATTAAAAATGTTCATGGCACAGAGCTAAGATCGTGCATTCTGACTATTGAATGCTTAACCATAGTGCCATAATATTCTCCTAAATATAGATTTTCTGTGGAATAAAAAGAAAATCCTCAATGCTGCAAAATAATTAGCTTGAGCAGTTATCAATTGTGAGATGCATGCTCTTAGTTAAAAGCTCCATTCAGACTGAAAAACCAAATAAAGAGACATCTCCAGGTCAAAATCAGAAGCAGAAAAATGTCAGCTCAAAATGTTTCTGTGTTTTTTGCTCTCTCCTATTCCCTTGCCTGAGCCTCTAACTTTGCTTCCTCTCTGTCAAGAAACAAAAGCATGAACACTCTAGAATAAAAGAGGATTTAAAGGCAAGAGAGCATGTTTTAATACTAAAATGCTCCAGGCCTGCTTCGGATGATCTGTCCAAATCACTTCCAAAACTATCATCAGTGGGCAGATAATTAATAAATAATGAAATACTTCTAACCCATTTGGTGACTCCAGATGTAGGGAGTCCACTGCAATTTTTTTAAGTCCAGTGAAAAACTTATTTAATCATGTTTTTAACTAGATCATTAATTGTAATTTGTTTCTTTGTTGTTGCAAACTGTTCTCATAAAATATCATTAAGGGTCAGAGACAAAATAAAGTGTTTGATTTCCTAACTGACAGTAGGAAAGTATGTTTAAAGATTCCCATGGTTTTTCAGATTTCATTCCATTTCCAGTCACGAGTGGAGATACCAATAGAAATGTTTACTCTCTTGTTATCCAGTATTCTTTTCCCATATTTAAAGACACCGAGTGAGAGATAGCAGGCAGTTGAAGATGAGTATTTGATTATCATCTTCTGTTGTTGTTCCCCATACCTGATGGAAAATAAAATCTCTTCATGGCAGAGCATAATGAAATTATAGCAAGAATGGAAATTAATTTCACAAACAGTCAGTATGCCGGTTTTCCCCTTTTTACCCTCATTAGTTTATTTCCTTGAGCCAGTGGGAAAGCAGAGATTTGAAACAAGGTGATAACGCCGAGAAGCCAGCACCAGTGCTAGGTCCAGTAGACAACAAGATCTAACCAACACCATCAAATATATGTCTGCATTTATCAAACACAAACTGATCAGAGGCAGGACCAGGCGAGCAGTAGCACCCATCAGGACAGGCCGGGGCGGCTTGCTCCGTCAAGGCTGTGTTACAAGGCAGGAGCCTGCAGCTGCGCTGCCTTGCTGCTGAACCCTGCTACGTGTTGCTTTGGCCAGGGTGTGCGGTCAACGTGCTCACCATGCCCTGCAGTGGTCCGGGGGACTAGGCAGTCCGTGCCAGCTGCAGATCTGGCCATGCATCGTTAAAAGGGATGTACGGGCCAAGTACATGTTTTTTCTCGTTTGAGTTGGAGACATCGTCATAGGCCTATTTGCAAGAATGTCTGGCACAGGGTGGACTTTTGGGAGTGCCCCCAAATGATGCTAGAGGATCCACATGCAAGAGATCAAAGCGGTGGTGGCTGACAGCAGTGAGCTCAGAGCCACATGGCAGAGCAGCGCTGCACACAAAGCAGAGTACTGAACAACTTAGGAAGAGGGAGGAGACACATGCACACACATCACCCAGCATAATATGCTCCAGTACAAAATGATTCCTGATCCAAACAGAAGTAAAATGTCCGCATTTGCACAAGGCACTGTGACCAGTTTGCTCCAGGGTAGATTGCCTGTAGAGGTGAATCCCAGCTCAGGGATTTCGTGAGAGTCTGCTGCTTGCTGTGCCTAAACTCACAGTGTCAGCAGCTTTTAATCATATTAGCTGAGGAATTAGTGCGTGTCTCAATGCAATCTGCATCATCCACCGTAAAGAAAACATTATGAATATGTAGTTTCTTCTTTAAGGGAAAGATGGAGCAACAGAAGGGATCAGTCCACAGCAACTTAGAGTCCCATGTCATTTAATCACAAAGTCAATAGCTCTCTTCATCCGAGGGTGAGAATGCTGCAAAAACAAACTGCTTTCTGTTCTGTAGCGATGGCTGAAAGAGCTTGCGCTGCAGTAATCCCAAATCCAGGGGCAATCTATTAAGAACTCAGCACCACCGATCCTGAGAATCAACTGATAAGCACATTCTTCCCCCCCCCCTTTTTTTTTAAACTAATCCTCTTAAAGATTGTGCTAAGTAATGAAAGGATGGGATGAAAGATGCCTTTTTCATTAGTACCACATAAACTGCTTGTGTAAATGTTTCATTAACACACTGCTTGACCAGTATTTCGTCCTCCCCGCCCCCACCGCCGCTATGGTTCTGCCGCAGCCTGCGAGGCGTAATGTGTGATTTACACATGTTTAAGAGAAACATTCCCACACTTGAATGCTGCACTATTCTTTAGAGAAGGAGAGACCTACAAAAAAACCATTGTGGAGGACATTTTAATTTACAATTCTTTTTTCATATGTGCTTAAAAAGATCTATTGCTTTCAACTACACAGGGATTTTGTTTTTTAGTTTTGTGAGGTTCCTGTAATATACGTTTGTCTCTTGCAAGCACCCTCAGGCAAGATGACATTTATTAAGCATGATGGGTTTGAAGAGATATTTGTAAGTTTTTATTTTCTTGGAGGAAAAGGCAAAGGGATTGAAAGGAGGTTTGCCCTTTTGTACGCTGAAGCACAGGCAATACGTTACCCTTTAAGGCCATGGGTACCGGTCAACTTCTTCAGAGCTGTGTAGAGAGAGAAAAAGGTTTTAAATTGTCAAGTGAAGGCTTACAGCACGTATTTTGTATTTGAACCAAAGGGTGTAGTTTTCTTTATCGACTGAGGCATTCCGTAGTATTTCCCCTCTCATCATATGATTACAATCATGAGGTTCACTGTCCTGCAGCTAATTCTGTAAAGACTGGCCATTTTCATGATATTATTCAAGCTCAGATAAGGTATTCTTTTTCACACAGTCATTATTTCTGTAGAAATAAATACCACCTTCAGCACTCACTGCTTCCATGCTAACAATGTTTGTCACATAGGGCCACCTAGACCTGGCACATCAGCATCAATGTCAAGTATTTCTGTTGAAGCCAATGGTGTTACTCAGGTAAGGCTTTGTTGGAGTTTCTCTAGGTTTACACAGATGCAATCAGGAGTAGATTTGGCACATCCTGCATAGCATTTGCATAAAAACAAAATAAATTTCTCTTTTAAAGCAGGCATTACTTTAATCTACCACGGAAAATAAGAAAATAACAGATCTGTTACCCCAATCAGCTCTCTTTTTGTGTGGAATATGTGAAAATGTTATTATAATTGCATTCTACAACCACTCCCTTCACCTGAAATTACAAAAATAAATGGAAAATAGAATTAAAATACAGCCTGTATACTGCAATCAAGTACTTGTTTTCAACTCCATTTTGTTGCATTAAAAATAGCTCTTGTATTACTATGAATCTAGCAGTAACTGCGGTTAATATAAGTGCCACGTATAGTTTGGTGTATGTAAGCTTGTTTGCTGCCATGACCATGATCTGGTTTCAAAGTGAATAGATTCATTTGGATCAACAGTCCCTCCAGGGTAAATGCTTAAATGTATTCAACCTTCGCAAGAGCTGAAAACATCAATACCTTCATAAAGCCACTTTGATTTGTATTGACTAAAGTTGTGCTGCTAATTCACATACATCATTGTTTACTTTACTGAGCTTTTAACATGGTATTTGATTTACAGAAATAGTGATTTAATTTCTACAAAGAAGTGCTAGGATAAGACCTCCCTCAGATTCTTTAGCTCAGAAATGCTGAAAGTCAAAGGAAGCCTACCATCACAATACAAAAATTGCTCAATATATGTTCATATGCACTACATATTTTACTTGCTTAGTAACAACTAATACCGATGTAGATCTGTCAGATAAGGGACAATCAATTATCTAAGCATGTTGCTAATGTGACTGCAGCAAAACCATTGCATTATATCGCAGCAGAAAGTGTTTCTGAAGTGCATTTCTCCTTCTCTACTCTGTTCCTGTAATTAAGA
>JAVKLA010000074.1:20376788-20391975 GCA_034782735.1 Sagittarius serpentarius | reverse complement strand
TATGTAGTCTTTCTCAAAACAATGTCCGTTAGCTTCCAGAAAGTTTCCCACAGAACTAGATGATCTTTAAGGTCCCTTCCAACCCTAACCATTCTATGATTCTATGCTTCGATGTGTACCTGCTCCGGCGTGGCCTCATATGGGTCACAGTCCCTTCAGGGGCATACCTGCTCCAGTGTGGCCTTATCTGTAGGCCACAATCTCTTAGGGATATATGGTGGTCTGTACAGGGAAACAAATCTGCGACCTTGGTGCTATCCTGAAACACAGAGACTCCTCTTTATAAGGCAGGTAGATGTTTTAGAAGGTTATAACAACTATAGACGCATCATAGAGGACCAAGAACAAGGGAGAAATCTTTCCATGCATCCCAGCATACAAGAGAGTGAATATCCATTGCAATGAAACCCCCCCCCCCCAATCTCCATAGTATAACCTGGTCACAAAAAAATGTATCATCTAAGTGGAACTGTGTTTGGACATTAGGACTGAGCAATCTAGATTTTATATGGGTTTGATACATAATTCTGGTATTTGATGAAAGGAGAGTTCCATGTGAGGTATGTAGATTATTCTATATAGTATAATGATAGCATCATTTCACTTCCTTCCTTCCTGACAGAAACAATTAGCTGTAGTATATTAGCTGCTGTCTGAGTGGAAGCTGTTCTGGCAAAGATTATCATGTAAGGAGTGAACTTCAGTTTTATATTAGGAAAGAGGTCAGGAAATTAATGCATTAGAGGATTTGCAGAGAGAGAACAAAACATTCCCAGAAGCCTTGCTTTTGTGGCCTGTCATAAGTAGCTCGCTTTGTGTGGTCAAAGAGAACATAAATGACAATAAAACATGCAGTTAAGAGTTATACTTAATCTGACTAAATACTATGCACAAAGTCTTTATCAGCTTTTTCTGCTCCTGTTCTTGCAGGCATATATTTCCAGACAGTACATTTTCTTTTTCCCTTTGGTCCTGTTCATGGGTTGCAGGAATTAAAATTGGCTGACATTTTCACTATCATAAATAGCTAGGGTTAAGGGTTATACTGATATGATCTGGTGACAATTACCCCAATTCAGACATGCTGTTTCTTTCTTTTTTTATCAGCTAGTTAGACTATATTACTTGGCACAATTCACAGTGTAGTGGTGATCAAGTTCACAAATACTGTCATTGCAAAGATGAGAAATTAAAACGTTCCTTGCCAAACTTTTAAGAGAATTTGAGGGTGAGGAGTGGAAATGAGAATTAAGACTTTGGGGGTTTTCCATCACTGTAAGGTGCCCTCTCCAGTGTGAGTCTGAGTAGAAGAATGAAGAGTCTGAGAGAAAGGAAGAATTCTCCTCATTAATCATGTGACAAGGAAGTGAAACAAACCACACAGCATGTACTACAAAATTTTTATCTCTTCATAAATTTTATTGAGATAGAAATTAACCATTTTCCTCTGTTTTAAACAGAATACTTCTTGTTTATTGACACAGGGGAAGCTCATCTGTGTGCAAGAATAGATCTGTTTACTGTTAGAAAAAGCTGCACTACAGAGATTTTTAATACTATCATTTATTAACATGACATACCATGCTTAAGAATCTGCCATTTGGGATTTCTTAATTTAACAGCAACAATTTTTTACCTGACTGTTTTTGTGATAAATGGTGAAGTATCAAATTATAAGAAAACCACTGTGAGATGTAGTGGACATGCCAAAATCAAGAAATGTTTTTATGCATTTCCAAAAACTTTTCAGCACTGCAACCTCATTAGGGCTACTGCCACGTTTACTGAAACGTTTGAACAATGTTTTCTTGCTCATTTAGGGAGGAACGTAAGCACATTTGTGTTACATTGTGGCAAACATATTCAAGAATGTCTTGCATTTAAGCTTTATTATTCATTAACAGTTTTAATCTGTCTTAAAACACATAGAACATACACAGCTTTATTTGTGCGCTTCAGTATGGACAGGTCCTTATTTTAAATGAAAGCTTAATGAGCTGTGAGTAACTGAAAAATGAAAACATATAAGCAAAGCTGTGAAATGTCACCCAGGTTTTTCTCTCTTTTTACAATAATGATTGTACAAGATGGGGTTTGCATCTCTGAGCAATAAGAAGTTAAATACTTCCAAGTCTCCTTGAAATCAATTTCTGGTGATCACACATGCAGATTGAAAGCCATGGTTTTGAGACTTACATTCTGCCAATAAAATGTACATTCCCTGAAAGGCAAAGACGGATGTCATTTCATGCTTCCTAATCTTCATTGCCTATTTCACTTCAGTACACACAGGTCCAGCACACCTGCACACACAAATGCATGTTCTAGAGGAACAGCTTCCTCCTCTGTTGACTTTGTGTTATAAAAGTCCTGTTTTCTTTATTGCCTTTATCTATTACATCTGTAAAATTTATTTAAGCAATGACAAATTTCTCTTTCGGGCCTGGAGTGTAAGAGAATAACTACAGTCAGGCTATTGGTGAAAGATTTGTTGGATATGACTGTTCATTAAATTGCAAGGATCTGTGGGTGAGGCTAGCTGTCTGAAGCTGCTGTGAGTAGGTGGGTTATGGGCTGTACTTAGTGAATATACATCATCAGAGAGACAAATGGGCTTCAGCAGCCTCTTGTTTTGTTCAACTAAAATAGGTGTTGATTTTGGAAAGCTCAGCAAAATCACTGTCGTTTTTCTAAATCAGATATCATTCATCCTGCAGAGCACCCATGAAAAACAGCATTTAGTTTAAATATAGCAGCATTACTTCTCAGTTTTGTAAGTTGACAAGAATAGCATTACATTTATTTCCCTTTTAAAAAATGCTCAAGCTCAATGCAGTGCCTGTGAGTGAGAGCTAATTGACAGCACTGTAAACAGGAATCCTTTTACACTGCAAGGGTACAGTCCAGGGTGCTGCAGTGCTTACCTTTTCACACTGCTTTGCCAGTTTTTCTCAGCCACGTTTTATGTCCCTGTAGGGAAAGAAAATTAATGTTGCACGCATTTTTACTATTCTTAAGAAAGGAAATAAGAGAATATAAGGATAAAAACTTGAGTTACTAATACTGTGAGTGATCCACAGTAACTACATAAATAAATTACAAGGCCTCCTGTATTTTTAGTTTTTATTATGCTACTCCAGCACTACCAGTGCTTACTGCTCTGTTTATTCACATGTCCACCTACGTAACTGTGAAGCTCCATCTTCAGCAGAATCTGAAAACAAGCTATTTGATGGACTACAAATCATGAGTTCTTCTCATTCTTCAGGGTGTAAATGTGCTTTCAGCTGAAAGCCAGGGAGGGAGGGGAATCCTTCATTTGAAACAAGCTTTTAGTCTGTACTTGATCTCCTCTGGTTTTGTATGAAAAGCCACGTTGGACTGAATGACAGCTGAAAAGGCAAGCTGCTCTGTCAGGGGATTTAGCAGAAGGAAGCTGCTGTTCTTTCAGCTACCACCTTCCCAGAAAGCTCTCTGAATCTCTTACCATTTCACTCCAACTGTGAAGTCGGTGCACTAAAAATACGCAGATGAAACAGTTTCATTGAAAGTGCCTCTCACTGTCTTAGTACTGATATTCAGGTTTAAGAAAGTAAATAAATATTCACTTATGGCTATCAATTTCTATTCTGTAATTTAAAATGAGATTATCCTTTCCTAAAGGCTGAAGTTATAATGGCAGAATCATCTAAAGCTACAGCTAAGTTAATTTAAAAAAAGGGGGGGGGGGGGACTGAAAAAAGAGCCACTCTCTTCCTTGTGTTTCTTAAATATCCAGGGAAACTGATTTCTGGACTTACTGCAGTTGGTTTCTGCTATTTGATCACAAGTTCCATCCTTATCAAAATGAGTCCTTAACAAACTGCTTTCCTTTTTTTTGTTCCACTTTTCACTTTGGTAAATAGGAATACAGACAGAAGACTTTGCCAACTGTAAAATCCTGTCATGCTATGCAATGTTGAAATTCTTGCACAAAAAGAGTGTTTCTGCGCATTTGGTGACAGCACATTATGACTCTGTAAATGACCTGTTGGGGGTAGTGAGATTTATGCATGCAACTGAAGTGATACACAGTTATTTAAAAATAATAGTAATATCTAAGGGTGAATGTTTTCAAAGACAAGTCAGTATTCTTCCGCGTCAAGACACATAGGAGTCCCACTTAAATGCTCTTCAGACCTCAGGAGAACACTAAGGAAAAATAATGACATCATGAACACATGAAAGTGTTTTCCCATTTGGGGCACAATGTGGTATTGATCTTGAAGTACTATAGAGTTGCTAAAGAAGAACGTATCTGTTTGTCCACAGTTAGCATAGCATGATTCCACAGGGGTATTTTTAATCAAATCTGGTTTGGTCACTGGTTCTGTAATACACAAGTTATGTTACGGAACATACTAACATTGGTATGACAGTTCTGTGTGACTGAAAGGTTATCATTCTTGGTATGCATAAAATTGTCTTAGGAAATCTTTCTTAGCATGTAAAGATGATGAGTCTAGCTGTTTAAATGTTACACCTTTCTTTCATACAAGTATGTGTCTAAGGGCTGATCTTTGTTACTGATGATTATTGGCAATTAGAAATGTGTTACTTGCAGGGAAAAGGCTTCGGGGCCATTGTTGTACAGCACAGAGTCAATAAACTCTGAGCTGCTCATAATAGCCTTTCTTTCTCATTGAAGCCTTGGACTTGCCCTAACTTCATCAGAGCAGGGGAAAAAAAGAATAATGTGAACAATAGGAGCCATGGAGTTTGACTTAGGCCTAATGTGAGGAGGCTGTAAAAGCTGTCGGGGAGCTTGATTGATTGGCTCTCGGGCTGCAGTCCTCAGTGCAAAGCAATAATGTTCCTGCCTCTTGTGAGAGGGCTGGATGTGCCACCTGGGGTCAGAGCTTATCAGCCTCAGGGGCCAACATTTCAGATGAGGCCAAAGTGCAGTCAATAATTTATACAGAAATTTGTGTGTAGATTCTGGAGTAAAGAAAGCTTTATCTTTCTGACCTAGGGAAGAATTAAGTCATGTCTGAAGGTCCAGCCTCTTTTTTTCTTTTAGTGACGTGGGAAAATAAGTCTGCTAATATTGAAATACGTGTTTCTGTCATCATGTTGGTTGTACTTTAATAAGGGACGGCATGTCTATAATGATCCTTTGAGGGACGTTTCATTGCCAAAAGAAATGTAGAGATTTTTAACTGATTAGGATTACTAGAACTCTGTAAGATTTTGCCTACATCTTATGCAACACTGCTCTGTCCTCAGTATCTGTCCTCAGTATCTAAATAGTTTTGTTTCTAAACCTATGACGGTCAAAGGTTGATCAGCTCTAGTGCATGAAAAAGCCAAGAGAAGCTGTAGTAGTGGCATAGATCACAGCAGGTCAGAGAAAACTAGCCAGGCTCTTATTAATAAATGGAGAAATTGGGACAGCCTGCACAAAGGACACTTCCAGGAAAACTGTCCCACCAGTCGCTGGGAAGAGAAGGGAAGCCTAGCAGAAAATGTAGTGATTGCTAGTGGGAAATCAGTTTGCTGGTAGCTTGCCTGCGCATTGCATCAGGATTGACAAACAGCTGAAATAAGCAAACTGGTTACCTAGATGTTTTAGTGGTTTACCCACTTGGGAGATAATTTAAAGCAGAGGAAGGAAAATCACAGTGAACTGCTCTGCAGAACTCTGATACCTATTGAAGTTGGGTTAGTTGGTAAGCAGCTCACTTTTGTTCTGTCCCAGCAAAAGGACTATGGTGCTTCAGTAGATGCTAACAAAAGCTCGTTTACCTTTCTTCTGCTCAAGCAGAACACTATTAGTCACAGTTCATTAGGCTTGTTTACAAAACAGAACTGGTATCTTAAGTGTGTTACTGAAACACTTGTAACTGTTCTGGGCACCTTTTTCCCCACTAAAATACAAAAATTTTATAATAGGAAGGACAGCACTGCCTACTATTTTTTAAGGAAAAGAACTAGTTTGTGGGGTAAGAGCTGTAAAAATTATGTAGCATTTAGCCTTGGCAACGTGTAATATTTGTTTTGTGGTTTTCAAATCTAGAACATGGAGTTTCAAGCGTAGTTTTGTTTTTAATCTGTTAACAGTAGCAACAAAAGGCCTTACAATAAAGTTACTCCAAATCCTAAACTGAAGCAATCGTGTAGGAAGAAGAGCCTCATGTGTTTAAGGTTCTTGGTCTGCTTTTCCTAGACGGACGAAAAAGTGGAATGGTGATCCTCACCGTACTATACTTAATTGATGCCTTTTCGGTGCATGGGAAAGAGGTAGAAGAGACAGAACTCCGCATTTACAGCTGTGGTATTCAGACGACTCTAATGTACATACCATGCTTGACTATACACTACTTCTACCTTTATGTATTTTACTGTGAAGTTTCATGGTAGGGCATTACTGTATTAAGATCTTAATAGAGTTTACCTCCACAAACATAAAAGATGTGTCCTTGCAAGTCCCGCAAACTAAATGAAAGAAGAAGAGGTACTTGTCTCCTATTAGCTGTAGTAAGAAATCCTGAGGGAGTTCTGCAAAAGAAATACCAAATGTTTTTTTTTTTTCCCCTCCCCTTTGTCTGGATGTGTCTGTCTCAGGTGTTTACTTGCCCTTTTCCCAGGCTGAGGACAATGAAGTCTTCATGCAATAAGTGAAGGGAGAGGGAGAGGGAGAGGGAGAGAGATTGGGGGGGGACAGGGAGAGAAAGAGGGACGTAAAATGCAGTTCAGTAGATTTCAGTGTTTTCAGCCACTGCTTTAAATTGCTATTTTAAATTCCAGTGAGTGGAATAATAGAGAAGTTATCATGTCTAGTAACTGCAGTTAGCCTTTGTGAAGAATGGCTTGTTAGGAGCCTTTATGATTTACTGAGGCCACAGCTGGCTGCCAGCAGAGCTACAGGAATGTGTTCTCTCTTGGGCCTGGTAGCTAGAGATGAAAAGGATCCAAAGCTGGCACAAAAGCAAATAAATGCTTCGACTTTAAATAAAGCATCATAATTTATAAAAGGCTCTGCCTCTCAATCCCAATGAGGTACATGGATCAGCAGCAGCTCTTCAAGGTTGAGCAGAATTGTCTGCCTGGCTCGACTGCAGTTCTGGTATCTGCAGTCTACAGATTTGGAAGCATTTTCATGGTTTGGGCTTGGAATTGTTTCTTTATCCATGCTGGTTTTTTCCCACAAATTCTGTCTCTTCTGTATTCCATTCCTTTATGTTTAATTAGCTGCTCTACTGTTTGATAAATAATTGTACCACTGTTTGCACCTGGCAGCTCTTTATCATGATGTAGAGCACTGGGGAACTAATCACCAAAGACACCTGAAGGTTTATAGGTGCATTTTGTCATCTGTTATTTGCTTGGGTTTTACTCTCCAAGTGGATTGTTCCTACAGTAGTAGGGTTCAGAGCTGGGACACAAACTTCTATTGAGATATTCTAATACTTTAGGAAGAAAAACAAGACCGTATGAGCTCAAGAGTGCTTTTTTTTGTTAGACACGATACACACACACACATGCATACATACATAAATTTATACCAGCTTCCTTATTTCTGCAGCTGTTTCTCAACAGTCTGCTGATGAGAACAGTATTTCTGTGGTCTGGTGTCTGACATGAAGAATAGGAATGAGGCAGATAATTATAAAAGGAACTCCTGAATGCTTGTCAGGGTGAGAAAAAATGGTTTTGGTTTTCCCTTTTTGGTCTTACTTCTCATATTTAAACAGTAGTGCTTTTCCCTATAATCCAGTCTTGTTTTGCTTAGCTATTTACTTGCTTTTAAGGGTAAAAGAGTTTGGGAGAGAAATAACTAGCTAAAGAGATCCTGTAATTAATATAAACTGCAGGAAGTGAGTGTGACAGATGAGTTGAAAAGTCCTGTGTTCTGTTGCTTATCTCAAGTGACATATGGTCCTAGAGTACAAGCAAAGGCAGTGGATTGTGGGGCTTCTTTTTCTTTTGCTCTAGTAGAAGGCAGAAGAATGTCCATGTATTTCACAGGGCAGCAATATAGGAGCTGAAATAGCACTCCTTGAGAAATGAGTGGGAAATTCAGGGGATTACAGAACAGCATTTCCTTCTCCTAAAATTGAGACTGTGTGACATTTTTCAGTGTCAGGCTATGTGAATCACAGTTATGACTACTGAAGTAAAAGAGAAAATCTGCTAGAAACAAAATACTTTATTTCTGAAACAGATTTTGTTTTCTTCAGAACACACAGATGTGGAATGATTTTCAACTTGCATTTTTAGTGTCAGCTGAAATAAAGTAAGACTGAAGTTTTATTCTCATGCTTCAGTAGAACAGTGAAGTGGTTCAGTTACTCTGGCCAAAGAAAAGGTAAGGTTAGTACAAAAACAAATCTTTAGTTGTACTCCGGAGGTCAGAAACCTATGGTTAGTTTATAATAACATTAATTGCACATTTTCCTGTAAATACTGCAAACATGTGGTCTGACATTCAAGAGGTGTAACAGCAATTTATCCAAAAGTTTTCCTAGTCCTGCCAAAATCTAATCCCTTTGATATAAATCTGACAGGAGAAAATGATGTTGGTTGCTGTGGCTTCATAGTTTTCAAAATCACCATTCTAAGTAGCTTGTATTTTAGTAGAACTATTCAGTTGTGGATAAACCTACAGGTCATTTGGGACCCAATCCGATGTACTTTCTGGGGTATTACCCAGTTTTCATTGCTCTTTTAATGAGTATAAAATTTAGCCTTGTATTTGATTAGGACCATTTGGGGTTTTTTTCAGCTCTCCATTTGCATTTAGATCTTGCTTATTGTTTGTTAGGTGACTGTCTTTAGAAGAAACATACACTGAAAGAATTATAGTGGCATTATTATTATAATCAATGAGGGACATGAACCCGTTGATTAGATGCTGTCCTGTTTTCCAGAGCCAACTTGCCTTTGGCATTTCTGTCATAGCTTTGTCCAGAGGCACCACCATTTCAGCTCGCCCTCAACAACAAGTCTTCCTACTGTGCTGTTTTGTTTTATACTAAAGCTGGAAAAGGGTAACGTTACTAGGGAAGCAAGAAAAAAGAAAAGGAACCAGAGCTGCTTTTAGCTGACCATTCAGCTGAATATTGACCAACTGTCTTCATAAGAAAGAAATAGATGGTGGTGAATAAAGTAGAGTCTAGTTTTCCAAGAAGCTGAATGATTTTCCCAAATCAATACAGCTCATCAGGCTTCAGAACAAAGGCTGTGGGAGACGTGACAGTGATGGAAGTGGCTGTGCGTTCTTTTGTGTATTAAGCACATGGGTTTGTGGGGGAAACAGGCTTTCTTCAGTTATTTCAGTGTTTATTCCTTTATATGCCCTGGGATAAACCTCTAAATTAAGAAAATATGTTAATCATTACTAGGTGGGATGAAAAAGGTGGGATGTCTCCTTGATGGCCCAGCTCTGTGGCTTCAGGAAGTACTCCTCACTGTACTGTTGCTGCTTCTTTTCTGATTGCAAATGCGAGTATGTAATGCAAGCCCAGGGAATGTATGTTTTGTTTGTATATCATTAAAGGTATAACACAGCTTTTTCAAGCTAGGGTGGTGGTTGCTACCCTAAATATATTGTACTGATGACTTCATAATGAAGGGGAAGAGAAAGGGCATGCCATTTGAATAAAGTATCCATGAAATTTAGGTTGACATTACTACTCAGAACTTACTGGAAGTCACACGGATATGAACTAAGTTTGTTATGCTGTTGAAGAAGCTGTTGTAGTTTATGTGGCTAGAGAAATGCCAAACTGCTTTAGCCACCAGCAGGGCAATATTAACTGAAATAGCAGGTTTTAGCCTCTCAGGCCTTTGACCTTTAAGCTTACTATGCTTTCATAAAGTACTAAATTAACACCACAGCTAAGCATCTCAAAGGTTTATGACTGTAAAAGCAGTATTTCATTATGCTTCTTTTCCTTACTGCTATGCAATCTTCTCAGCTTCATTGCTACACAGTATTCGTTCAGATAAAAGTCCAGTGTCCAGGATGACTAATTGCAGATCTGCGCTCCAGATGGTTTCATTACAGGATGTGGTTAAAGTGACTTTTCAAACATTCAGTGCAGCGGTAGGGCTCTTTAAAACAAAACAAAACAACCCCAAACACCAACAAAACAAAGAAAAAAACCCCCACCAGTCTTGCATTTCCAGGCCACCTGACAGTCATTACATTCTCAGGCTTGCTGATGTTGATGTCTGTTACATGTGCACCTGCTGTAAATGTAGTTATGTTCTTGTGCCATGCTAGACAGAGAGTGTGATTAAAGTAGTAAATAAATTGTATGTCTACTAGATCAGTATTCAGTGTAGAAGACTTGATTTTATAGGTAGAATGTTTACTGTTAATTTTAGATTACTTTCTTGATGGAAGCAATCAGGGAGAAATAAGCCATTTGCATTGCAAGTCTAATATAAACATTGTTCTGTGTTTTTTATGCCTGGATGAACTGCAGGTGTGTATGTGGATCTGGGATTGATGATGATGTGGTGAATGTTGTGAGGCAAATGAGTAATACTGCTCTTACTAAACCAATGGCAATGAAAAAGCTTGAGATAATCCTAAGATTATAGATTTTCATCTTGTGGCTTTTTGCACTTAGTATACTGTACTTACTGTTAGAACAGTGATGTCAAATAGATATATGTGGGATTAAAAAATTTGCAGTGCCAGATGCAGAATAAAATGTGTTTAATCCGTGGTGGTGGTGTATTCACTGACGACAGATATGCTGTGGTTTATCTATCCCAGGCATGTTTGTATTTGTACTTGGCAAGGCTGGGACAAAAGGCAAATGGAATTTGGTTTGCAGACAGATCTGTGGATTCACTGATCATAAAGATATGAAGACTTGATTTTGCTGTAATATTACATCAAGTGATGATGTGATGCCTTCTCAATACTGAGACTTGCACCTCAACCTTGAAGAGCTGCTATGCCACAGGAATATTGCTACAAGAATTTGTTGTATTAAACTTTTTAAGAGGTAACCTTATAAAAATTACTGCAAAGCATAGTATACTTTGGTAGATCTTCCTCTGGCATCAGCAAAAGTTCTCTTAAAATGATACTCAGAATAGTAAAGGCAGTATGCAGAACTGTTAACCGAATGCCAGTTTTGAGCAGTAGGACTCCACTTATTTTTATACGTAAGTGACTTACGTGACTTCTTAAACATAAGTGACTTCTGGTGACAAAAAGCAAACAAATGATTCCTAGTTTTGGAAGATCATTTAAATATTCTTCAACAAATCAGTTACAGAAGTGTTCAGAAAGACTGTGCAGATCTGCTTTCTCCAAAATTTTGCAGATACTTTTGTCCAGATTCTCTGCTAAGAACAGAGAGAACAGCTCCTTTTGTAAAAATGAAGGCATACTCATTCACCCGTGCAGATAACTGGTCTTTTGAGTTTTCTGGGAAAACAATCAACTTGAACTAAAACAGAATTTTGTAGCAGTTGCTGTGATCTGAACACAAAAGCAGCCTATGCTGTAAACATTGTCAGGCTTTGCAGTCTGATTAATTGAGTAATGTCTACTTATATTGAAATTTGTATGTGTTTGTTTTCTAAAGACAGTATTTTCAAAAATGGGGGCCTGCATTTAATGTATTAATGTGATAATTTGATTTCTAACCACATGATCTCATTTTCAAAGTTTTGAATACAAAGCATAAAAATCCTTGGCTTATGTTCATTGCAGAAAATGGGAGTCAAGAAAGCAGAAGGATTAGTATCTGTTTCAGACTAGATCCTTCAGTCTTTTGTTCTTTAGATGAAGGAACATCTGCAAGACTGTATCCTGTTAGATTTGAGTAGATCCTTAACAGCTTGATGTGGCTGCTAGAAGTGCAGTGTTAGGGTAGTCAACGGGAATGATACCCTGGCTTGGTACTGAAGATGCCTTGTGATGTTTTTGCATCAAAATAGCACATCCGCATTTGTTAGGCTGACTTTAAAAGAGCACGACTCTTTTTTTCCAAGTAGTGAACAACAAACGTAGGTAGTTCATTTCCAATTTGTGATGACGTATTTCAGTCTATAAATTTAGTTAATAGTCAATAGCCAATTTTAGTTCTGGTCTTTGTTACACAGTCACTGAAAAGAAAGGGAGGGGAAAGGAAAGAGAACAGATACATTGCATCCACAGAACTCATAAAAAGTGCTTCTTTCTCTGGATTTCTGAAAATGATTTTATTACAAATCACTTTTGTGACATGTGACCTTTCTTTCCATAATAAAATCCAAGTACAAATTGCCACAGTTATTTCATACAGATTATTACATTATATCTATCAGAACTGCTTATGTAAAATGGTTTTGTGCTGCTCTAGGCATGTGTTAAGTTTTTTCTATCTGTTATTGGGTAATTTTTTGCCATAAACATTGTGGTTATGAATGTGAGGAGTAAAGAAAAAAGCTCATAATGGTACATGCACTGTGAAGGAAAACACCAAAATACAGAAATTCTTTTTGCTCGTAACAGGCTAATGAAATTCCCCTTGATGTTAAAGGAGGGACTTCTGTTGACAGTGGCAGGCACTAGGTAACATCCTGTGAGGCTTTTGTGTATGATCCTGCCTTGGCTAATAATGGATTTCACTGACTAATGTAGGTGAACTGTAAAACTTCTAGGTAACATGACCCCATTTTTGTGTGTTAAACACTATTTCGTAATTCCTACACATAACACATTCATCACTTGCTGTGTCTACTTGTTAATGATGAAGAGTAGCATGGGTAGTAACTTTTGAGATTTTTGTTTTCTTTTTTCTTACTCTTGGCTGATTTAATTTAAGGTATTTGACACAGCAGACTGCGGAGGATATTGCTAGTTTCAGATATCCTGTAACTGAATAGTTACATAGTTTGGAAATGGAATGATAGACCAGATCAAGAAGTTTACACTCCATTTTAGGATAAGTTTTCCTCTATTATATCCAACTCTATGGAACTGTGCTCTGGTAATTTGTGAAACTCTTGAGTTGACACCCTTACTTGGTGGAAGAAACATTTGCAAGTAGTCTAAATATACTAACTATTGTTTGATCCAGCCTCATAAGCACACAATTAGATACTTGGCCAAGCTTCCTGAACTGGAATCTTAGAGTCCCAATACCCTCAGGTACATTGCATTACAAGCATCTGGTTTTTTCTCCCATTCTTCAGGAGTGGTTACTTGAAATAGTTTAGCCTCTTGGGCTTTTTTTAAGGTGAAAATAACATCTGTATATTCAGACAGTATGAAACCTGTGGGTTCCTCAGCCTGTCTTTGCATTTTCACTCTCGTTCAGGCAATGCTAAATAAATGATTGTTATGTGATGTGTAGTCTAACGTATAGTCCAATGTAATGGGAAGTCTCATTACAGGGACTTCTTACGACTTGACACAGCCCCAGTGAGGTTTAATCCTGTATGTGACTTACTTCCTAAGATGGACGGAGTATGTGGAGAGCTATGCCCCAGCACACACCCGCTCAAACGAGGAGTTGGAACAACTTAAGAGAAGGGTTAGTGCATCTAGGCATGCCCACTGTACTCGGATGCAACACTCGGAGGCGAAATGAAGACTGTGGTAGTACTATTTGTGTACTTCCTCCGAGACAGTGCGGAGAAGTCCCAGCAGAGGTTCTTGTTTTGAGCTTGAACTCTGTGCCAGGACAAGTATTTTGGGTCAAAGAAACCTGTAGTAGTATACCCTGACTGGGTGTGGCAAGAATAACCCTTTCTGTTCAGTAGTGCATCTAGTGTATACTTAAATTTGTCATCTCTGTTTTCATTTCCCAGTACTTTTGTCCAAGAAGCCTCCAGTTGCATGTTTCCTTAGGGGTCGGTTCTACCTCCTATGTTATTTGTATTCTCTTGACCCATTTCTATGACAATCTTAGAAGATTAAGTGAGCTACCTTCACTGCTGGTTCTGTGGAATCTTACCTGTGGCTGAGTGATGTGCTGTTGATAAGGGAAAGGAAATGTATTCTTTGACACAGTTACTCTAATGCAGCATGGAGATTAATCTTCCCTCTTACATACATACTGGGGGCCCTTGCTAAGACTAACAAAGTTAATGAGATGCTAAATGTAACTGACTTCAAGGGAGGAACTCACTCGTGTTTGCTTTTGCAGTATTGACTTTCTTACACTGGAAGGTCATTTGAATGTCTTCTAAGAATTACTGAAACGTGTATTGATTTCAGGGGTTGTTGTTACTATACCTACTCCGTGCCTTCTACTTTGCCCTCTTTTCTGTTAACGGGTAACAGGCTATCCCTAGGACTGTTATAGAAATAAATAAATAAAGCACAGGTAGAGGTTCACAAGACTACAAATATTGAGGAAGACGGGAGACTTACTTAGGATTACACCTTGATTTAAAAAACAAAAAAACCCAAACCAAAACACAAAACCCAAAAAACCAAACCCCACAAAACCTAACAATTACATTTTAACAAAAGAATAAAGGTGAACTAGCTGGGTAAGAATGAATGGCACAGTTAATTCTCCCGTAATACTCTGAGAGACGTCAGAAAGCCCTCCTTGCTCTGTACATTTAGGAGGTTGGACAATCACTGGTAAACGGGCAGGAGGAAGCAATGCTGCTGCTTGCGGGGAGACGGGCTGCATGACGCAATAGAATCTAGCGAGAGAAAACACCCGTGGTGTTCACTTGGGGCATTATGGAGTCACCGCTGACAGGCTAGTAAGGTGGACGGAAAGCATCGAGGTGACCAGAGAAACCCCTTTCAGCATCTCTCTCTAGCGGGGGAGCGGCAGGGGGGCACACAGCTTGCGGCTGGGTTGCTGGCTGTGAGAAACCCGGGTGCCACCGAGGAGGCTGTCCTCTGTGCGTCTGCTGACGCACGCTCCGACTCGCGCTTTTTTGCCCACGCGTCTGGGCAGGTGCAGAGGTTTCAAGCGGTGGCGCGACTGCCGCACCCGACGCAAACCGGCGCGGCATCTGCCCTCCCAGAGCCGGCGGGCTCCCCTCCGCTTTGGCGCCCGGGGCACAGGCGCCGTGGAAGCCCCTGCTCCCCGGCCGGCCGGTTCCCGGCGACCGGACTCCGGCGTCCGCTTGCCTTGGCCCGCCTAACAGCCCGCAGGCGCCGTCCGGCCCCAGGAGGCGGCAGAGGGCGGTTTCAACGCCGCAGGGCGCAGCCCCGGGCCGCGGCAGG
>JAVKLA010000074.1:20318221-20338115 GCA_034782735.1 Sagittarius serpentarius | reverse complement strand
CCCCCCCCCCCCCCCCCCTCCAATTAGTCAGTTTAGGGCTGTTTTTTCATTTCTGCCTCACGTGGCTACCACTAGTATTTTTCCCTGGTCCTGGGATACTTTCTAGGTGAATTTGCAGTCTTTTGTTTCCAGTTTCCAAGCATTTGAGACTTCATGCCTGCTAGGACTTTGACGCACTCCTTCTGTTTCTTTCTGGATCTGAGCTGCCTATGATCCTCAGCTACTACTTCTTTCTGAATGCTACTCTGGGTCTTGGCACTATTCAGTGATAAGCAAAAAGAGTAGCTATATCACTGGAGCACTTAAAAGTTACTACTTTGTTCAATCTGAAGTATTGGTCTGAGGAGATCACTGCACCTTTTGGGTGGGAGAAACATTTTTCACGTATGTGACATGCTATTTCCAGTGTCTATACATTACTGATGAAGTAATGTCTATACATTACTATGCAAGAAAATGATGGTTGGTCTGCATCTCATTTTGTCAAAACTGTCACTGTCCATGACACTTTCCTTCTGGATTGCTTCATCTCATTTGTGCTATAAAACCAGGTGCCTAATTCTATTTAGCCTGAATGTAAGAGGTGAAAGGAGATATTTTGTTAACTGTCTTTGCCAAGGGCAGTTAGACTAAGCTAATGGAAGCCAGTTGTCTTAGTCTTTCTCTGAGAGCTGGGTATGAGCCATTTGACCAGGGTATCACAGTGGTGAGTAACGTGACAGGGGTGAGCCAAGTTTTACAAGAAGATGGACATCTTCTCTAGACCTACCTGATCTCTCTCCCTACTTCACTGATGAACTGGCCCCAATCATAAATTGAACCTGCAGAATCACTGAGATGGGGAGGATAAACTCTGGTTGAGAGACATACGTAGGTGTTCTTGTTTGTGCATGGATCTGTGTGGTTCCTGTATTGTCAAAAAATAAAGTGTTTTAAAAATTCCTCTGAAGACCTTGTGTGTGCTTTTCTTCAGTGATGGTTTCCAAGGAGAAACACTTTTGACCAGAGTGCCATGCAAGAGGAGCTCTTGGAAGTCTACATGAACTACCAAGAAAACTTTGTGATGAGGAGCTTCTGCACTGACCCTCACACCAAGGGAGAAGGAGGCTTTGACGAATAATACACATCCACAATACACCCAGGTGGCTTGCAGGTAGAGAATAATCAGGATCATTTGTTTGGGAAATCACAAGATCCAAACCTGTGTAGACTGATTCCCAAGTGTGTCGTAAGACTCCGCTGGTGCTGTAGTCTAAATACAGCAAGAGGTGAAAGAGCAAAATGGGAGAGTAGCAATTCTGTCAATGGAAATATATCCTCTGGAGCAGGACAGGAGGAAGGACCCCATGAGAAAGAGAGGGTAGGAGACACTGTATGTTGGATAGGAAAAGATGGAAGATTAGGATGTGGGGAAATCCTGCAACGAGAAAGAGATAGGGACGTATTCAATGGCAAGGAAAAGGAGACTTTGGGGATAAAGAATAAAGAAGGATGAATGGGGTAGGGAAGAGCAAGAAAGAAACAGTAGAATGCAATGAAAAGAAACAGACAAAAGAGAAGAAAATAGGAGAAAGATCATAGGAGAAGGAGAGAGAAAGTGTGTGGGTCAGTAAAGGGTGCTGGGCATAAAAGCAGTAAAGAATGAATGGAAAAGAAATGCTCCTTTCAGAGAGAAAAAGAACAAATAGTTACAGAAGAGAAAGGCAAGAGAACAGCATGAAGAACAATAAAAAATCTAAGATAAATAAGACAGAAGTGAATGGAATGCATCAGAACTAATAGAAAAGAAAAGGAGGGGGAAAAGCCTGAAGAGAATAAAAAGATAAGTCAATATTCAGAAAAAATAGATGACTGATTTTAATTGGATTTATTTGTTTGTCTGTATTTAATAGTCTCTCTGTGAGAGGCATATCTTCCTAGATATTGATATTAAAAGCAGTGGCTACCTACAGTCTAGTGTTCAACATTTATCACATTTTATGATTGTAACGCCCATGGAAAAGCTTTTACTAGTGCTGCATTAATACAATCTGTGTAGCAGGGGGAATCTGTAGGAAAGGATACCCTATAGGAAAAGAAAAGTGACTCCCCCTCCATTAATTATTCTAATTATTCTTTCAGAGTGGAATTGAATTTAATTTGGCCTCTTTTAATTAAGAGGCCAAAAAAGAGCTCATTTCTTTCTGAGTCACACTTTTTTCTTTCAAGCCCACTGTTTACAGTCCATCTGAAATCTGAGGGTCACATGCCCTGCTCTTTTGCACACAGCCGAATCAGCAGCTTACGTTTAAGATGTTTTGCTTCTTTTCTGAGTCTCTTGCTGGTGTACTTAGCAGAGAATGATTAAAACCTGTGCTCTGTTAGAACTGTTGCAGTGTTTAAACAAGGAAGTCTGTGTTTGTTTAAGAGAATGGGGAAATGGTTATCTTGACAGATTAGACTGAAAAAACAGGACAGCCGCAGTCTAGCACAGATGTCCAAATTTGCCACTTGGCTGGTTTTTTGAGGTCCTCTAAACAAAACTTGCTTGTGTGTTTGTGCCTTTGCTCTGTTTGACACCTGACTGAGGAATGTGATTAAGCACTACTGCCAGGGATTACATGTCTCTTGTGGGCAAGTGTTCACAGGGCTGAGGTTTCCTCATGTCTGTCTAGCTGTGTCATAGCTTGCTAAGGGAATACAAGAGAAACATCTTGAAATGAATTAAAGCCCTTGCAAAAAGGTTGGTTTGTAACGAAAAGGCTGTTTTGGATGGAAAACCAGTGAACTCTTTTTAGAGCTGTTTTCTAGCGTCGACAGAACATGTGGAAGTGAGAAACATATAATTTGCCTGTGAAATACTGAAGCCATTTGCAAGACACATTACAGCCTCCAAAATGTAAAGCACATCTCGATGGAAAGAAATGTTACATCCTTAATCAGTGTGTGATGATCATTTTCTAATACATTTAAGATGCATGCTTCACTTGATAAATCCATACAACTGTCTACTCAAACGCTTTATCAACTTCCATTAACATTATCATCTTGAATTGGTTGTCCTCACATTACTTCCATGATAGAAAAGGCATTTTTAAAGTCACTGCCATTTTTGCTCCTTTAAAACCTGCTTATCTGTAAGTAAAGTTTTGCTCTGTTCCATTAACGTTAAGCCTAAAAACAATAGCAAGGATTCAAAAGATAAAGGCCATCAACCTACAAGAAGAGGTCGTACACTGCTCAGGCTTGTGTGCATGTAAGGGGTCGTGTTTGCACAGTGCCACATGTGAGAAATGCTTTGCTTGGTGTGCATGTATTATATACATCCAGGCCATATACACAGATTCGGTGCATGCTGAAGGGCCCCAGAAATAGGTTAGAAATCTGGGCCAGATCCCAGAAAAACAGCCGTGCATGGTACCTGACAATGGGCATGTATAAATACTTTTATAGTGATTGTCTTTGATCCCAACCTTCACAAGCACTCTGAAGATTTTCACCTATATACGTCTGTGATTACCACTGTTGGTTGCAACTAGTAGTGGCAAAAGTACAGTTAGAATGAGAAGAAAGCTCTTTTTTTGAGAAATGACTTAAAATCCATTGATAATCATTTTGAATCCTATCATCAAACTGGTGTTGGACAGGTATTTTGTAAAGCACCTGTGGCAGAGGGATTATTGCAGATCTTGTGTCTTTTTTCAGGTTAACCTAGATCCAGAGTTCAAGTAGTGTTTTACCAAGATTAAAGATATATACCTACCACAAATACGAGGTAGCTGATAAATATATGATACATGATGAATGTGATATACATGACAAATATGAAAATGAGACTACTTTGGGACTCACATTTCCACACACCCAAAAGGAACCCATAAGCAATTGAATTTTATAACTTGTAGAGTTGTTCCAGGACTTTGATGAGAGATTTTAATACCTGCTTAACTAGTTGTTTAACTCACATCGGCATCTACGAAGTATCATGATACCATTTGAAGCAGTAACAAAATTGAAGCCATAGTCAAGCACCACCTTGAAACTTAGCAGGTGTTTTAACTTTTTGCTGGGGAGCTGTTTGAACTGTCAGTCTGACATTGGAAGAAGCGTGAGAAGGCCAAGGACCTTATGGCAGAAAGTGTTTATGCCAGGAGACTTCTATTTAGTTGCTGACAGGCTTTCATCTATTTCTTTTATCAGTGGTTGCTGATTTTTCTTTTCTTCCCAAGCCTTGGACTTGAAAGTTATGATATTTCAGAGATCATATGCAAAACGTGCAGATGAGTAAACTGCTTATGGCTGAAATTGTTGGCTTGAAACAGGTGACTTCCACAAGGTGCTTAAGTCTCTGAGTTTTTAGAGTGTGTCTCTGCAAGTGTGCAAAAAGTGATTCTTTGCCTAAGCAGTTGGACCAGTTGGATTTGTTTTATGTGTCACAGTGCCTAAATAATACCACCAGCTTTGCCAGGGGGAGAAAATGGGAATCCAGGGTTAGCACAGCTTGTTAGCTGACGCTAGGAGGCTAACTTATATTCAAATTCACAGAATAATACTACAAGAAATAAAACAAATTCTTTGTAATCACTTGGAACAAGGAGTTGAGTAACTGTCAACAAACCAAGAACCAGTCAAGACAAACCATCTGAATTTCCTTCTCTGATAGGACATTAAGAGGGTAACACCGGATGTTACCTATCTTGACTTTAGTATGACTTTGACTCTGTATTACACAATGCTCCCAAATACAAGTGAGGGAGGTGTGGTGTTGATTAAGCTGTTGTGATGTAGGAACAAAAGTGATGGGTAGACTGTGTTTGGAGAATAGCTATCAACACTTCCTGGTCAAACTTAAGAGTACGTACTGAGAGGGGATTCCCATTCAGCTGCTCCGAGGCCACTCTTCGGTATGTTAATCAATAACTTATATAATGCAATAGAGTATATAGCCTTTTAAAATATATGGTTCCCATCAACTAGAACGGGCTGGAAGTGCATTAAAGGGTGGGACTGGAGTGCTAAATAGTCTTCACAAATCGGAAAAGTGCAGTGCAAAAGATATGCAAAACATGATGCATAGGTAAGGAAAATAAACTGTGCAAGTAGTGATTAGGTAGTGACTCTGCAGGGGTTTGTCATGGATCAAAGTGAACAATGTCAACAATGTCATGCTATTGTGAAAGCATCAACACATCATGCTGGGATATGAAACAGCATGAAACACATGAACTAACAACACCTTTCTACTGAGCAATGGGAAGAAGTCAGCTCCATGCCCTGACCAATTTTGGCCATTACACCTCAAGATGTGGGCTGAGTAGAGTAAGTCTGAAGGAGAATGAGAATAGCAAGAAATGGGTGCTTTCAGTTTTGAGAAGAATCTGATCAGAGATGAAAATCTTAAAACAGTATAAAAGGAAAAAAACAAAAAAGGAAAGCAACTTTATTTCCTGGCTATTGTGGACAGGCTGAGAAGGAAAAGAATGAGGTTCCAGCTAGGGAGATTTACATTACCCATCAGAAAGGCAGACAGTTAAGGACTGTCCTACAAAGTCCTACCAAAAGTTCTTGTAGCCCAAAATATCGGCCATCTAGGCCATCATCTATAGCTGATTTTTGAAGCATTGGTAAGGTATGAGCTCTGGAGGCTAACATTTCATGCTGAGATCTAGCCAGCATCCAGTATCTACTTTTTTTTTTTTTTTTAATTAAATAGGTGGTGCTATCTAAATATTCCTTAGAGGGCTTTTTCATTTTGCATGGCTTAAGCGCAGACCATGGTTGCTTTAGCAGACTAAATGATGATCCACTGTCAGCAGGAGGACTGTTCATGAGAATGTTACAGATATACTTGCTGCTTTCACTATCTCTTTTTGTTATGCCTGCAGTTTTCTGGAATTTCATGGGACAGATAGGGCAGTTCCCCTTTAGCTTTTTTATGCATCTATAGGAAAAGCATTTCTGTTTTTTCTAGATATTTAAATTTTTTTAATTTTTTAATAATTATTTGTCACAAAGATTTTCTTATGCTAATTTCCATGGGCTTTTGTTTGCAGTGCATAATCACGGATTGCTGGGTTTTTCAGCTCTTGCAGAGTTGGATGATCTCTTAGGAAAAATATTTTACTGTTGACTTGCCCAGTGGTTTCTTGTGGGACTAATTAATTAAGCCTTGCTAACTTTCTGTAGCATTTGGTGCTCATTGATTTAGCATAGATACAATCCTCTTGGCATCCTAGCTCTGGACACAAACAGCCCTCCACACAGTCAGGTCAGCTAGGAGCTGACTGGTTTTTTCTCATCTTTTTTAAACATGAGAATGAACACACGTTGCAGGGAAAGGATGAGGCTGTGAAGGGTATATGCTAGATGAGCTGGGAAAATGTATGAACATGTTTTGATTTGCTCAGATGTTTCTGTCATGACTATTGACCTTCCTTTAAGAAGTAACTGCTGGTATTTCCTTCAAGTTTTCTAAGTAAAATGAACATGGAATGAGTGGATTTATTCCCCAGAAAGAGTGAGGAGCACCAGAGGAAGCCCCCTTGCTATTTCTGTACTGTTAAAATAAGGGGAGCTGGGGAACGGTGCTGGGCGTTAGGCTCACCCATCCATATTGACCCAATGCCAGCGCTGCCTCAGCCCAGTTTTGGCTCGTACCATCTGCTGGGCATAGGATGTGACTGTACCCAAGTTGTAGGTTTGGATTTGGCCACCTTGTTTTGAATGGTAGGATAATTTAAAGGAAACGATGTGTGCTGTTCTGTGTAGGCTGGCCTCATTGCTAGAGAATGGCCTTGGGCACATTGTATTTACTACCATGTCTTAGGCCATCTGTCCTGGACAGACAGGAAGGCATTCATGTTTTAACTCTCACAAAGAAGTTTACACCTCAAGGCTGAGGTCAGTGCAATGTCATGGTGAAAAATCTTGGCCTCTAATTGTTTACACAGTGACTACCCTTCTGGTTTGTACACAATCCACCAGCTCCCTATGTAACCAGTACTTTTGCTGTTGAAAGCACAAATACTCAGCAGTGATAAATAAATACAGGAAAAAACCATGGAGCTCCTCGTTCAGTCCCCTGTTACAAAAGCCAGCTTTGTCTTACAGTATTTGGATGGCACGCAAGACAAAGGCTGGAAAACCATAGCTGATATTATTTATCAGTAAGCATTAGTACACCAAAACATAAAAAGAATAATCTCAACCCTAGCCAGAGTTTTACAGCCCAGACATCCCAAAAAACTGTAAACATGTTTTAAGTGGTGACCATTATGCAACCACCCTCCTCCAGCAAAAATAGTTGTCAGCATTGTCCTGTTGGTAAAAGATTTTTTTTTTCCTCTTTAGACCATTCTTAGAAAAACTGACATCTCACAGAGAGAATAATACATTCCCCTGGAGACGTGGGATTTAACCTTGAAAGGATCTACCATGACTGAGCAGAAATCTATCTGCATGTCCCTCTAGGTAAACGCAGAGGAGGAAAAAAAAATTCAGAAAATAAAAAATTGGCTTATTTCCCTACAAAAATGTCAATATAGATATTCACATACTGGCTCCAAGAAAGGTACAATACATTTGCTGACAGTACATTTACCTAGAGATTTACTTTGTGGCAACAACTATGCTATTTGAATTGTCAGTAAAGCTGCAAGGAATTAAGTTAGCAAAATTCCAGTGGACTTTTGGGGTAACATCAATCAGTTATGCTTTCCATAGTGCTCCTGGGCTGATACGACAAATATAGTATCACACTATTTATTTTATTTAGCAGCCTTCAAAAAGTGCGTGATGAAAACCCGCAAAAAGTGTGACTGCCAGGCAGCCCTTGGTTTCTTTCGGCATCCCTTTTGTAGCTCCACTCTTACTGTAGCTTTGGGCTTGCTCTTCTCTTGACTCTAACCCTAATGCTAGCAGTGGGCTGAGCCCCACACAAGGCTACCAGCCCTTAATAGCCGTCAGCATAACTCTTCCTTGTTTTTTTGCAGAGCAAGTAGGTTTGGGTTTTCTGTCTGTTGGGGAGTACCTGTAGCTTGGGCTGAGCACTGCTTTAGAGGTGCCAGGCTGCCCTTGCTGGGGAGTCCCAGTACAAGATGCTGGGCCCCAGAAATTCTCCTTATGGGCCCGTCGGGGCACCTGGGCTTGGAGCACTGGTGATGGTGAGCAGCTGCAATGCCTGGTGCTCCAGCCCCAGCCTGGTGACTGCCCCGCGGCCTTGTGGCCCTGAGCCAGGGCAGCTCCAGGGGTGGCCGTGGGGCTGAACTGCTGGGATATCCCCAGGACTGGGCTGCTCGGGGTGAAGGAGCTGTGGGTGGAGGCTGGCAGCCTGCGGGGCAGGCGGGCAGGATCTTCACAGGGACCCCACGGAGCAAGGTGCGCAAAGCCCTCTTGCATGGAAGGAGGGTCAGCTGGTGGCCCTGTTCCAGCAAGGTGTGCTTGCACCTTCCGGGGTGGGGAAGGCTGGAATTTTGTGGTTGCTGGCAACAGAAGGAAAGCTCCTTCTCTGTGGGCAGACGTGTATTTGCAGAATACAAGCAGCGCCCTGGTATCAGATAGCTCTGCCAGGGGACGAGGCATCGGGGTGGCTGAGCCAAAGCCAGCAGCGCCTGGCCACGGGATCTGCTCCCTGCTTCTGCACCCCCCAGGGATGCACAAATGGTGGCGACCATGCAATGGGGCCGGCGGAGGGGGAGCAAAGGAAGATGGCAAAAAGGTCAGGGAAAAGAGAGGGGAAGAGCTGGGTGGTGAGGGATGAATGTGCAACCCACCCAGGAAGCTTCCACTTTCGGCTCTGCATAATTGGTGGATGTACAAATCTTTTTGCTTGTTTCCAAATCCGCTCAAGTCTATCAGGCTCCAAAGTGCAGCTCAAAACCCATGCTATGTGTTTATGTCTGTTAGTAGCTCTAACAAAAGAGGCAGGGAGAGAGGGAAGGAGGTGTCTGCTGAAAGAGAGGAAGGGAAAGCAAGCACAAGGGCCTGGATATAGTAGAATGGAAATATAGAAGGACTTGGGGAAAATAAAAAATTTCTCTATATAATTACTGCTCCATTAATTCTAAATTCTTAAATAAATATAGCTCATGTTGCTCATGCCTGTTAGAGTTCTGCTTCACATTGTTTCAGCACATAGGCTGCTTCATATTCCAGTAAAGAAAACCTAAACCATATGAAAATACTTAAATGACTGTACATTTTGGTATGTTATTGCCTTTTTTTTGATTGACGATGTGAGAGTGCACACCTCATTGCAAAGTAATGCTTTTAACTTAAATCAAATCAATTCTAAGTGAACATGTTTTATGCATTTATGCTTACAGTTTGAAAAAAGTGTTTCCTAAAAAACAGTACTGGCTTTTAACTATCCAGTGAACAAGTCACTGGAGATGCTTGCATGTCTCAGCCAGTGAGCATTTACTTGTATTGTCTTGAAACAGCTACAAGTTTAGGGCTCGCAGAGCTGCTGTAGTCTTAATGAAGCAGTTAATGATGTGTGAATTATAGATCCTGACAGCCTCTTTAATAAAATCAACAGGACTGCACCCACAGTCTACCATAGCTGCTAAATAATGACAATACTGTCTGCTTAACATAACACAGTATCTTTAAGTAGAGGACCATTCTTGCATTCTTGTACTGAAAAATTCTCTTCAACACAAAGAGGAATGTGAGCAATGAAGAACAAGCTGATACACATGACACTTAATTTCTTTCAGTTTGGGAAAGAAATGCACTAGCCACGGGGAATTCGCAAATGAAGCACCATGTAAAGCAATGCGTTTTTCATTGTTATTGTAACAGCATTTCTATGAGATCCTTCACTGAAGTAAAGAACAACATAATGCATAATGGACTTCAACAGTCAAAAGTTTGCAGGGTTGGTTTTTTTTTGTTTTGGCTGTTGGTTTGGTTTTTCTTTGAAAGCATGTGAACTTTATCTTCCCAACAGCTTTCAATGAACAATTGTCTTCACAGCAGAGCTAGCTGGAATGTGATAGTGCTGGACGGCACTTACTTGTATGGAAATCGGTACTGTATGTGTGTATGTCGAGGGATTTTTCCATACACTCAGCTAAGAGAAAAAGAATGATTGTTGTAAGAATGAAAGGGCTTTTTTGTGTTGCTTTTGGTGATCAGTCTCATAGCCAGCTAACTATTCAGTGAAAATTTTATGCGTGCCTTGTGTATATATTCCCTAAATAATCTTCTGTATTGTCTGGTAGACTGAAACTAAACACTAAGGGCTCTGGAAAAATCCAAGGCTACTTTACTTTATGTGTTTGCTCTTGTTTATTTTTTTCCTGAACAGTTCAGGTAGCTGTCTTTCACTTATCTAGCAGATACTGAGGCAAAGAAAAGGGAAAAGAACCAAGCCATATTCACCAGCTCATGTAATCACTTCGTTTGCTATCATGGTTCAGGCAGTATCAGAGCAACAAAATACCAAAAAGCTGGAAAGTGACATGTAAAAGAAAACACCATTAAGACCCAGCTACAAAAAAAAGAATTACTTAGCCTGTGTATGAACTTGTGAATATATTCAAGATACAATAAGCCTGGCCTGCTGGATTGAATTTACCCAAGTGAAATTTTCTTTAGCTGTAAAGGGACTACTAGCTGTAAAGCCTGTTGCGGTTACGGTGTACAAACAAAGCAGAATGACTTGCTTAGGGTGGCACAGCCAAACCATTTAATTAGCCCCTAGGAGTTCAAAGTTTGTTTTCCTGCATTACTGCAGCAGTGTTTGTAGAAGAAACATTGGCTGTTCCCCTTCTTTTAAGCAAAAGGGCTTGGAAGTGCTCCCTGCTTTTGCACCTTTCCGCTCCTCTTTCCTGTCTTTCCTTTGGCTCCTGCCTCAATCCTATGTAAGCAGACAGATGTGCACACACATTAATGCAAGCACAGGTGTTTATGTCTTCTTTCCTGTTTGGATGTCTTAGTTTCCAGCATTTCATGTCTCATGTCTCTTCTACTAATCTTTGTTCCAACCCTCTCGGTTAATGCCTTGTTTAAACCAATCCCAAATAACATCCTGTCTCCTCAGAACCACTCAGCCACTGCAGGGAAAAACGTAATTGCACTTTCCTGCCTTTCTTATCCCCTATGAATTGAGAGACACCCCACCCCCACCGCTGCCAGTGGACCCATTTTTCCTCCCTGGGCCACTCCGAATGCACAGGGCTGGATTTGCTGCTTGGAGCAGATGTTGGAGGGAAGACACTGAAAAGAAAGGCAGATCAGCTGTTAAGACCATTAGTCTTCCAACAGGTGTAGACTTTTGGGATGAGGGCAGGCCTTTCAATCATTTCTCTCTTTCAAAGCAAACCCAGTTTTGTGTGGAAGAAAACCAATGTGGAGAGGGTGGCTGTACCTCTTGGGGAAAAAAATACATATCCAGTGCTCTGGATAAAGTAGAGATATACTGTGTTCAGGCACTTTCGAAGTCATGTACATGGAACGCTTAGCTTCCTAATACCACTGGCTATTTTTGCTACCACTGCAGTAAGGAAAAAATAGTTAAGGCTCCTAGTCAAAATCTCAGCCTACTAGTTACCATACTGCTTCTTTCCCTTGTCTCTCACCATTAGCATCAGTGGCAGCAAATCCTCGAAAAGCAGCGGTAGTAAAACTGCCAACTCAGAGAGGCTGTGAATGTGCGCTGCTCAGGAGCGTGCGCAACGAGAGCTAAAACAGAGTAAATCTCCCTCCAGCACAATGCACCATCCACCTCAGACGTCCTGAGTGGTGCCATATGCTGCCAATATTCCCATTCACGTGAGCTGCTTCCTTGGAGAGTAAAGCACCACAGCTCCTGGGAAGTATGGGAAGGGCACAGGTCTTGAATCAATAGTCTCCAGCACAAGGAAATCACTAACAAATGTGAAAAACCTGAATCTGTGCACAAGATTGAAGCCATCTTTATATCTTTGGTGAGAAAGCAAAAAGTACGGCTAATATTTTACTTATTTAAGGTTTTTGCATTTTACTTATTTAAGATAAATATCGCATGCAGTATTGGTTTTCTTTTATTTTAGACCACCTACCTACAAGAGAACAAGAGATCCAATCATACAATGATCCTCTGCTTCATTACCACACAAAAGAGGTTTATAAAAGCTTAGGATAAGCAATGGGATTTGTGAGCATGTTTCTGAGTCAAACCTTAGAGATTTCTGAGGTTTGCTTACAATCCCTGGCCTTTTTCAGCAATCAGACGTTAGAGCACCTTAGAGAAAGATAGGTCATTAAATGATTCAGTTCTAATCTATAATGGTTACTATTGATATCAGCAAAACTTGTGCTTTCCATAAATCATATCGCTAAGCAATATTCTCTAACTAGAAAAATAATGGCTTATCCTGATTTTCAGGGTGATTTTTTCACCCCGATCCTTTTCGTTTTCTTTTGTTTCTCAGTAGTGTATGTTTTCTTCTATTGCAACATTCAAAGGAAAATCATTGCGGAAGTCTGTCTTGCACTGCAAATTACATTAACAGCTTCAGAGCTGGCAGTGGCACATATCTGATTACAAAGATGTCAATTACAATGATTTTATGATCACAACAGAAAAAGCTAAATGTTGAAAATCTGTAATATGCAACAAGCTCTGAAAAGGGGGTAGGTGATACTTTCATTGTTATTAGTGTTTTTCAGGGGTCTGGGGGAGACAAGCAGGTTTCATATGGTTCAGGGACTTTTAAAGTGGCATCTTGGTGGACTGCACTGATGCTTTTATTTAAGCACAGACCTCATCTAGGCTGGGGGTGTAGCGAGTGTAAACTGGCACAGCGCCACCAAAATGAATGCAAATCTGCTGATTTTTGCATTGAGAAACTTGTCCTCAGAACATAGTCAAAGCTTTTGCACTGCAGCTTGCAGAAGAAGGTAGTGACATACATTTTCACGGTCAATAACACAACTTTAGCCATGCTTTTGACAGTTCTTGGTTTGTAATTTGTGTAGTATTCTTTTTGCAAAACCCGTGACCAGCGGTAGCCAGTTGCACAGAGCTGCTGTTATTTCAGGAGCCTGCAAAGAACTGCAGTTACCCCAGAACCCCTCATCCAAAATCAGCTTTCTCACTGTTTGGTAGAGTATTATGTAATTAATAACAGTTAACATTCATAATCGCTGCATTTTAAGAGAATGTTGCAGAGGAAAATGTGCATCAGTGCACTGACGTCCAGCTGCCTAAGGGAAAAAAAAAAAAGATCCTAGTAAGAAATACTCAACACCCACCAGGGTAGAGCCTGTGTTTGTGTTACTGAATACCTGCACAAAGTGCACTACAATGGATTCAGATTAATATTTTATTGTTGTTTCTAGTCTACAGAAATCGTGACTTTGAGTTCAAAATAATCAATAAATCAAATACAACATCACAAGTTGTGAAGCATTCCCTTGGAATTGTGCCTCATTTTTATTACTACAGTGTCACTTAAAACAGAATTCTTTGTCTTTGGCTTGATGAGTAGGTATAAAAGCAATTCCATAGCCAACTGTCAGATAAAGCAAACTCAATTCATGTCCTATAACGACAAGGTCATGCACCACATAGAACCGCTTTTAGATTTGCTTTGAGTAAGCTCAGATGAAGAAAAGCATGTATCAAAATATAAAAAAGGAGCCATTGAAGGGTTTGGATGAGCCATTCAGTCTCACCTGAGAATACATGTAGATAAAAGAGTGTAGCTTTGATGGAGGCACTAGTGAATTGGTTATGTTTTCATAATGACTTCTTTACATTATTGAATACAATGGGAAATTTAAGGCCAACTGCAATAACAGTTTCTCATGAAAAATTAACAAAGAATTTATGGAAATGTAGCAGAAGTCCCAAAGCAATTAGCTTAGATTTCTCTAGAGTCTGAGAAAAGCCTGGATAATTGCAGACAGAAACTACATAAAGTGGCTATTTTCATTATCACAGGATACAGAAAGTCCATTTTCATCACAATGGGACATAATGATGTTAAAGCTAACATGGAGATATGTTTAAAGAGGTTGAGGCACAGTTTACAGATCGGTTTGATTAACATGGCATTCAGATCGATATTACAGATCCTTTTTAAAAGTGATGAGGTGTTTTTTACCTGCTGTCTTCAAAGCCTCCTGCAAAGTAGGAGAGCAAAATAGATTGCAGTCTCAGAAAGCTAATTGTACATTACCAGTAGGATGCGCAGGAATGAGTTTAATTTATCTTGAACGGAGAAGAGCAAAATTGTGATACAAATTGGCACATAAATATACATTTGAAAGTACCCATTATATGTATAAGAGCAACTTAGAAAGGTAGTGCTGTGTAGCGTGGAAAAAGAGCAGTTGTGGCAGGCTAAGGTCATGTGAGAATCACCCTTAAAATTGTAAGAACATTGCTGAGAGCACCTGTAACACCTTCTCAACCCTATTTTCTGTTTTGTCTATGAGATCTGTTGGTGCATTTTATTTTATTTCATTTCACTATTCTGCACGTGGTGCGCTCTCGCCGATCTAATTACTCCTCACATGAACTGGAAAGTCACATACTGGTTGGATGCCCGTGCTCAAATGATTTATAATACATAACACAAGCAGCCTCTGATAATCACAGATATACTTTGCAATGTCACATGCTTCTATCTGCAAAGTATTTCCACCAAAGACCTCAATAAATGGCTGTAGGTGAAAGTTTTCTATTATAGCACAGAGTAATTTCTACACCATTACAGTACAGCTCTGTGGTCATTATGCAGGTAAAACCAGCACTGGTCTCCAAGGGGATTTTAACTACACAGTCAGGCCTTATATGTTCTCACAGCTGAGTAACACAAATAGCATTCAGTCTAGCTGTTAGGCTTGATTATAATCTTGTTCGTATCAGTGTAAATCAAAGTAGCTTTGCCAATATTTCGCATCAGTGCAAGTCTCAAGTACAGATGGGCTAGCCATTCTTTCTACTAATTTGACAGTTTTCCTCTCTCTGAACACCAATATGCATTGGTATCCTTGTAACAGTGGCTAATTTAGATCTTTTTTACAATGGACTAAACATGATTAATGTACACTAATGCATGACCCATTTCCCCCCATGAATTTTCTCATAATCTTTTTTTCATATCTGAGCAGGAAGGATAAACAGTTTCAGTGTTTTAATTAGCAGGGAGTTAACGCAGTAAATCGCAACTCATGGGTAGCTGCTTACCACCTGCACAATCACAAACAGATATATCTACATATTCATAGAACCCATTTTATCTGTTTGTGTGTTTTCACTGTTTCAAAAGTAAACAGGATTTTTAAAGTTATATACATTATCCTATCATATGGTTGCATTCATTGTTAAATAATTAGTAATAAGCAACTCTAAGAGGCAACGCTTAAATATTCCAAATGCTTGTGTTTTTTTTTTCCCACTTTCTCATTTTGTTTTTCTTTTTCCCAAAAGACTGCTTCAAAAAGGAAAAACAGAAAGAGAAAGAGAAAGAAAAAGAAAAAAAGGAAAAGAAAAAGGAAAAGAAAAAGACAAAGAAAAAAGAAACAGAAAAAGGAAAAGAAAAAGAGAAAGAAAAAAGAAAACACAATCATATAAAAACAATCCACAAAAGAATTCCTGTAAACCTGCAATGACCATAAACCAATTTGATTTACTGAAGCAAATGCTTGCTTGAAACTCTGCTGAATATGAAACTGACATTAAACACCCTTGGATCTGAAACTTCTGGATGGTTTAGATACCAGTAGGTCAAATGAAGTTATTGCTTAAGGGCTATTTTAAAACTACTTGTAACATGTTTTGATTTACAGATTATCAATTCAGCTGAGCAGCAGAGGAACATATTCGGGGAATCGCATAAACAAATACATTCAGCTGTACTGCGGATTAACCTAAAGTGACACATTTATTTAAAAATCTGCCTACTACTTGTCCTCATTGATTAAATGCCCTTAAGAAAGTGAGTCTGATGAAATAGAAGCCATTAAGATTCAGCACACCTCCTCCACTCCTTTTGATGGTTGACACATTCCCTGGAGTAGGGAGATTGGACGGCTGATAAGCTAACACTGAATTATAAGCACTTTGTGCAATGTCACCGGCAAATGAAAGATCTACTGTTTTGCTTGCAAAGCAACAGTGCACCTTAACAGCACAAAAATGTACATGGTGCAGAATTATTTCAGCCTCTGTGCTGAGAATATAAATGAATGTGTGTATATGTATTTATATACATTATGTGTGCATTTTTTATGGCAGAGACCAGCTCATAGTGCAGTACAGCTTGTTTGGAGGTACAGTACCATTGATCAGGAAAACAGAAGTGTCTAGGACTGTTTCGGTGGTGTTAGAAAGCCAAAAAAGCATGGTGTGGTATCTCTATTTTGTGTACCATGGGAAGATTTTTCTGAAGCCAGGTCAGAGAACAGAAAAATGGCAAGGGAGAAATCTCCTTAGCCCTAAGGTACACAGCGTTCAAGAGGTTGTGCTTGCAGTTTGGAAAGACCAGGTGAAAACAGTTTTGAGGTTATTTGAAAAATGAGTTTGGGCATTTGATACTAGTCTGCATGACCCCCTTAGGCTGTTGGGAGCCATTCCTGCTAATTACAAAACCTTCCATAAAGGTGATGATCTCTGGGTTATCCCAAAATGTCAAACAGCGGAAACTAAAGCTACCATCTCGTACCAATGCCTTTGGTAGCAACGAAGGCATAGAAAGCTGAGTCTTCCCCTTCCATCAGTCACTCATTTCAGTGCCAGCACAGGAGACCACAAGGGTGCAAGGTGACCCTGGACTGAGGAGCCAATCCTGCAGGAAAAAAAATGCCAGGTGGGCCCTACCACCAAACACAAAACTACGGTTTCCAGTTTTTTCCAGAGCTGTGGCATGAGCCCTGTCCTCCCTGCCACAAAAAGACCCCACTTGGCTTATCTCTAAATAGTCTTAGCTTTTTGTAGCATCAACTATCACTCGCATTTTAATTGTAAGTATCTAATTGTGGTGTCTAACACCTGCTTTCAGCCCTTGTGTTGACACCATATTGGTTTCTCGTGTCAATGGTTATTCAGTTTGATGTTCTACATATCTGTGGTGGGGAGCCAGTTTTGATAGCTCCAGATCAGCTACCAAATCCAGCTCTCCTACTCATCTCAGTTATTTTGGGCTCCAAATCGGTCACACTGTACTAAACTGTAGACTTAACTTATGTGTCATGCTGCGGGACCTTCCCATTTATTAAGAACATTTGTCCCTAAAAACGTCCATTTAAACTGGCAGGAAAAGGAAGGGCCAGAGGGAGGGCATTTAGACAAATAGAGTATTTAAGTCCCACATTACTGTTAGTACCATGAGCTTGCTGGCGGATTGCTACAACTGGTTAAAAAAAACGGTTTTCACTGAACAGGAGAATTAACGAAACCAAGTTTTCTACAGAGCAGCACGCTTTATCCTGCATAGCACTATCCATCTTACCAGTGTTGCATCTCCGCTCTCCTCCCGAGCCCACTGCGGGCAGGGACAGGCTGCTCCGGAGCCCCTCAGGCAGCCGCTGCCCGGCCAGCTGCTGTCAGACAGCGCCCGTGATGGCTGAGTACCGCCACTCTTCCCCTTTCCAGGGGCGCTGGGAATAGTCCTGTCCTCTACCCAGCTGCCAGTTTTTCACGCAAGTTCTAGGAACTTTATTATCCTAGATTTCTAGTCTGCTTTTAAATGCAATTGAATTGGCAGAATTACAGCGTTACATTAAATGTCTTTCTCTCCTTGTTACTCTGACTGCAAATTTCCTTTCTCAGTTCCCACCTGGCAGTTTATGCCTCAGAAAAATATGAAGAAAAACACAACACATCCCCGACACATACCCTACGCTAAATAGAGCTGTTTGGTGTAGTTGTAACCCAGGGCTCCAAATCATGACGTTCCAGTGTTGAAGAGGGGGAGGAGCGGAGTAGATGTCGGACAAATAAAGAACGGGCAATCTCTGAAGTTCACGGAGCTGAAGAGCATTTCAGATAGATGGACTGATAAAAAGCACAACTAAAACCACCTTGTAAACTGAGCGGCTGGCCAGATGTGTGCCACAGGATGACTTTTTCGAGGCCATCACCTTTGCCTTGAAAGAGACAGGGAAAGTTGTTAAGGCAGCTCCTGACACCCAACGTCCGAACATCTCCTACAGTGGCTCTGTACAACCAGGCACCGAAGGAGGGGCTCAGCTGCCCACACGCTGACGTTAGTGTCGCTTGAAGCACCTCTGAGCCGATTTCCAGCTGCCACTCCAGAAAGCCTGTAGGCTTCCCCAGCTCTGGCACGAAGCGGGCAGGTATCTCAGACACACGAAGGTCTGGGCCTTTTAACAGTGCAAGGCACCTCTATGTAGGCAACAGAAATGAGGCCTCAGGTTCGTCAGTCGTTGCATCTGGGCGGGAGGAGAAAGAAGTGGGACTGGAGATGCTGGGTTCAGCTGCGGGGTTTCATTTGTGAGACCACACCTGGAGTGCAGAGTCCTGTTTTGGTCCCCCAGTGAAGGACAGACGTGGGCATACCAGAGCAAGTCCGAAGGAGGGCCACCAAGGTGGTCAGGGGCTGGAGCACTTGTCATGCCAGGAGAGGCTGAGGGAACTAAGTCAAAACTTAACTGGTCGCAGCCCTGAGCAACCTGATCTAACAGGGACACCTCTGAGCAGCAGGTGAGCCCAGATGACCTCCCCACAGCTCTTCCCTGTGCAAGTTTGTGATTCATGAGCCCCCCTCTGAAAGCCATGGCACCTCCAGGCTGGGCCAACTCCCCTTCACGTGGACCAGCAGAAGAACGAGCGGAAGGTTTTGGGCCACGAGCAGAGACTCAGAGCCACATGTATGTGCTGCTGAGCCCTTCTCAGAGCAGTCACGGGGCCTCTGGGCTCCCAGCTCATTCCACTGCTTGGCCTCCACCGTGGAAAATATTTGGCTACCCTCAGACTACAAATCTGCATTGACTTGGCGCACAGAGTTTACCCCTCTGAAGAGCAGTCTTTTCCTCACGTTTTGTCACTGTAAGATCTTGGTTGCGAACATAATAACAAGGAAAAGCTTTCAAGAAGCATGCCTCTAGTTCTTTAGCAGTTAAGCTGCTAAACATTCGCGGAGGGGGTTCTGTCACTTGCACCATTTCGTATTTAACAGCTGTCATGTGAATGATTAAAATACCTTATAATAATTTTAGTTCAGCTGCTATTGCTATTGCTGTTTTGAAAAGTCCAAGGTTAACTCTGTCTACATCTTAAGGCTTCTGGAAGGTACTAGGATAAAATGACAACTCTATAATTGTGTCTCTTCCATAAAGGAAGTCACGCACCACATTAAAAAAGCAGCAGATAGCAGACTGTGCAACTCCAGCATGCTAAGCTTACATGATGTGCTTGACTGATCTCAGAAAACCAAAACTATACATGTGAAAAATACTCACCCAACCAAAAGAAGCCGTTATTATGCAATGGCAAAACTTTAGAAGTTCCAAAAATCACTAAACATGCATCTCCAAAGCTCCCTTTTATTGAGATGCATGCTGCTCAGTTCATGATGTTGATCCAAGTGGTCTTTAAGCACAATAACAAGTTTTGATCTGTTGAAGCCCTTGCAGGTAATGCCACAGAGAGAAAAAATGACCAAATATGATTTTATTTCTTCCCCCCATTTCACTATACGCTTAACATCTATTCTATACATGCTGCTGAGAATGTATACTTTCAAAGAATAGGTATGTGTAAGCAGATATTTGTTGTAGAAATACAATGAACAATCCCGTTTATTAATTTTTAATGAATTAATATAGTATTTAATATTAATTTCTGTCAGAATATTTAGCATTCAGAAAATATGATTAAGCATTGTAATTTATAGCTTTGATAACTGAATCCAGGCAAAAACTGCAAGAAATTAAAAAAAATCGTATCCATTTAACC
>JAVKLA010000074.1:20282709-20302692 GCA_034782735.1 Sagittarius serpentarius | reverse complement strand
AATTGGTGGTTATGTGCAATGGTCCATGTCCCTGCATCAGCAAACTGACAAGTACAAGCAGGAAGAACTACAGCAGTTTTACTTCTCATACTCCTCCCCTTAGCAAATGTATGATCAGTAACAGAAAACAGAGCTAAAAAGAGCCCGATGGCACTATCATATTCTCATAGTTGAAGAACTCTGATACATTCATTTCTCAGACAGCGTATAAAAAGAGTTTTGACAATGAAGCTAAGAATTCCAGTGTGTTGTCCAAACAGGTTAAGGTCTGTTAAAGTCTACGTTATGGTATCTACAGATATGAACATTTTAATAGAATTAAAAAGTATTATACATTGCTGGGAAAACATACATGTAACAGAGGCATTGAATATATGTCTTTTCAGTGTAGTTTATTTTTGCATCTCTTTCTCGACACTGGGTTTTACACTTTTCATGTCCTTCTGAGATCCTTTCAGTTCTCATATACGAGTATTTTGTTCCACAACAGCTATTGAAAACATAAATCCATCTGCATCTGTCTTTTGTTACAGAATATTTATGTGATATCTGTGCAAGCATGCAAGTCCAAAAGAATGGTGAATTGAAAATGACTGATCCCTGACTCACTAGAACTGAAATACAAAGATATCTTACAACTTATTATAGGGAAGACACATCTTTGATCCTGAGTGCTGTTTCTAAAGTAATTCTTAGGGCATAGTGTGGCTTATCTTTTATTGTGTTTGCACAGTTTCTCACACGATGCCCCAACCTGTTTGAAGGTTCCAGTAAAATTGCTCAGATACAGTACAATAATGATATTGGTCATTCTTTGTTACTGTCATGAAACACATCACGTCTTCAAAAGGGTTATATGCAAATCCTTATTAACATTAGCTAAATATATAGCTTTTTAAAAAGCAAAGATAATCAGTACCCAACTTTTAAAATTATATTTTCTAGTCCCAGCTACACCTGCAAGAGAAATTTTACTTTTCTGAAGGCAAATATACATGCAAGTTTGTATTTTAAGTCATATTACAGCCTAATTGAGTGTGCTATAAACTTCTATGAACTTCATATCCTTTCATGAACAAAAATCCTATTGACTTTGAAATGACTGTGTACCTACCTTGTATACAGATTGTGCAGACTATTTGAGAATGACATGAGAGTGTCATGAAATCTAAAAACAAAAAAAAAGAAAAAAAAGGAGGAAAATAGACTAGAATGTCCCTTCCAGGTCCCTGCTCACATAGGCTGATCTGTGGAAAAATAAAATTACTATGTTGAAATAAAAATTAGAAATCAAGGGTTGTTTACTATTGTATGATATGTTAGAAGTCATATATGCATATATCAAACATATCTGAACACAAGCGGTTTAGAAAAGTACAAGCTATTCAGTGGAAAGAATAGATGACAAGTGTGAACATATGTCAGAATTTAATAACCCTTCTCTCTAGGGTTACCAAAGAAAGAAAAGGAAAATATTTCAGACACACATAAGAGTGAAGCCAGAAGGTCTGTCAGGCATGCCATTAGGCAACTGAAAGAACATGCAAAGATGACTGATTAAAATAATTTCTCTCTTGTTAAGCAATTTGCAGAAAGACCGAATTTAAGAAACATTACAGCAATAGGGACATGTAAGGACTAGTCCAGTACTGACAGAAGAGGCAGATCATCATGTGAAGGATTCACATTTGGATATTGTAAGATTGTTTACCTTTAAATATAAACCTCTGTGTGACTTCATGCACATAGTTAATTCAGGTGCTATGAAAACAATAAGTTAGTATGCAATTCTGCTGGAGTGGAATTTTATTTCAATTTTTTGCATTCAGTTTTTGCACAGCATTATGCAACAGCACAAATGAAAGATTTTTGCTATTGCATCTAGTATTTAGTGTGCATATAGTAAGTATGGCATGCAAGTTGAAGCAAATTCCAAGTAAAAGAGTCTGAGCCAAGTGATTTGGTATAAGGATATGATTGTGCATTTGGATTAAAAAAACAAAGTAAATTTTTTATGGAAGAAAATGCCAAAAAGCTAATACACGCACACAGACACGTTGCAGGTGTCCCAATCCGGCTTTTGGCTGTTCCATCCCAACATTAACACTGTCTAAAGGGATCTATACTCACATAAAGTCTGACCATCCTGGCTGAATGGGACACTCAAAAAGCTAAAGTTGTCACTGTTGCCACGCTGTTTTTTAAATTATATTTTGCGAGAATTTTATAAGCTTGCACTCTTATCCTGACTGTGCCAGATATTGGTAGGACAATGGCTAATGGAAATTAAATCCTATTTGCACCAACAGAACATAAGAAGAGTAAGCTCTCCATCACAGCTTGAAGATTGCTCAGGGCCACAGACTTACTTATGAAGTTTCTCCGTGTAAATAGTGGAATAAAATGGTGCCAAGGGCTAATGTAAAATAGTGCATGGCAATTACATGACAATGCATGCCAATGTTACCATATAATTACCATCAGAATTACCTGATAACTGAACCATTAACTTATCATATCCCTGCAGACAATGGACATGTTTTAATAAATTTTCACAGTCTTCATGGGTTGTATCAGAATTGCAAGTTTTTAAAGAGGGACTTTGTATTCAGATCATTTGTATAGTCACTAAGCCCTTTCTAAAGTTCTGATCACAAATTCATACTGTAACATTATTAAGGCAAGCTACAAGATAAGATTCTATAGTCTAATATAGACTTGTCTAACATAATTGTGTGCTCCTCTGTCCTCTTTGTATCTCAGGTATTAATATTTTCATACATTTGTATATAATGGTGTTTACAGCACTCTCCTCAGGCTTTCAATGAAAAAGCAATTGCAGCAAGTACTGCAGCAAAAGGGAGAGCATCTGAAGTCTGATGTAGTCCTGGCTTACCTGGTCTTTGTGGCCCACACTAGCAGACTGGAGGTCACCAGGTGCCTGGAGCATGGGAGAAAAGTTAGTCGTTAAAAAAAACCCAACCCAAACCAAATAAAAAATCTTACTGAGGAAGTACATGTGAGCTCAAAACAACAGCAAAGTTGTGTTTGAACTAAAACAGCTGCCTTTTAATTTTAGCATCCATTTGACAAGGAGGAATTTGTTTCATGTACTTGTATCTCAGTGAGCTGCTGAACTGGAGAATCCTCATAAACCAACACTCTGAAGCACATGAACACATAATGGAGCCTGAGAACTGTTAGCCCAGCTAATATCAGCAAGCACACGCCCCACAGCTATATTCTTTTTTACTCACACAGTCCTCTAGCTGCCATCTGTTCAATAGAGTGGAATAAATCCCTTTTGATGTGTGTTAACACTATCCCTGGATCAGCATTGAAAAAAAAGAAAAAAATAGATGGAATATTAAAGTGAAACTGTAACACAGTGTGAAATGCAATTTGTTAATTTGAGTGGTTAGGATTGTGAAATTTTATTGGCACCACTGGCTGAGCTCTGATGAGGGGAGTGTATGTGTTTGCCACTGAAAACAAATACAACCGTTATGTTTTTGTTCTTTGACTATATTTTAACAGAGGAAATTTGCTTTCCAAAAAACCTATCAAAATTAAGACTGCTGTTAAGTAACTGATGACTAGAAGAAAAAAACCTGTTAACTCCAAAAGTAAACACAGACTTTCAGCTAGTCAATTGGACTGACATCACTGCTGAAAACGAGAAATTTTACTGGCACGCTAGCTCCTTTATATATATGTGTGCATATATATATAAAAAGCCATTTAAAAGAAAATGAAATACTGTTTCAAAATGCCACAAACCTGACCTGCGCGTAATTATACTGGCATTAGCAAACCCAGTACTATTATGTACATTCCCTTGCCTATTTGCTCAGTTCAAAACTGACAAGAATACATTTTCTCTCACGGTTTCTCTCAAAGGATAATGACAAAACCCTCTTTTACTTCAGTGGAATCAGCATGCCTATAGGTATAAACTTTTACAACTAATATATTGCCAGTAAGTAATGCTGACGTTAGATACAAAATCATATTTCATGTCCTGAATATATAGCTGACAATGTGTTAGGACTTGCAGGAGACTACCATGATGCTGGATACTAAGTAAGGGATCTATACTGTCACCATGTATATTACAAACTCCATTTAATTGTGATGTAAATTCTATTGAAAGAGTAAGAATAAGCCACTTGTATATCAAAGTAGTCTTAGCTTTTTTTTTTCCTTTTGGATTTTGTGCAGGCAGAGGAGATTGCCAATAGAGAAACCAACACAAGATTTACAGCGTCCACTGTATGTTGGGATGTGGCTTTTTAGGGCTCCTTAGCACCACACTTGGTTAAGCCATTAAAATCTTAGCTAAATGGCTCATTATTAAGTCTCACTGTTGGAACTGAGCATTTTGCTGTGGACTAGGACACAGAGTAACAGAGAGCTTGTCTAAACCAGTGTTGTATTTCCCAGCCACTGTAGGAATGAAAACTGGATGGAAGTAGAGGACAAGGAGACTGATGAACTTTCTCTTGTAAACTGTAAGAGGGAATAAATTGTACTGCTGTACGGTCAGTTTGAGATGGGTGCAGCACATGAAGTTAACGTCTTTGTATTGGAACAGAATGTCACGTGTCCAACACTTCAAAATGGTGCTTCACAAAGTATGAGAAAAGCCAGTTCCCAAAATAAACACTCTTGTTATTCTCTGATGAACTTCCTTAGTGATATACTCTTTCACCTGTAACATTTAGGATGTTTCAGCAAACCTCTGTAAGTCTGAAATCTGAAAAAGCCCAGCATGGCTTCTTGCGAGATCACCGTATGGGCTGTTACAGAAAGCAGAGTAACAACTTGGGGTCAAACCCATACAATAGTTTGAGTTGTTTGCATGTGGAGGAACTGGCTGTGTTTCATGTGCATAGCACAGAGGTCAGCAGTCTATAAGGGACAAGGTCAAAAGTTGACCTTTCCATTTCATAGGAAGTTCTGGATTTGGGAGGAGAGCGGGAGAGGGGCAGGAAGTGTCCAACCCTGAAACACAAAGGGTACAGTTGAGTCTTTCCCATAGAAGGGAAAAAATCATACTTTAAAAATAGTCTATAGAATTTCAAACTGAATTTAACCCTGGAAACTGAAGTTCAAGGCTCTCAGCTCTCCTCTTTGGCAGATTTGTGAGAAACCCAGAGTGCAGAAACCTTTCCTGTCATTGTTAGGCTGACACTTTTGGCACTGGACAGCGTAAGAACTTCCAGGATCTTAGACCCATCGCAGGATTGCCAGGGCATGCAGAGACATGCCAGGGCATGCAGAGACAAAATCATGCCTTCATCACGGGAGACAACATAATTCACCTGGAATATCTGGGAAACACAAAGACCCTCCAGTGTGTTATGCCACAACGATGTCAAAAAAGACACTTTAACCATCATTTAGCATGCGATGAATATTGTTTCATGGGAAAATTCTTGGCTGATATGTTATTCGTCATTTTAAGTATGTTTTAAAACCAGTTCAGGATCGTCCAGCTTGGCAGGGATGTCTCAGATCTGTTAAACCAATTGCAGAAAACTGTGTCCTGTCTCTCAGAAAGGGGCTGAGGATCTTGCTTCAGCTATGGCCATCGTTCAGTGGTCAGCAGTGGTGAGCCTACTGCTCCACCCTTGTGTGATTCTGCGTAAGCCAGTGGCTCCTCTGTTTTGCTCTTCATAGTAAGAGGTCGTTTTAAGAATATGTATGCACCTTAAGGAAGAGTTTTGATCTTGACTTCAATTTTATCCATATAGAGCTCTGAGCTTTGTAACAAACCTATAGAAAATGCCAGATTCTGAAAACATACTTCTGCTCGTTTATTTTCATTTTTGTAAATTGATCCAGGTTAGGTTTTGGGGCACATTTTGTGGTTGGTTTGAAACCATATTGTTGGAAATAGCTTTTAATGATACCCTTTGTGATTTTTTAACCAGTTACAGGCACAAATGAGATGTTTCATTTTATGGTTATTATTTGATTTACTTTTGCTTTCTATTTTGGAATACCTCTTAAACAGTCTATCAGTGCTTATATCAGTTCACTCTACAGCTATTCCACACCACCACAATAAGAAACAGATTGTAAAGAAAATGTATACAAATCAGTGCCAATAATGCCACCAGTGTATGCTACAAGATCTTCATTAGAAGACGGAAGGAAGACTGGTCAAAACCGTTATACAAATACAGCTGGTGCATCACATAACTGGGAATCATTTAGTTGAAGAGATTATGGAAAGAGAAGCATTTTCCAGACTTCGCAGAATTTTCTGCACTTACCTTCATCTAGGGTTGGTGAGACCCCCCCACAAGCTACATTCAGAAACAAAAATCCCTTCAGTCTATTGAAGAGTGATAAAACAGACAAGATCTTTCTGTTGTGGATTTTTAACAGAAAATTAATCCTAAGTAGTAACCAAATTAAACATAAATTAGTATACGTTCATTTGATATACTGCATTCAAGTGTTTACCCAGTCAGGCAACAATATCAACACCATCTGATTTATTTGATCAGTCATAGCCAGGCAACACACATAGAGAAAATGTTGAGTGCCAAGTATACAGAAGCTTTCATGGAGTACATTTTCAGAATAAATTAGAATAATGAATATGTTAAAGGAGATCATGATCTGCTCAGCAATAGTCCATAGTCAGGAAAAAGGCTAAGTTCATCTGCTAAATTATTCATTGCAAATTATTCGCTTAACTCTAATTGTGTTGATCAGTACTTACCTGATCTAGAAAGAGAACAGCAAAAAGCCAAGGCATTAGTCAATGAAGGTGGATAAAACCACTATTATTGCTATATATTTGATTTGCAGTATATGGCTATCACCTGAAGGCCACAATGTGCCTCTTGCACACTCTTTGCAGAAGGAGGCCACCAACTGCCTCTAATCAGTAAGGGATTTTGCTATGGTCAGCAAAGGAAAAAATCCTCTCACTGTAGAAGGCTGTATTTGACAGTTATTTTCCAAGGCTTGCCTTAGGCTGGAAGTTTTTATTTTGCCTCATCCTCCTCCCTGTCCTATATAAAATCATGTTGGTTATGACTGTTTTGTACCTTCCCTCCCTCTCTTCCCAGGCTTCAAGCTTGAGACAAAGGTTCCCCTTTACTACTACTGCCCCTGGCCAGGAAGAGGGAAAACAGATCTCTGGAGCTTTCTTTTTTCCATATCTGAGAAGAAGAGAAAGAGTGAAAACTTTTGGAACCTGTAAAATTCCTAAAGATCTACTCATTTCCACAGATGAAAGAAACAGCTCAGAGTTAATTAATGGAGAGAGGATGCCTGAGAGAAAGTCATACTTGTACTGATGGACAGAAAGACAGATACACACATGGTCCCCTGTCTAGAGTTTCTTTTCCCCTGCCTGTATAAGGAACAACTTAATACACTTTACTCAAACACACCCAGCTTGTTAAATGTGTTCTGGCTCCTTTCTCTAAGAAATCTTCTTCTCCATCCTCCCTTCCTCCTCTGTCCACCGTGCAAGGGAATAAATCTCTATTTTGGTCTCATTCTAACGCTTATTCTAACAAACTATCTCCTTCTTCCCCTACTCCTTCTGCCTCTCGCAGTCTCTGCTAGACCTACCACTTTTTGGACTTCCCTATGGTGTGTCTCTTCCCTCTTGGCAGCTGCTCACTCTGGGTTGTATGTGGCCGTCCAAGCACAGTTGTGCCATTGTGCCTACTGGCTCAAACATAAACAACTTCAAAGACCCAAGAAATTCAACCTGATGGTGTTCAGCACAGTTTCCAGCACAAGGTCTTTGCAGCGTAATCTAGACAAACACTCCCAAAATTCAACTATTAACTTTTTTGGATTCCCGGGCTCACGGGCAGGGGACTTCCAGAAATTGATCTCCAAGAAAGAAGGTGCCTGCCCTGCACTGGAGAGTGTTTGGCTCCAGAAAGACTAATGACTGTCTTTCAACGCATGGGCCGAACAGCATTTCCAGGCTTTATCATCATGATGCTGTTACCAAATGAGTCAGTGGTAAGCCAGGAAGCTTGCAGGCCATTAAAACTATAGTGCGCTCTCTATCCATCGTAATGTATTGCATGTCAGATAGGCTAACTGACTCAGAGTGAGAGATGCTGGAAATACTAAAAAAGTACCAGTGGACAGGAAGCTTATTTCTATGTTCTAGCACGATCTAGGGGCTTGTGGTTTTTAGTTACTTAAGTGGTCCTGAGAAATGTGTAAACTGCAACTTTTTCCAAGATCATGCTTCCCCAGAGCAAACAGGTCCAAAATTGCTATCTAGTTTAATTATGTTTATTAAGACCCAGTTCATTTCCTGTTTTCTGCACAAATGCCCCCCCAAGCATTATTTGGTTATATAGTAATCTGTTTAATGATTCTCCTTCTCCATTTTAGATTCAAATAACAAATATTTGCCTGTAGCCAATACTTGAGGCTCTGTTTATGGCTCTGACATGAATGCATATGCAGTACTACGTGTTCGCAAACATACAGCCAACATATATATATTTAAAATTAATTAGTTTTATTTCACTTTCTGGAAATCACGTATACATACTACTCTACTGTAATATTCTATTGAGAAATGTTCAGTGCAGTCGTTAATGTGTTTTCATTGGCATTCCAAAAGGGTTTTTTATTGTAAAGCCCTCCACTGACACTCTGCTCATGCTTTCTATTATCCTTCCGGCTTTGTCTTCAGCTGAATATACTCCCTTTTTTCCTCCTTCAAATGATTATTTGCATGAGGATTTGCATTTAAATGGATGCAGAAACTGCATTAACAACACCTACACTAACAAAGCAAAAGCTGTTCAGTATTTGTTACTGCCAGATATGAATTAAGAAAAAATTCAGTTAATGTTTCATATAGCCATTTTCAGGTGTCTGCATTTAGGTAGAAGCTCTTCTTTGGATTATATTTAACACAGGTTGTGCAGAGCATTATGTATGTGTCAGTATCCTGATCAGAAAAAAGAGTGATGTTCAAAATCTAAGAGTCATGGATGACATATATTTTCTGTACAGATGGACAGGTTTCTTAAAATCTCAAGATTAGAGACTAGAATTTGCTCTGAAATTATTCCAGGTTAAGACCTTCATTTGTTTTGTAAAAAAATCAGTTGAAATGATTTGGGGGTTTAAAAACCCAAGCCCTTAAACCATTAGTAATGTCTGGTTTTCATTGTGCAGATCATGGAAATTTTGCAAATGGCTTGAATATATAAAAGAGACACAGTGTGGTTATGAACAGAACTGTTGTGACTTGCATATAAAGTACAAATATAAGATGTTCTTTTAGTTTTGTGAGTGAGAAAAATAAATTGGACTTGGCCAAAGCACTCTATTGCAGAATAATGCTTTCTGTTTATTGTTAATAATCTTGTCCTTACAATAGCCTGTTTAAAAGTATAATATTTATACAGTAACACATAATTTAACACAAATAATATACACAGAATATGGAGTTAATTTCTAATTAACTTTTAGCTCTGGTGGCTTGTAAAGTTGTTCCAGACTAAAAGTTTCTGGTTTTCCACTGGGTCCTTGAGGAGTAACAGGCACCATAATTACAAACATTCATTTGCAACTTTTGTTTTTTATATTTTCATAAGTATCATTACTCTAAAAATGTGGCATAAAAGAGAAAAGGAGAAGAAAAAGTAGGCTGGGAGTCAAGAAACTTTATATATGTTATGTGTTTCGGTCTGCAGAAGAAAAGTAAAACAGAGAAGTTTACCAGGGTTCTGAACATAATACGGCAGTGACACCTCTGAGTCCTAAAATGCAGTCATTGTTTACTGCCTAAAACCAATTTGCTATATACTGTATGTGCTAAAGAGACACCCATAAACATCAGAGGTAAATCAGTAACAAGTCTTTCCTGTGCATACAAATGAAAAAAAAAAAATCTGTTTCTCCACCTATTGATGTAAAATAGGTCTAAAGAAAGGAAATTCATTGCTTCAATGAGATTTGCAGTGCAGCAGTGAAAGAACATGATTTCTCATGTCATAATTAGTGTCTTCCATGTCTGTACTTTAACAAATGTAATAAATATGGCAGATTCTAAAAGCAGCCCCGCAAAGCCAGTAATCGACTTGCAGGTTGTAAGAGAAACCATCATATTTGAATGAAACAACATAAGTGGAATCAGAGGATTTACAAATGTTCTCTTCAGGGTTGTGTAATGTCAAATCTTCCACTGTAATCTTCCTTCCAGCCTTTCATACTTTCAAGGTAACGTCTAAGAGGGAAAGCAAAATAATAACAACAGGAGTGCTTGTGTGTGGTGCCTTCACCCAAGCAGTGGAACAGATCAGGGTCCATCTGTCTGGGCAAGACAATGATTTGGTCTCAATCACTCATCTCATTTACACTCACACTCCTCCCCATTGCCTTCAGAGGACACGCACAGAAGGCAGGGTCAGACCTGTCAGTAAGGCCTCATGCATTTGCAGAATGAGGACTGAAGGGTCATTAATAGAAGGCAGATGTGTTGCACTGGTGCAAAGTAGACACTAGGCTGGCAAGCTCCCTTTAATTAAGTAAATAAAGCATAGCCCTCTTCCTCTTTGTAGCTGTTCACTGTCTCTGTTAAAGAGTAAAGAACAGTTGGTTTAAGCTAACCTAGATTTACTGAAATCAACAGTATTTTACATGGGAGGAAGATCTTCCTCCAATGTCTTCACTAATGTTTTTATGTCAATTTAGTCACCCTGATGAGAATTTAATGCAGAGAATGCCCAAGTCTCCTGCAGTCTTCCATCTTCAGAGCTGCCATCATGTCAATACACTAATTTAGACTGAGAGGAGTTCTGTGTATTATTCTTAATATACATTCACAGTGTGCAGTGTAATTGCTCCTTTGGAGCTGATAATGCTTTTTTATTGCCTAAAAAACAATTTGCTGTACTGTGTGGTAATATAATCATTGGTGTATGTTGTGAATACATGTCATTATATATTGCAGGCCAAATTCTCCTATCAGGTAGAGTTTGTATCCACACACAATAACAATAAAGCCGCAGAAATAGAGTCCGCCTGATATCGCCAAAACCAAATTTTGGCCTGTACATCTTACCGGCTTCTGGGCTGTAGGAAAAACACTGGAAACAGTGCATGTACCCATTCCTGCTGGAGTGCACTGGCCACTGGGCTAGAGCTACTGGCTGAGCCTCCTCCGGCTCAACCTCTTCTGTGGGGTAGGTTAGAGCTTGTCTGGGTCACATCTCACTGGGTCAAGGCCTGAGATAGGCAGAGAACAGGTCTGAGCTTGGGAACATGTAAGAACTAATCACCCTGGGGGACTGCTCCTTAAAACGTAGGTGCTGGGAGGCTTTAGGGTCCCATCCAGGGACTGTGTGTGCCAGTGGCATCTGGATACTGGATGTGGTGCCTGAGGGAGCCCTCCACACTTAAGCCTTCCTTCAGAATCTATTTATTGAATAAATAAGGAATGAGACAAGTATTTCAGAGGAAAATAAAAACCACCCAGAATTATTACGAAGAATGTGTTAGATCATCTGAAGTTCTGAACAGAGGTAGATCACGAATCACTGGCAAACTATTTCCAGCTTGAACTCAGCAGACCAGAGGATGAATTCATTCTCTGATCCATTCATATTTGGGAATGAAGTGGGGATCATATATTCAAAGCAAAAAGCTCTGCCCTATTCAAGTCTGGCAGTGAGACGCAGATACTTGAAGGGAACTGGGAATCTTCATACCTTCTCAGTCTCACCTACAAAGCAAGCTAGTGCTTTCAGAAGTCCATTGTATTTTGGTTTTTTTTCTGATACTAGAGGAAATAAAAGGCCATGACAGAAAAACTGTGTATTTGTGATAGAATTTTTTTTTATTTTCTGTTTGATTGTCATTAATCGTCCCTTCAGAATATAGCATTTTGCCATAGCGAGACTGCCGTACCACAATATCCAACAAAGAATCCTAAGGAATAAGCAGCTTTAGGAAACCAAAAATAAATAAACAGCAGTAGATTGCCTGAGGCACAGGCTTTTCCTAATTTTGGTTTGTTGTTGTTCATGTCAGTTGGGTTCAATAAACTAGCTTTCTGGTAATGCTTTGCTTTCTTGTGTGACACTTCCAAGAACCAGCTGACAGTTTCCTGTGTTGTCATTAGATTTTCTAGTTCCATATGGATGTGTAAGGTCCAACTTGCCTAATTCTCTTAGATTTCTTACAGCTAGTTTCAAACGATGCTTGAAACAAGGCCAATAGCAGAACCCTCTATATTTAGGTGTTACTTTTGTGTTTTGCCTCACAAAATGTTCAAAGGGAAGTTGAAAATGTTGCCTATTTAACCAGTTTGCAAAAATATGCTAATTAGAGCTGGCTAAAGTGTGACAAAAATATCAGACAGTCAAAAAAATTAGAAAGGAAAGAAAGAGAGAGAGAAAGGAAAAACTATGATTGCATTTCTATGGGTCTTTCTTTGGGGATTAAGAAATACCCTTAGAGTATTTAGGTATTAAGAAGTGAAGGCTGTTCCCATTTCTTTGAGTCTTCCTTGGAGGTAACTCTACAAAGCTGGTTTCATACTTATATGAATTCCTCTTCCAGCCACTCTATTCCAGCCATTTTCTTCTCCCTGGGTCAAAAGTGTATGCGTGAAATTGTGGGCGCTGTAAAGTCAGTAGGAATTTTTCAGTCCTTTCAGTGGGGCCAGTAAAGTCTGGTTAACTGTGAGAGAGAGCAACTGGACAGCCAGGACCTGTTCGGAGTATGTCCATGTGTTTCATCCCAAAAGCATGCTCTTATCTCTACTCTGTCTGGACATAGATTTTCACCAGAATAGATTTTCCTTACTTTCCTCAAGTCTGGAATGTTATTTGCATTTATCTGCAAAGAGTTGTGGAATAATTTTACAAAACTGAGTGAGTGGGTGATACAACAGCATATGAAACTCAGTGTCTATAAATGCGAAGTAATGCACATGCAGAAAAAAATTCTAATTATGCATGTACAGTTATAGGTTGTTAACTGGTTCAGGAAAGAGGGCTTATCATCACTGTGGGTAGTTCTATAAAAAGCAATTTCAATGACAATTAAAAAAAGGCAAGTATAATGTTAAGAGTTATCAGGAAAGGCTGTGAAAATAAACAGAAAATCACATTATGCCAGTGTATAAATCCATGATACAGAGCCTTTTTGAACACTGCAGAAAGCAGTTTTTTGCTTCTCAGAAAGGAAGTAGTAAAACTTTTATATATATATATATATGTATACACACATACAGAAAAGCAACAAGAATTGTCAGGATTGACAGTTTCTCTCCAAAGACACAATATAATAAGAAATTCCAGCTTGGAAAAGAGATGAGTTGTAAGGAAGAAGAAGAAAGAAAGGCCTATGAAACCATTGATGGATCAAGGAGATAAGCAGGGAATGTTTATTCACTGTCTCACTGTATAGAGACTGCAGTGCTCAATGAATTTATGAAGCAGCACATTTAACACAAACTTTTCACACAGCACATGGTTAGAGGGTGAAATTATCTGGCAGAGAACACTAGGGGATTGGAAAAAAAAGAATCTATTTAGACAAGGTCGTAGCAGATAGGTTCACTGATGACAGCTGCATACAATGCTTCTGCTGAGGAAGTCATAGGCCTGCTGTTGGGTGGATACACCAGCAAAAATGTTACTGCTTTTTCAAATGAGTCAAAAATAGTTAGATTAGGCAAGATTAATGCAGTAAGAATCTTAAAGATCCTCTCAGAAGAATCAGGAAGGAAATGCAACTGAATGAAAGAGAATGTGAAGTATTATAATGGAAAGAAACTATCCAGCATCTCACAGCACATGAATTGTTAATTCAGGAAAAAACGTGCGTGCTACTATGCATGCTGTTAAAAAAAAAAATCCAGCAATGAGAGGGGAAAAAAAAAGGCACAAAGCAAGATGTTACGTTGCCTTAGAAAAAATACAAAAACCATTGAAAGTGATCTAATGTTATTTTAGTGCACAGAATGCTTTGGATACAGTGAACAGTTCTGGCCAACATATCTGAGATGATAAAATATCAGATAAGAAGAGAAAAATGAAAAAGTCTAGGAAAGGGCAATGAAAATGATCCTGGAACAGAAAATGCTCACTGAACAGTTATCTGAAAAGACTGTTTAGCTCCAGAAGAAAAGGCATAAGAAAGGACATAATAGAGCTATGTCATGGAAGTAATGGAAAAGGCCATCTCGCAACTCCACTAGAAAATGAATGAGAAGACACAGCGAATGATTAGTTCTAAATTCAGATAAATTGCTAAGAAGAGTTATTTTTCCTTCCTGTATTGCTTAATCCACCTGATTTAAAATGACAGACAAAGAAAGAGGATAAGAATTATGTAGTGAGTGAATCAGGAGGGTATTATCAAACCAACATATGCTCTCTTTTTTCTCGTGTGTCCTCTTTCCCGTACTGCAGTGATGTCAGCAGAAGCAACTCCTTTGAAGATCTGGAGCTACAATATCCAAAGGAACAATCTTTGTTAGGATGTTTCTCCCTAGTTGTCTGCTTTATAGAGAATGAAATTTTGGATGACAACAGAAGCCAACTTCACAGCTCAGAAGCTGTTTTTCCAAAAGTAGGGACTGGTGATGCCCAGGAAGGCTGAAGAGGATGATAAACAGAGACAGTTCTTAAATTAAGGTTGTATGGCTAGTATACCTGATGCTTTATTGGCTTAGAAGCTTCTGTTTTGTCAGCTTCACTTTTCAAGGCTCGTAGCACCAAGTCCAATTTGTATCCTATAGTTCTACCACCCACTATGACAAAGGTGCTTCATTATTCAACTTTAAACTGATTTCTCATAGAAATTTTTCTACTTCTCCCTTTTTAAAATTTTGATTGTAAAGAAACCCTCTGAAAGGGTCAAAATAATTTGTCTTATAAATAAATAGCTGAGTTTCCTCCCTCAAAAACACAACTGATGCCCTGCTTTTGGCTTGAAAATAACCTACCACTTGATATCATTTCACTTTGGCTGCTTCCCTTTTGTACATTATCTTACATAATCTAATCTTTAGAAATTTAGCTTTTGGAGTTGTTAATAATAACAGATGATTAATTTCAGCAGATCCTCATTAGCAACACTATTTATTTCAGATCCTCATTAACCTGTCAGATAAGAGCTTTGGAATCACCATTGTAAGAATCAAAGCAGGTTCTAATAAGCTCTAATTAAGGTGAATGAACTGTCACATGTTATCTTTCAGTGTGTTTGTATGTTAGCGGATTGATAGCTTTCCGCTCAGATTCAGTTGTACATACAATTTTTTTTGGACTTGGTTGTATTATACCTCTGTTTACAGAAATGGCAGGGATAATGCTATAGCCAGAGAAGAACAAATTTGTTATGAAATAAAGTGCTATGCACACTGGTTAGCAGAGAAGCAGCCTTTGGGGAGGGACACATGTGTTTGGAGCAGTCCTTTTGTAAACATACACACGTCATATTTGTGGACATCCGCAGTTTGGTGTAGTCAGGCTACAGGGGAGTTCAGAGTTAAATTAAGTAGCTAAGAGGTCACGGTCATATACAAGGATGCATGAAGAGCTGAACTTGATGTCCAACAAAATGGCAGAGTCAGGTTTAAAACTCCTAATGATAGCCATCTGGTTTTGATCAGCATGGCAGCACTGAAACACTCTTAAAGATCTGTCAGAGAGCTCACTGATTACCTTGGGAGAAACTTGATTGAGTCCACCAAAGTGAGTCATTTAATGTTCCTGGGTTAGCTACGGAAAAAACTGCCTCTAAAGTGCAATTGTGAAACTCAAGCACCATTTCTATTCACATGGATAACGAGCACGCTGTAAAGACCTCTTCTGAAATACCTTGTCTGACAAGAAAGAAAAATGTGGATGGTCTATGGCTATTGGGATCATTCATGTCTCTCAGTTCATTACCAAGAATTCATTGGGTTAATTCACTGGAGGGGGTTAGAAGGGAAGAGGTGGGGCAAATAGAGTTGCATGATAAATTAATGGTGTGTAATTGGCAAACTAATTACAGATAAGCATTTCTGAAAATGTGTAATTCATGGCAATAATATAATCATGCCCACAAATCACAGTTTTTTAAGACATACTAAGTGCAGTTGGAATTTGCTGCCCACCTATCATCTGCCATGTTCTCTTTCCCCCTTCCTTAGCGTTGCCTTCCTCAACTTCATCACAAACTGCTGAAAGGATGACTCGAAGTAAGTATTCAAAAAGTTTAGTTTGTGGGCATTAGGCCCATGAAGGCAACTCTAGTGCTTCTATTTCAGTGAAATCCAAACATTCGCTTTAACAATACTAAACTTCTGTTACTACCAGCATCTTGCAAGCCATACAATTATTAATGAGTTTATTGCTTCCCAGGTATCAACAGTTAGCCACAGAACTAACAAAAACTGGGCAGCGAGAGGAGGGATGAAGGAAGGTTACTAACTTAGAAAAAGGGCAAAGACAGATTGGTAACTATCTTAAGCAAGGGAAGCAAAGGGAGAGAGAAAAACCAGAAAGGCACTGGGGAGGAAGAGAGACTGGGGAAAAGAGACAGAGATGTGGTTAAGATTGAAAACACTTGCTGCTGAAAGTACCTGTTTGCAGATGCTCATTGTTCCAAAATTCTCACCTTTCTGCCTCATGATTCTGTATAACTGGTCTCTGCTCAAAGGTGATTTTTTCCCCCTTTTGCAGTTGGAGTAAAACACATTCAGCTGTTTCTGATTTTTCCCTGAGTGAAAACACTACACTTTTTAATAAAGAAAGACAAAAGTTGTTGCAACTGGGTTTTTTCTCCTTAGCATAACTCAGATATGACAAAACTTTGATATATGAAACTCAGCATGTAACTGGTCCCCAGTGAATAGCACATATTTTTCTAGGTTGTATAAGAGTTGATTGTAAAATAATGGAGTTAGGAACATTTTAAAGCGTGCCCCAGAGCCAATGCAGTAGAAAATTCCATCGATGTTTAAACGGAGTTGTTAACCATAGACATACAGGTGCATAAAGCTGATTCTCTGTGTAACACGATACTTGAGCTACAGCAAAGGTAACTTCATAAATAGTTGGGTATTACTCTGGATTACCTTAAAAGTTTGTTTTCCTATCTTGCTATACACCTACACCTCAATGTGTTATTCGCCAAAATCATATGAAACTAAAGATCTTTCCACATTGTCTGACACACAAGACACAATGAGCTGCTCTGGAATGAGTGGTTAGTCACTGCAAGTGAGGCCAGACACATGAACCTGGTCCGAACTATCTGGGAAGTTCAAGGTATGGTTTTCTCCATTTGGTTTAGTGGAGTCAAACCTCAAATAAACAAGAATATGAAAAAAACATTGCTGTTCTTGTATAAATAAAGTAAAATTATTCATTTTTGGCTAATGATTTTAATGGAAATATGTTGCTGAAAGCTATTTTTTATTTTCTATAGGTTTGATCTTGTTTCCTTTGAAGTCAAGAAGAATGGGATTGAGGCCCAAATCGATATGATGAAAACAGTGACAAGACTGTAAATATTTCATGAGGTGAATAAACTGCGATTTCCTTCTAATAATTTATCTTGATATGAGTGAAAAGCCATTGGAAAAAATTAGCTCATTTTGAAAAATGAGGGAGTCTATTTTCCTGGCACAAAATTTCTTTTGCCCACTTGTGCAGCTGAGCTACCTCAATTGCAAGCTATTCAAGATTTTACAAGTTAAGCAAGTTTGGTCCTGTTTTTTAACAAGATGGACAATTTCCAAAGAAAACCCAGGTGCTGTAGGACACGATGTTGATGAAACAGTAGGTGGCACGTTTCTCTGCAGTACGCCATAGTCCCTCATCAGCCTTAACTTAAACATATGCTTAAGTTTAAGTATTCCCTCTGAAATGAATGGGTTTATTCACATGCTTAAATTTAAATAGGTGCATAGGTGATTTTCTGGATTGGGGTCTGAATCCTTAGGAAGTTGTCTGCTGCAGGAGATGGTCATTAGGAGAGGATGGAAAGGTAGTCTCTAGCTGTACACAGTAGTCACTTGTGTTCCTGTGGCGTGCTCTGTAAAGACTGGGTAAGTAGCAGTACTTGAGTAGCCACTTTGTTATTTAGAAATTATTACATTAATTAGCTATCATAACACTGGTGTAGGCTGTTCATGCTAATGAAGGGTAACATAAGTGTCAATCCTATGACATTGCCATACAGGAACAAAGTGTTTTCATTAATATATTCAGAGTTAAATTCAAGTGGACATTTCCTCTCTGGGTTTTTGCAGACTTCTTCCTGAACATTGGAGTATGGCTTGGCCAGGCCTCTAAAGATTCTTCTTGCGTTTTCACTTGGAAAAACAGGCGGGTTGTTTTTTTCAGTTTCTGGTGAAGTAAAGTTCTAGATATGGATAAAAAACAAACACAGCATTTGAGTTCATGGGACACAAAGCTCTGGACACTTGCTAAGGGCAAGTGTGTCTGTGGAGTGAGCAGTAACTGGTATTAAAATTTGTAGAACAACACTACAGGGTACTTTACTATGGCAGGTACTATACATATGTAAGTTATTACTGATGTTAACATGATTAACCAATGTAAACTTCTACTGCCTTACTGCAAGAATAAATTGTAGCAAATGTTTTTACTGATTTTTTTCAAATAAATATTTTTCTATTATCCTGGCACAGCATCTGAATTCAACCAAGAAATTTGTTTAATTTTCTATCCTTGTTCTGTGTGCTTTTGATTATAATGCAATTTTGCTTGGCAACAGCCACAGCTTAAAATTCTATTTCATGCATATAATTTTGAGTTAGAAGTAGAAAACCCAGGAGTGTACTTTTCAGCGCATCTGTTTTTGTTGTTGCATGAGATGCATGCAGTTGGAGACCATCTAGCATACGAAAGGATATATTTGAAAAGATTAAGCTTTAATTATAAACGATGCAGGAAAACTCAATGTGGAATATTTGCAAAAGAAAACACACTTCTATTTTACATGGTCGCAAAACATAGCCTCTAACAACAAGTAATGTTCATTGATTGGCCATGTTTAATATCCTAGAGCATACAGAATGCTGTTTGAACAGAGACAACACAGAAACATCCAGCATTTTGACTTTGGCTTTAATAAGGTTGTCTTGATTACATAGCACAAGCAATGATAAGCTTGATTAAGTGACTTTATTTCATTGAGATCTTTAAATAGCTGAGTACATAATTTGTAGCTTAACCTACTCAGTTACCTTTGTGTTGCCATGGCAATAAAATACACACTGGAATGACATTTGACATTCTTTTAATTTTTGTAATTTGCAATCAAGACAGCTCTATGAGTATGCTTTATTTTAAGATGGCTTGGGAATAACAGAAATGTAAATAACATCTTCCCAGTAGCCATAAATCATAGTAAACTGTATGTATTGGTTACATTTGCTTTTGAAAACAAGTATATGACTTGGAATCACTTGAATAGCTCCCTGTGGACATCAGTTTAATGGTCAGTGTCAGTCTGAAATGCAAGTAGAATATTTGCACTTAATTGAAAAGGAGCTGGAAAGTAGATAGAAATCACCATCTTGGTCACTGTCTAAATCTCATTACTTGAATACTGCACTTGAGTTCTGGTTGCTTTTCTCATAAAAGACATAAACACAACCAAGAAGGGCCACATGTGTGACCACATATGTAGGGTAGGTTGCATGTGCATGTGAAATAGAGACCTAAAAATGATGAATGGCAGTGAGATTATTCATGGCTTCTCAAAAAAATCCAGCCCCCTGAGCTAGATGACAGAGACCGGGAGCAGAATGATCCCCCCGCTCTCCAGGAAGAGACGGTCAGCGACCTGCTGCACCGCGCAGACGTACACAAGTCTATGGGGCCGGATGGAATACACCCAAGAGTTCTGAGCGAGCTGGCGGAGGTGCTCACCGAGCTGCTTTCCATCATTTTTCAATGGTCCTGGCTGACCGGGGAGGTCCCAGCAGGTTGGAAG
>JAVKLA010000074.1:20256836-20276863 GCA_034782735.1 Sagittarius serpentarius | reverse complement strand
CCCCTCTCTCCAGTCAATGATGAAGGCTAAGGGTGGAAGGGAACACATTCAGACTTTTAACTCAATAGCATTTTTAAAATGCATAGGTGCCAAATATTTAAAATTGACCTATAACTTTACATATCTTCTCATTAGGTGTTGTGAAATAGTTACAAAAAACTATATGTTAAAAAACATCTTTATGAAAAACACTAAATAGATTGTTACCAGAAAATAGCTTTTTTGTGAGCTATCCACAAACAATATCCTTACTGGCATGAAAGAAAACACAAATACATTGCACTGCAACAAGAAATTGTGAAGTCTTATTTTTCATCTCACAGGTGATTGGAGCTCCTTTTTTCCCCTCTGTCTGTTTATTTTCCCCACATATCTATTTAGGGTTAGCATTTACTTTCCAGGCCAACATAAAAAATGAGTAACTGTTTGAGAGAGAGCTACCTGGACAGAAATGACAAACAGAACATCAATAAATCTATGTAAGCTTGACATCAATAAACGTGTCAAAGTCATTGGTGAAAGACAGATGGTCAGACTTTTTGGCTGAGGACTGTGTGGAATCACCCTTTTGTGTGAGCCAGAAGAGAGTGGTATACAGAAAAAAATGATCATAGAATTGTTTGAGTTGGAAGGGATCTTTAAACTTATCTAGTCCAATTCTTCTGCCATGGGCAGGGTCATCTTTCACCAGACCAGGTTGTTCAAAGCAGCATCCAACCTGATGTTGAACATTTATGATGGCAGAACAACTTCTCTGGGCAGCCTCTTCCAGTGTCTCACCAGCCTCACTGTAAATACCTCTAATAGCCTATCCTGTAAGTACAAGTATTGGAGTCAGGTGGTCTGAACACTGCCTTTTGTTGCAGTTGTAATACTCCTCTAAGATACATTTTCTTAAATTCCAGGGGTGTAGTATGGTATGTAGTTGGATTCGGGATGGAAAACAGAAGTAAAAAGCGCTGATATCTTGTTTTCTCTATATAAAAGTACTTCATACCAACCCCTGGACTACAGAAAATTTTCTGTGAGGTGATCTTCTTGTAATCTGAATGTTTGACAAGGAGGATGGGTCTTCAATGTTAAGTTCAGTTACGCTGTCGATCTCAATTACAGCTTCTGGTGTATGGGGAATAAGGAACCTATATCTATGCTGTTGTATACAAATTGGAGGAGAAATAGTATTTTAAAGTCTAGGTTTGTTTTGTTGATGTCAATGGCAGATTTGCCAATGGCTTCAAAATTGTAACATCAAGTTTACAATAAAGAGGTACAGTGATTTTAAGGGAGGGGAAAAAAAAAAAAAAAGATTAATTCCTTGAAAAAATAATGTCAATGTCCAGACTTTAGCTTCTAACTTTAGGCTGTAAGGGATGGGAATTTCCTGAGTGGAAATTTGATTAGTTTTAGAAGAAGATTATCTTTAAAAGAGTTAGTAATTATAGTTGTTTCGTTGTGTTGTAGGAAACTGTTTCAACCAGAAAAATAAATCATTTTATGGATTTGAGTATATTAAGAAATTCATAGCAACAGTTCTAGTTCTGGAAGAGTTGTTCCTGGAGACACTGAGTAGATAACCTGAATACCAGGCTATCTGACTTTCCTTCTGAAGACATACATAGAAAATTTTGCACTCTAGGCTTCGTGTATTTTAAATTCTTTTCTTTTTTTCAGGTAACAATCAGATTGATTAATTTTCCTGTTAACAGAAAATGTATTCTGGTGAACTGTAAACTACTGAGAAAAAATAATTGTCAATCATTGGATAAAGAATGTTATTAGAGGTAGAAAAAACAATGGATCCATGAGCTAATGGAAATAAAACCAATAAGCCCTGAAAACAGCAAAGGAAACATTAATTCAGTCAGCGCCCTTTCAGTTCGCCTTAGGAATCATGCGTAGCAATTTGAAATCCTGTTTTTCTCCTGGGAAGAAGTGATGCCTGGAATATGATATAAACTATACTGATCAAATAAAAAGGGAAGCCGCAGGCTAAAACAGGGAGAAAGAAGTTACAACAAAGAAAAACAGCTAGTTCTATGAAATGACACATTTATACACCAGCAAAGCAAAATTAGAATCCTCTCCATTTACTTTATATCAGCTGCAGAAGAAAAATAGCTGTATTACAGACACCACACAACAGAGTAACATAAAATAATGGATTATTTTGAATCATCCCAGAGGATACCTTCCAAAATATGTTCTTAGGATCTGCAGATAAAATGGTATCATTGTCTAGTTTTTGGATATCAAAAAATGCAATAATCTTGAGCATATTAGAGAGATTTAAAAAGAGAGTGCAAGTAAGTATCTGTAAGTAAAAATCATGTGCAAAGCAATTTTCCCTTAAAAGAAAAAAAGCTACCAGAGAACAGCAAAAAATCCTTTATCTATAGCAGAAGAATTACAGTGTGAAGGTTTCTTAATCTCTGGTAGCCTAAAATCTTTTATTCAATCTAGTTGACTGATATGCAGTCTTTAGGCCTACACTGTCTAAAGAAAGAAGAAAGGTATACTTAATAAGTAACAGTGCTGAGGGAACCACTGACAGTTCCAGAACCCAGGACATAACAGTAAAGTAAGAGGTGAGAGAAAATGGTGAATTTATTTTTACCAACGTCTTTGAAATCCGTTGTGTGCTAAACCATTCCTGTTTTATCTCCAGTCTGGCACCATACTTCCAATGGTGAAGGAACAGTGCCTCAGAAATACTTCAGGTGTTTGCATTTGCTATTACAAAGTAATGGCTCATAGTATTGTACATGATAATTGACAACAATGCCCTGGAGCACTTTGTGGAAGTTGCACAGCAGAGATGTGCTCTCAGTTGAAAATTTTTAGTAAAATGCATCAGTCCCAAATTTTAGCTCTGAAAGTGGTATCTCTAATTAAGGAGCAGCATGTAATGGGTAAGTTCAGTGGATTCATAACATAGTAGGTTTAGACAGGCTCAAAACCCCAGAACTGTAGGAGAACCCGAGGTCAAGATCTTACATCTACATGAAAATTTACAAAGAATTTTAATTATAGATGCTTTAAGCAAATAATCCACAAGCCTAATAGAGGTCAACTGTACCCATCCTTCATGGCTGTAGAGGCTATACATCAAGGCAGATGGCAAAAGAAATAGTCCGCATCTGTGTTATGCTTTTGATCAGGTAGGGTGTAGTAAAACTAAGTTTGGCTCAAACCATAAGAGTGAAGACAGGTGTAGAGGGTGGTGCAGGTAAGCCATTTTTTGCCAGCCACTTCTGTTTTCTTTTAGGTAGCAGAAAGGTAGAGTAGTTTTATGTTGATATAAATTACTTTATTTCCTAAGTTTCATACCCACAATATAAGCAAAAGGCATTTTTTCTTTTTGTTTCTCGTTTATTTCCTGTATAATAATCCATGTGTCACAGGGATGTCCACAACCTAGTAAGAGTAATAGCTAAAAATAATTTTTTTTTAATTAGTTTCTGAAGTTATCTGGACTCTGCCAGGCAAATGGTTGCTAAAGAAAATATAATTAGAATGATTTAAAGTATAATTGGAATAATGCAATTTCATAGTGAAGCAACAAATGCAATCGTTGGGTAAGTGGTATTGGTCTTTCATTTCATCATCATTTGAGTTTCTTTCCTACTCTGACTGGAAGGAAAATGAAAGTTTTAACCAAATACATTGGGCATGATACGAAATTAGATGCTATTTTCCACAAGAGACCTACCTACTTATTAGCACAAAGGAGCAGTGCTCTCTGAAAAGAGCATTCTCTCTGTTAATTTGGTGCTTTTGCTAAATGTTTTGTTTCCCTCTATTCAAGTTACAGTCCTACTGTATATAGGCATTATTTAATATTATTAAATAACCGCATTATTTAAAGTTTCCTGTCAACGTAGAACTGCAGATTTTCTCATGGACTTCTGAATCAGGTACGGCTGTGTTTATGTGGAACACCTCTCAGCCTCATGTGTTCTATAGATGGAACCCGATGTCACACAAACATTAGGACTGAACCTTGAGGTATGCCCACTCTTTTTGGGTCCCATTTGGAATATCTAGAGCCTGTTTTCTCAGAATATTAAATATTTTTACATCACTTGGTAAATGCAAAAGTAAGCCTCCTTGATGTCAGAGACAGCAATAAGCTCTGCAATCTGCAAATCATGTCACCGATATCTCAAGCTGAGTACTTAGAAAACAGGGAACTTAATGGACTTCAGGTAAAAAATGGGTTGAAACAACCAGCTCATCACGGGGAGAGACTCAGGAGCTAGACTGACTTTTACCTAGTTAAGTAAAGATATCACCTATTTGTTTTACTGTTCCTTGCCTCATTCACTCTGTAGCTTCCAAATTCTGTGAAAGGTGGGGAGCAGTTTAACAGACAATAGTTTATTCGAATGTACAGGACTGTCATTGCAGAGGTGTTGCAATAGTACTTGCAAGCTAAGGTTATATATCACAAAAGCTAAATGTAGCAGGAGATTTAATAGGCACTGTAAAGAGTAATTGATTACATTTGAGTAAAAAATTACTTCCTCACAGAAAAAAAGGCTAATATTCACCTCTCTCTGTAAATGTGCATGTGTGACTGAATATTTTATGTGTGTGCTGCCTGCTGTTCCAATATTACATATATGTATAAATGAATGCACATCACATTTATTTTTCAGAATAAATTAATGATGTACTTGGAACATCTTTGCAGAACTGCATATTTGCTTTTTAAAAATATATATTCCAAAGTATTTGTTTGGTCACCTAAAATTTAAGTCACTTACAACACATATTTACTTGTTTATTTCATGTATACAGTATGAGCAGCAGACTGGGAGGTCTACTGCCTGAAAATAATCCACAGGAAGACACTAATTTTCCAAATGAAGACTGATATCCCTGAGGTGTTAAGGCCAAATCCTGAAGTATGGCCACTTTTTTTGGGTGTCCAACTTGAAACTTCTACTGTCTGTTTTCTTAGAATATTAAAGAGTCCTACAACATTTAAAAAAATATTGACTTGGTAACAGCCTTACAGCCTGCAAAGAAGCCGAATTCTCTTCATCACTATGCTGTGTATTTCCAGCAGAATGAGGGCTGAAGCCTCAAAGTAGGTTACGGGGTAGCAACAGATAGATTAATCTACCTAGAAAATAGGATCCTCTGATCCAGCTGGCAAAGTAGGACTCAGAGGATGATTCATGTGTTGTTTCATGTGTCTGCCAAACAACATGAGACAGGCATCAGACACCCCTCCAAAGATTAGAATGTGTTAGAGAGAAGCTATTGTTCAGAGTACCTGAGAATGAAAATGAGAATTGTCAAAACTTACAACTGAAACAGGGAAAAGGAACTGACTGCTTTAGGTGGAGTTCAACATTTAAAACTGAAAGCTCTCTAGGACTGCTCTGTTAATCATCTTCTCTGGAGAACTGAAAATAAGGGGCTACAAATGAAATAAAAGAATCCCTGCTTACTTAACCTTCTCACTGAAGTGAAAACCATAACAAAAAAAGATCTAAAAAAACCCCGAAGACACCACATTCAGCTGTTTGAAAGTAGCTGTAATGAGGGCTTGTAACATCTCATTAGGAAACTGTCAAACCCCAGGTTGCTTTATAAATGGACAATCATGAGCTGCAATTACAAAAGAGTGGGAAATACAGTGACAGAACCAAACATTGCGGCAGGAGAGGAGAAGGTGCACAGCATGTGCTGGGAATTGAACCTGAGTGTCTTCCTTTAAGTTCTTTAGAAAAATCTTTTAAAGGAAATACTAGGGTAACTTTCATAGGCAAAGGAAGAACAACATTTTAGCCACTTTCCCATTGAGACTGGAATCTCTGAATGACAACACCAGTATAGTAAAGGTCTTAGGTGAGGAGCTTCGAGTATTTGACCCCACGAAAGCGCTCAATGACACCTCTACAGTTTTGCTATAATAACATATTTAGCATAGCTATGATAGCATAATGATGGGTGTATATTTTTTACTGAGCCTACAGAAAAGAAGGCATACTGGGTCTTGCTAAAGTGCGAAGGTAAACCCAACCAATGATTGTTGAATAACTAAAAGGTGGCAAAAAGCAGTGAATATTTAAGAAGAAAAGAAGACTTAGTTGATATCCAAAATCACTTTTTTCTCCCTATTTTATCCAAATGAATTTTAATTTATTAGCAAAAATATTTTTCCAACAAGTGAATAGCTAAGAAAAGAAGAACTACTACTCCTCTCGCAAGATAAATTATAATTGGTCGTTCAAGGACAAACTTCAGTCTAAACCCACATGTGATCCGTAGTCTCCGTACATGGTATGGCAGAAATAACTTCCTGGATAGAGCCAACATGTACCTGGGCTCCCAGTTCCAGGGCAGTAACTTCCTCTGCATCTTGGGTAGTAGATATGTTTGTCAAAGAATGATTTGTGAGATGTCCAGCTGTCCATCAAGAGCTGTCCTATAAGGAACAATTCCAAGATCTCACTGAAATATGGGAAGAGATACTACTCTGTAAATAAATACAGACTGTGGTAAAGGTCCCCCTGGGAAAACCTGACCCCAGGCAATCCTGACAGTAGTGGCAGCATACAGACCTACTGGCTGCAGAAAAATGGGCCTTCTTCCCATTTCCCAAATGCATTTATGTTATGCTGCTTATGATGGGGACCTAACCATGAATGTTGGCCAAAAGCCACCTCTTCTGCCAGAAGAGTGTCATCTTCTTTCCCTTGAGGGCCCAGTGAGATGAGTAGCCAGAGAGTAGGTGCCAGCACCACCCGCTGAACTCTTCAAAGCACTGTCCAAGGCACGTGAGCCTCAGAGCAGAAGCCAGCAAGCAAGCCTGTCAGCACAGGAAAGATGGAGGAGAAGACACTGCACACCCAAAATGAGAGCTAGTCAGTTTTGCCCTCTTGCAAATGCACACCAATGGGCTGCACTAAATTTCACATTAAACATGTAGAAATTCCAGAAGTGGAAGGGAAGTGCAAGGTGGTAACAGGAGGGAGTGAATGTTACTGCTGTTCTTGTGAGGTTGCAGTTTCAACCACTTCCTTTACTTACTAATGCTCAGTACCTTGACGGTCAAACAACTAAGTTCCCATGGGAAATAACCCTTTAAAAACAAGTCAATAATGATAAAGTCTTCTGTGTCACTTGGTTCAGCCGTTGTATATGACATGCTTGTGCTCTCTCCTTATGTTCTAGATAATTTTCCATTTATCTGACAGTTAAACTCCCTGAATTATGTGCAAGGCAGATTTCCTGATTAGAACAAGTTATTAGAATTTTCTCCCTGCATATGGCAAAATTAATCAGTCACAAACAAAAGCATGAGTGTCACCATTTTAGTGGTGTTTGTGGCCGTTTTTCACACACCTTTATTTTTTATGATTATAACCGCTCTTCAGGATGTTGCTGGATATTGACAAACACAGAGAGCTTTCAAGCGTTTTGAGGCAGGGAAACTGAAAGGGAGAAACCAGGAGCCTAAGGATGAATTGATTCTATATAGAGCAAATCTACAAATCTATTTCCCTTAAATAAGATACCTGTTCTTTGGAGTGTCTTTGCTTCTATTCCTAGCTCGGTAATAAATAATGTTTCTTTTAGTTTTGTGCATAGCAGCCTATATGGATAAAGATACAAACTGATATCTGGAAAGTCCTCTCTACAAAATGTGCAAAGCATTATTCCTTGCAAATATCTTTATACTCTATTGCCTCAGCATATGCATCATCCAGCTTTCACTGTCTTTCTCTCATTCACACCCTGTTTCTAAATGTTTTAGAAAGTATGTGTTAAATAACCTTAGTCCAGAACTACAAAACTAGCTCTGTGTGACCAACCACCAAAATTTCTGTGTAAATTTGAAGCAGCTTAATTTTACTAAAAATGGAAGAACTAGATGTACTTACTAATAATTTTTATGCCGTAAGAGCTAAAATAAACAAAAATTCCAAGCTTTCATCCTGAGCAAAATACTCAAAAGTGTATTTTTGTTCTAGAACACATGCTGCTGGTAGCTTAAATTAGAGGCCAGTCTTAAGTCCAAATGACATGCCCCAGTTTGCTCTCTTTTATCACTTGAGCACATTCACAGTTAACAGTTCAACAGAACTTTGATTTCTTTATTCTGAGAAGACAAGACCAGTCTTTGTGGATTACTCTTTGTCTGTCAACCAGTAAAAACTTCAAAATGTTTATGCAAACCTTTGAATTTCTGGAAATGTAAAGTCCTCCTACACTAGTGGATGTTGGATTTCATCCAGTTCTTTTGGTGTTATGTCTGGTAGGCATGCATTTATCAACAACTAGCACTCAGAGAGAGATTTTTTGCAGACACCACATATATCTCCATCCTATTAGTGAACCTTAACACAGTTCTAATGCTAGTTCAAGGTTTTTCAACCATGTAGGCAAAACTCAGTCGCTGCCCTCGGAACAGGATGGTTTCCATGTAGGAAGGAAGGGGATCTGGAGAGGATGCCAGAGGACGGTACTCTCAGGACACAACTTGTAACTATGCTATAAATCCTGTGTAGTGTTATTGGTGCTTGAGGTGATTATGAAATTGCAAAATACTTCAATTTGTTCAGAGTGGGCATAGTGCCAGTTTGGGCAGGACAGAACTTCTTACTGCAAATTAAATATTGCCTATGTTTCAGCTCAACCCAGATTACTTATTGGCAGAGGTTGTCAAACACATTGCAGGAAATCTGTCACAGAAACAGATTTCTATAATTCGTTTCAGTGACAACCAAATTCAAGGTTGCAGTCTAAGCTGAGACTTAGTCCAAACCTCCCTGAGGTTAAAGACCAGCATTCCTGCAGAGTCTGCTTGAGAAAAACTGAAACACTGAGATGGTCTAATACGCACCAACTACCTTTCAGCTTGGATCTGCTAGAAAAACTCAATTAAAATTTTATACTATTTCAATTCAGTGCAAAACCATAATTTTACTAGACTACAAGGATAGTCTGCTTCCATCAGTGTTTTTTTGTGCACTACAAGTAAAAAGAAGATTCTCTCATGCTTGCATTCAGTACAAATATTCACAAATATCAGTTTCCTTTTCCTGTTGTACATTTTATTGCCCTGCCTATGCTACCAGATTCTATCCAAGGAAATACTGTTCAGCATGGGTTGTCAGAATAGTGCTTCTATTTGGACTATTCTTGATGCATGGTTTATGCTTTAAATTTGAGTATATATTCATATCTGATGTGGAACACTGACATCTCAAAGTTTAGAGGCAGTCAGATTCAGAATTTTTGTTTAGGCTAGTTCTTCTGCACTGAGATAAAAAACACATTGAAAAGTTGATTATATTCTAGATATGAAAGTAGTTTTCCTTATGGCATAGTGTGGTATGTTGTATGTGATTACATGTGTCTTCATAGTTAAAGGCATTGCAATATTTGCGTTTTTAAAAACTGGTAGGTAGAACGCTGAGCTGGTTTCACTCTGGTGAACCAGAGACTTCTACAATTTCACCATTTCCTTGGTGGTCTAGACCTAAAGTTTTTGTTCGCCCACTCTCTAGGGAAAACTTGCCCAGGCATCCAGAGCTAAATCCAGGTTTACCAACTCGAGGCTGCAGTGTTCACTACAGTATATCTAAAGATTTGTTTGATCATATTATCTCAGCAATGATAGTACCATTTACAATCCCTATTTTGCTGTCAACCCAACTGGCATCACACCTCGGGATGCCAGACTTAACTTCGCCTTCCCCCATTTTCTTTTACATATGAGTAATCAGACCAAGCCAAAAATAACAAAAAGAGACTTTTCACACTTTCTACTTAACAGTACACCTATAATGTTTTAGGTAATGAACACCTGGCACAAACCTTAATGGAAGCACCGATATTTAAAACGTATTTTAACAACATTTGTTAAACTCAAATTTCATAGTATCATGCTAAGTCATTATAATGATATTGACATCATCTGAACAAGCATATAAAACATACCCCTTGGGAAGCCTGTAACCTTCTCATATTGGAAAAGGCTGTGATAGTAACAAAACAGAGGTTTGAAAAGGAACAAGCAATGAAAAGCCTATGTTTTCAATAGTCTTTAGAAGTTTGCATGGCAAGCAAAGACAATATATGCTATAAAATTTTCACACCACCAAGAAAAGCAATGGAGAGAGACTATAATTTGCTATGATTAAAAAGAAAAACAAACAAACAAAAGCCCTAAAGTAGGTGTTCTGAGAAATGGATGTTTTTCAGTTTCAAGTTGTGCATGTTATTTTTGCAGATATACCACAGGAGAGGTCCAGAAACATTAAATACTGAATCATCAACACACAGGATCTGTGACCTGCTATATTAACCACCCAGATGGGAAGGAAAATGTAGCATTGCCTCTTCTCTGGAAACTTCATTACCCTTGTGCCTAACATAAGCCCGGTTTCTTGTCCTGGTTCTGCTTAGCAGCTCCCCTTATAGCAGCAAAGCTTTCTGGTCTTTTATTGATGTACGTGAGAGCACCGGCTACTTTCTCGTAGATGCGATATACTGACACTAGAATATGTACAGTACAATAGGTTAATAAGAAATCAGAATGTATTGAATAACAACATCATTAACACTCCAGTTTAGACCCATCTCCAAATCTTCAGGCCATTGATTATTTGATGGCAAACACAAAATGAATTAGAAATTATTAAATCAGTTCCTAGAAACTGAAACAAAACCTTCTACACTAGTCTTCAGTTCTTCAACCTGACTGCCATACAAGTTCTGTACAGTTTTTACTGAATATCTTAACTAGAAAAGAAACACAGTATGAGTAGCACCTTTGGACAACAGGAACCATTATCTGAATGTCAGCAGCTGAGATGTTCATGTTGTTATCTTTTTTTTTTTTTTAATGAAAGTTTTTTCCATTGGGAAGAGTGAAAAAATGAAGTAGAGTATAGTAGAATCCAGATCACTTTTCTGTAATTAAAGTTTAAGTGATAAAAATTATGTTGAACATCGCAAAATAAAAAATTAAAAAACACAAGCATGATGAAGTTGACCATTATTAACAGTATCACCAATTGGAATAGAAGGAAAAAAAGAAGAGGTAAATGTTGCTTTTTGCTGCAGAGGCTTGTCTGTAAAACATGGAAAGAAATAAACATTTTTTTTCAGCATACTGTCATGATAGCAGCTTCTTGGGAAGACTGAATTCCTGTCATGTGACAACCTGGAGCACTAGTGATACAACAATAGCTCTTTAGCACCTCTTCAAGTATAGGCTCCAACTAACATCTTGGATATTGTGTCAAACCACAGATGCCAGAAAAAGTTTGATTCTTATTAATTTTATTTTTATTTACGTTTAACTTTAAAGAATTCAGCGAACAACAAATGCTACCAGACAGCTGATTTGTACTTTGCAATAGTAACTCACTCATGTGAAGAGATTTAGTTTGTCCGGTTTAACTACTCAAACTATTGTGAGGTGTTTACATAAATTCCACTAGCCAAAAGGATTCATGAGAGATATTTTAGCCCTGTGATAAGAAAAATCAAGATTTACAGGTAGCATCATTTGCTGCCTCCCAGCATCATGAATAGTGCTCTTGTTGGCTTCAGGATTTAAAGGATTTAGCAGAAGATTTATCACTTCACTTCAGCAGATAATCCTGCCACATATCAAAGTTACAGTGGCTGGGGTTTTACCCATGCTTTACATTTCTGATGTATAAATACAGAGATAGAGAGATAAACAAAGGGCTTCACACTTCAGGGCTCTCTTGTGTACTTTGTACAACTGAAACGTACTAAAACATGTTTAAGCATGTTTAATCTTGATATGAATAGTTAGCATTCTTAAAATTACATTGGGATGTATAAGTGAGAATGTGAAATAAGAAATGTTTTAGAAATTAGTAAGCATGGAACTGCTGTATTGTACATTTTCTGATAAATTTTCTTTCTTGTGTTGCCTATGTTTTTCCCAATTTGAAAGCCATGGAAAAAGACCAAGGAAGTTGCAATCTCCCCTCTGGGACAGCACTATTAGATTTTTGTGCTAGTTACTCCAGTTCACAACATGCAAACTTTATAACAGTTTTTCCACAACTTTGTAGATACATACTAGTCTAATTTAGATTTTGATGGAAAATTGCTTATAAAACACTTCTGTGTCACACTAGTTCAGGGAAGAAACTGCTGGCCATGCTGGCTCTTTTTGTTATTCACTTGTGTGCATGTTCCAAACTGCAACTGAAACTGTGTGTGTTATAAAAACACTGTTTGTATTTGCTGTTTCCTACATGCACCTATCCTTTGGTTACAAGTATCTTAACTTCCCAGACCTACACAGACCGTACACTGTCAAAGACTTCTCCTGGATGTTGCCGCTGTACGAAGTCCTAAATGTTGTCCATTATTGTGAGCGCAGCCCAGTGAATTTTTCTAGCAGCCAATCAGTTAGCAGTCAGAAACAGACAGATGGCATTTCGGCCTGACTTCCAATCTCCATTTTGATGATACACATGAGTAGAGACTGTCGAAATAAAAACTTCTGCATATGATATTTAAATTGTAATAGCCATCACCCGTGTACTGCTTTCATCACCACTAGGCAAGGACTGGATCAATTTTAGCACTTTTCCTTCTCTGTGAAACGGCAATATTTTTCAGCCTGGCTGTCAAAGTGAGTTCTATTGCTATCCTAAGGGCTAGATACAAGGTCATGTGACTCTTTACTGCTTCAATAAAAAATGAACTTATAATGTAAAATGCTGTTTTCATTTTATTCCTATGTATTCATGTAATGCTGTTTGGGTGACTAAAAGCATTCACGTGATATATATTGAGCATACCTTTCATTTTTGCAAAATTATATTTATGCCATTTCTTGCAGCTGACAGAGGCTTTGCTCTTGATTAAATGCTCTTTCAGCAAAAAGGGTAAAAGCTTGGTGGGGTGAACAGTGGTATAGTTTCATAACTCTTCTTCTTCTATGGTTGTTTTTAAAAGACATTGTTTTGAGAAGCCAGTGCATTTTTTTCATAGATTACCCTACATTTTATAAGCTTATGATGAGGAAACCACAACTCATCTTTATTTCTGCTTTTTTGGCTCCATTTGCACTTGGAATAGGTATAACCAGCTATGCCACTTACTACAGCCACCTCCCGAGAAAGTATAATGTTGCTGCATTTTTAGTAGTTTAATTTAGGGCAACAGACTGTAAATAGAGTGAAGACTTTCCTCCCTTACGCACTTCATTCTTTTATGTTCCAAAATGGGAGAGGGTCTTAACAAGCAATTTTTCCTCATGTTATCCATGGGGAAGATATTACAAAAAAACAGCATGGCTTAAAACTCACAAAATTTCCTCTGCTCATTGTGGATTAACCGATATAGAAGGGTTTTGTCTGAAGGATGACCAAAGCACTTCTTCTGGTATGACCAGTAACTATAACACTGAGCTTAAACAGAGGAAAAACAGATGTCATCATGTTTTCTTGCTACAAGCTGCAGTGGGAAAATGAGGGGAAAATGAGAAGAGGATTTGATAACAATGGAAGCTTACACCTTTGCTGTCTGCTAACCTCCTCTTGACTCCAGAGGCAAAGACTGCTTTCCTGCAAGAAAGAACTTCAATAAGCTGCTACTCATCAGGGTAAAAAGGTTGTGCCTGAAAACTAGAGTTGACATTCACAATTATTTTAACAAGAAATCAGCAATGTGTATTTTTTTGCAGTTTCTAGTGCTGCTAAGAATAAACCTGTACAAAAGATTTATTACTTTTATAAAGAAAGTCAATTGAGCATGACAGTAATATATTGTTCCAAGAAAAGTTTAACTTGACTAAACTGAGACTCAGTAGGAAATTTAAAGAGAAGCAATTCCTGTTATCAGTTTTAATGAATGCTATTAAGTGATAACCGAAAAGAAAGGGGAAAAAAGATTAGTGATTGCTCAGAAAACATCCTTCCCACTCCTCTAAATTATCGTGACACCACAATCTTTAGCTGTGAAGTTAATTTCCTCAATAATTACATTCTGCTTAGAAGAGCAAGCACTCAGAAACACCCGCTTGGTATGCTTTCCCCAAGGAATGGCAAAAATCAGATCTTTGGCACCACAGTGGAATTGCAGGAAGTGGAAGATCTCTTGTTGCCCCTTTTTCAGGCCCTATAACATATATCCATGCTGTCCAGACCCCATACACAGAGTGTGGTTCTTCACTGCAATATGCCTGACAAAATCACCCCTAGAAGCTATCAGTGACATCCAGTCAACTAGCAGGGTCATCCTGGAAGGACTGAGATTGCCTTCTAAATTTCCCTGAATAAGATCTTTCTGGCTCTTACAGAACTGAAAGGGAATGTAATTATGTTCTGCATTTACTATTTGAATTTCTGTTTAGTTGGATGTAGAGCGTATAGACTATAACATCAAATTAATTCTTACATGAAATTTGTCACCGTAAGCACCCACCCTAAACCTATGTGAGTACTGTCTTTGTGAAAGGAACAAAAAATCCCCAGTTACTTGTCATAGTAGCCATAGTAACCATGGCTGATTGACAGTGTTGCTTCTCCACAGTGGCACTTGTAGGGGTACACCTTCAGCCTTGATTTCTGTCATGGTGATTTAGGCACCCTTTAAAAAGCAGTATGTTGGGGCAAAGAAAGACTCTTTTTGCGATACCACACAACAAGGGTCAAGGGTACTACATGGCTCTGCAGCCACAATTCCCCCGTGTTCCTTCTTGTGAGTCCTACCAAGAGAATAAGGCTCAGAGGGAGATGGGCAGTTTCATATTGTTAACATACAGAGATGGTATTCCTAAGAAACTATAAAGTGCCTTCTGATTTATGGAAGAAGCTCCGTGAAAATTGCGGCTGCAGGCCAGTGCATTTTGGAGCTAGGGGCCAAGAGAAAAAAAAAAACAAAAATGTTAATATGTATATGAACAAAAGAGAGCAGACTTACAGACTTCTAGGAAGGCAAAAATTCCACCAGTGTCATTGATGCCACATTTGAGTGATAAACAGTATCATCTGAGAATATCCACAGCCTATCCCAAATAAACAAACAGGTTGGGACTCACTTAATCTCTCTTATCAAGATATCTGGTACCATGGTGTCTGCTCCAAAAGTCATGTAGCCTCACCATTATCTGCAGTGCTCTCCACAGATTTCACAGTACTGGGTCAAAAGAAGCACCTTTGGATTGGAGCTGACAGAAATGTAACAAACACGGGTGTCTTTTTTTTTAAAAAAAGTATTCAGAAGGTTGTGTGGTCACCTTATGGGATAATAGCTCTCGCATGGGTTTTCCATGGATATTTACAATTTCTGTTCTGGTAAGATCAAATTCTCAACTTTGCCCACTATTTTAGTGTGACTGTTATTTGGACAAACATATGAAAATGGAGATTTTTAGTATAAATGCCATTATTTCCTTAAGGTTGAGCTCTACAAAAACCCACTAACAAACAAACAAAACTTTGCTAATTTCTTAGGAGGCCCACTTCTATGCAAAGAAATCCTCAAAGTCCTCTAGACAAAGAATTCATATCTGGCTTCCTGCATCTTATGGTAAAAACACCAGAAGAGTCAGAGAAATGATGGAAATCCTTGAAGTACTGTTTGAAAATGGCAGCCTGTCTTGTGTGCTCTGGCAGTGAGGTAGTATCTTGTAGCCCAGCATTAATGTCAAAACAGAAGTCTTTTGAGCTGGGTCTCCAAAGGCTCCCCGGAGGCTCCAGCAATGCAGTGGTCCTAAGGCTAGATTCCAGCTCTGGAGTCTGTAACAAAATCTCAATAACTAATTTACTAAGTAAGTTTCTAGTTAGCAATCAAGTAGCAGGTCTACACTTGTCTAAGCATAGAATGAGAAAGGGGTGGCCACATCTCATGGCAGGGAAAGAGGTCCCTTCCAATGTCAGAAGGCTCTTTTCTGTCTCTTACCTCATCTATAACTTCAACAAGAAAAAACAAAGTAAGAAAATGCTGAATCCCTACACACAATTTATAGTTACATTTAGGGTATTTATTTTTCATTGACATTCTTGTCAGCTTACATTACTGTATATATGTGTTTATGCAAACTAAAGACTACCATCAGTTATGCTTTTTGTTGACTCTATGTAGCAACAAACAGTAATTTAACAGTGCTTTGGAGGACAAGGACTGAAAACAATATCAGAAAAAAAACCCTAATTTAGATACTCAAATTGAGCTTTTGATACAAGCAACTTCAGCATATTTCCATCACAGCCTATACTTACTTTCATAGCTAGTGCTCAGTTTGATGTGACTAACAGAGTTCAAGTTCTCTGAAAGCCTGTTTTCTTTACCGCTGTATCACTTTGATATTTTCACCTTAATATCTTAATATCCTCTCCACTACCCTTTCCCTTAGTTTTCTTCCATTCACATTCTTCACTATTTACATAATATTCAGCTCACGTCTTCTCATGAGCTCTATGTCAGTCACATTACACTGCCTCCTGTAGGTCATGCTATTAGAAAAGTTTCAAACCCATCAAAATTCACAAAAATAAAAATAAAAATACACCTTCCTGAAAAAAAAAATCAACAACTTATTTTTTAAATTAATATTGCTGATTTTTTAAAAATAGAAAAATACATTTTTTCAAACTGATTTTTTAGTGTGAATTGATCTAGCTTGACAAGCAGCATGTGTACTTTGGAACAAAGGGAAGAAGAGTAAGGTAGGAGGCTGGAACTGGCAACTGCAAGTCACCAGAGAAGCTGCACTATATTTTCTTCTCTCTCTCCAAGGAGAACAGTAGCCTTTGGATATGAACTATACATTAACACTGCAAGGGATTTTATGTAAATAAAAGTCCAGGAATTGCACAAAAGAGAGAGATCTCTTTCCCCGCTACCAGCTGCGAAAAGGAAGGCCCCAATATGCCCTTTTATACTGTGTCATAAAAGGACAGATAAACGCCCCAAAAGACATTTTCCTTTCAGATTTCCAAAGGTAGGTAACACAAGAAGACTGTATCCTACAGTGAGAACAGGCAGCATCCAGTTTACTTAACACTGAGATCTAGTTCTTGGCAACCTGATAGCTTAAAGTTATGTATATATTTTTTACACGGCTTTGCTCGTTCAAGAGTGACAAAAGATTTTTCCAAGTATTTTTCTTAATGAGTAAAAACATACTTTACTGCTGGAGCCAACTCTGAATCTAGCCAAAACTGAAATTCCCTTGTTGAAACCTAATACAGAAAGGGTAGTGGTCAGCTGCAGTACTGTTTTCCGGTTGTCATGACTTATTAGGGCTGTCTTGCTGCTACTCCAGAATATGTCGAATCCCAATTACCTATGGCTTTGCAAATCTTCTAATCCAATGCTACACCAAGGCTAAAGTTAGACCATGTTTAGAGAGACCAATTTAACATATTGCTATAAATATTCCTCTTGTTTTTAATTTACGCTCCAGTCAAAGGATAGCTACCCATACAGGTGAGTTTGCTGAAAAAAATTCAACTCTACCCTTTTCATACTTGCTCTTAGCTTGCCCTACCACAGAGGTCGCTTGGTTTACAAAAACATTTGAGAGAGAGACAGACTCCTTTGATGCATAAAAGTGAACGCAGGCAAACTGAAAGGGTCTGCCTATACTTTTCTTGTTTATGATGGTCTGAGTTGCTGGCATATATTTCATTGAATCTCTAATTCTATTACTGCCTTACACAGGCTGTTTATATTTGCTCATTAATGAAACAGTATCATGACTGAACGTGTGGCAGCCACAGTAATTAGCAAAGCATCTCTTTCCATTCTTCAAAATGTCGTCAAAACACTTGTCAGGAAACAAACTCATTTTCAGTCTCTACTGCCATTTACAGGGTTTCAGGCACTGATGATAGCTTGTCTGCTTAGTTTAAAAGAGCTCTTGGTATAACAGAACCTGACACTGTTTACTTCAGCCTATTATCCCTGCTGCATTCACTGAATGCTTCAGTGGAAAAGAAAAATCGAAAGAAAGCTATTCATTGTAATGCCAGCTGCTTTTTAAAAAAAGGAAATCAATTTTTGCTTGAGCTCAGAATGTACTCAGCAGGCCCAGAGTGACCCTCACTTCTGATGTCAACAACAGAAGAATCTGCCTGCATTTTCCACAACAATCACAGAACAGCTAAAGAACATTGAAAATGTAAGATTAATTTCATTTTAGTTTATGTTCAAATTGGTATCTACTAATACAGACAGTATCTCAGAATGACTGCTATGTCACAGGTTGCATGTAGAAACACGATGAGAAACACTGGCATTTTTTTGAACATAATACCTCATTAAAAATTACTTGGCATGACCATTTTAAGACTGAAATAATTAGTTATGTTTGGTATTTATAACTGGTATCATGACAACTTTCTGTATTGCCAGTTTATTATTTTATGGCCTGCTTGTTTCAAATGCAGTTATCTAAGTATGACAATGATCACAATGTTTTACATATTCATGACAACCCTACATCTATGTCATTCATAACTTCTTGCTATACTGAATGTCAAATAAATGTCTTTCTCTTAATTTTCATATAAACTTGCTTGCATAATATGCATGAGACTGCATAAGCCTAATAATAATAATAATAATAATAACAGTAATTATTATTACTCTGCTAGTGTAGCCACGCACAGATCAAAATCAAGGCTTTACTGTGCAGATTACAAAAGTAGTCTTTGCACTAGAGACCTTATAATCTGGATAGCTAGAAGTCAGCAAAACAAACAAAGCTCCTGGATCAGTAAGTGGCATACTAGGCACCTCTGGTTTATGGTGTTCACTACACTCATAAGGATAAAAATATCAAAGTGAACCCCCCATCACTAAATACCTTAGCTTCTCCATTTCTTGTCTTTTGTTCTTGGCTAGGTTAGAGAGATATCAAAACAGTTTCAACCCGAGTGACTGTTTCACAGAAATAAGAGAGGGAAAAAATGCAAGCAACCAATTTTTTTTCTCTCATATTCAGAAAATAATTATTTTGGCACTTTATACCTTTAAAACACTATGCAGTCTTTCCAGTGATTCAGTCTGGTTTATTAGTCACAGAGTCTATGCTAACTTCTATGGTGTGCGCCAGTGCTGATACATTTCATTTTATAATAGGATTTGCATTACTCCCTTTGGGTGGAATTCTCACCTTTAGAGACCTACAGCATACATTTGTCTAAGTCACTCTATGCTCCCTTACTGTCAGCTGAGAGAAACAGATTAGATACATTGCACCCTAAAAGCAGTTATTTTAGATGTCTACTTTAGGTTAAGATGAATAGTAGCCTAGAAAACCTATTTTTCTACATTAACTATAAAGTTAGCTGGAATGAAGGTTCCCTCCCACTTCTGCGCTTTGACAGAATTTAGATTTGTTTTCTCTGGTTCAGTTACTCAACTTAAGGTAGATATCACTTTTGCTAAATGTATATAATTGTTGGAATTGCCCTGAATATTTTTGTCCGCACACTTTTTTTTTCCTAATGAAAAATAGATGTTTAACTTCAGAAAGGTAAGCTTTTGACATTTATGTTAAAAAGTTTAATAGCTTTCAACTTAATGTTCAGAGTCGGTGAAAAAATACCTCAACTATTTGGTATTCAGGTTTTCTCATCTTTTCCTGTCTCTCACTGCCTTTGTTACATCATTGAAAAAGCTGAGACAACAGATTCAAAGGCCAAAATCCAAAGTCCAAAGAATAATGCTTTTTGTCAAAGACTAAAAAAATTACCCAGGAAAATCAAGATACTTTGGTTACGAGCCTCTTTTCTCCCTCCTTTCTCCATTAGAAATACACAACCTTCCCAGAGCAACTCTAGTGACAGGAGCATATGTTTCTAACAAAAAGTTTAGCCCAGAGAGTCCTGTGAGGGTTAGAGATCTGCTTCTCTGTGTGAGTCAGATCCTCTCTGCTCAAGAGTTTTTGGCTCCTCTGGAATACAGAAAAAAATCATTTGAACAGTGTCGTGGTTTAACCCCAGCCAGCAACACAGCACCACGCAGCCGCTCACTCGCTCCCCCCCCACCCAGTGGGA
>JAVKLA010000074.1:20219010-20232942 GCA_034782735.1 Sagittarius serpentarius | reverse complement strand
ATTGAAATCACAATCATTTTAGTTTGTTCTGGGGTTTCGTTCTCACTTTCAAAAACAAAGTTGTTATAGAATCATGATTTTATTAAAAGTTAGTTAAACAGCACAGTCTTCCTAAGTAAATATTTAACTCCTGGCGGAAGGCTTAATGAAGGCTAGTGGGATTAACTTAAGAAAATACCCATGATTGTAGTGATTATTACAATTAGACCCATTCATGTCAGAGTTCTGTGGTTCTATTAGATAGTTTTACCAAAGCTAGTGGGATTAATGCAAAAGAAATGCCCAAATTTGAGCTCATTATTGCAATTAGACTTGTACATGTCGACATTTCATGGTTTTATTAGAGAATGATTAATGTTTTTATGCTGGAGCAAGGAGTTTATTGTCTGCTTTAGGCCACATGTCATCAAATCAGAATTTAGCTGTCATGCAATAATATTCCCCTAATTGTTGCAATCAGTTATGTTAAAGCAGCTCTTATCACCCTAAAATATGGGAATGTTTGTTTCCAGTTGTACCAAGCTACAGGTTCCCATCTTGCCAAAAATATATTAACCAACAAGCATTATCAGCCAGGCATGTCCAGTGTAATGAAGCACTAAAATACAAAATCCAGAATTACCATACACAGATACATTTGGATTAATCAGTCCAGCCTTCTATAGAGAAAGAGATAACGGAAGGTGTGAGGGGTGGAAATACATTGTTATCCTACAGATTTTGTGGGCTCCATTAGCAGATTACATATACCCAGACACGAAAAGGAAAAGAGGTCAATTGTATATTCTGGAGTAGTTCAAACTGTTTCACAGTATTATCATCTCTAGCATACTACTGAAGAAAAAAAAGTATTTGTATAAAATAAATAAATAAATAAACCCAGACAGATTCCCAGGCTTCTTTTGTGTCTCCTAACAGGAAGAGTGTGATTATGACTGAGGTAAAGAGTTCCAAAAGAACCATTTCAGTTCATGAAATTTCTCACGATACAACAGATTGACAATAACTCCATTCCTCCTTGCCACCCCTCCCTTCATAATTTCATATAAAAGACAGAGCCAGAGAAAAACACACTTTTGTATCTGTAGCTTCTTCCCCAGTTGCTGGGGAAAGTAGCGGGGAATGAATATCAGCCACTCCTTCAGGCTGCATCTGTATATTATTTTTAAGACTTGTAAGTACTTACACAGAACTAAGGAATTTTATCTTGCTTTTGCAGCTTATCTTGCTTCTTCCATCCATGTGCTTCTTGGCATCAAGTAGTAGGTGTACTCGAATGAGTAACATGAAGACTGAGTAGACCTTGGCCAAGGTCAAAACACAAGCTAGCAGACCATCTGGTAACCATGTAAGTCAAAGCTTTGAGTTTAAACTGCCCGTACTAATATTATCTATAAAGTTTCTACAAAACGAAAAAGGAACCAAATATTATTTCAGTAATTGCTTATTCCAGGCTTTTATTATAATTCTGATTTACAACAAATAATATAAATTTTATACAATATCATTATATTTTTACTACAGATGTAATGGTTTTTTTTTTTTACCAACAGAAAAGAACAACATACCAGCTCTGTAATTCAAAGTCATTAATGAAAATAGATAATTACTTGCAAGGTTGTTCACAATGAGGTACTGAAATTTTGCAAGATTGAGGGCATAATCTGGAATAATTTTTAAATTATGGAAGTGAAACTGTAGGACTGAAACTCTGACTCTACTGTACTCAAAAAGGATTTTTTTTCCTCATACATGGATTTTGGTATGTACTTGGATGAATGAGTCCATTCCACATGGCCAGATGAAATGCTTCCTATGAGAAGGGACACATGAAGGGACCACTTCTGTGTGCTTTCTGTATTTTATATTTTAATACTCACACAATGCAATTTAGCGTAGATTAACCGTAATTATGTCTGCAATTATTCTTTGTCTAAAATATAGAAAGAAATACATTTCACTGGAGTCATCTCTGAAGACTAGGGGACATGAGCCTGATCACCCTGGAAAGAGCATTGTGAAATATGCAGTTTGGATTATCATATGGTTAGGTTTAGAAGTGAGTCACATAAAGATAAAATGGAATGAACACTCATAGTATTGTTACCATCAGGACTTGTTGATGCTGCCAGGACAGCGTCACACAGCTCCAGTACAGCTTAATTTCTAAAGCACTTTTGTGATGATAATTAATGACTTGCTATTACTTTTGATTTGGGGGGGTGAGGGGGGGGTTGTGTTTTGGGTTTTTTTTTTGCTTAAAGACTTCGCAAAGCACTGATTTGGTCACGCAACAAAATCGGTGAGTGATGATGTGCCAGATTACATCAAATCTCCTGAATTCATATGATGGGACATAGCTTGGCGTTGCTCCATATTATGAAAGCCAAACAGTGCAGAGTATGTTGTAGAGTAATGGGAATGAAAATGGCTTTCCGAAAAACAAAATCTGCCACTGTCTACTTTATTTTTTAAGAAAGCAGTCTCCGCTTCATGCTTGCCAAAACCTCTTCATTCAGCTTTGCTATTAGAAGAACTGCATTGACCTTAAAATGTAATGAAAAGTATGAAAAGTTGGACTTTGTTTTCTTAACTGGCATTATTAACTCTTCTCCTCCACAAAGTGCAGTGAAATCATTTAAAATATGTAACTCACTCCAAATCCCATGTTCAGATCTCACAAATGAAATGCTCATAAAAATCACAAGACTGGCTCTAAAAAATCACAAGAAATATTAAAAATACCTTTATTTTTATATCGTCCTGCCTTCCACTTTTTGAAACTCTTACGCATTGCCATACCCTTTAATGTAAATGCCGTAAGGGTAAGTATTCCCATTTCCAACTGCAACACTAATTGCACATGCCAAATTATGATTTAGCTCTTAGACTGCACATTAGCTCCCCCAGCCACTGGTGGAAGACAGTTGGATTTCTGCCTGTCCTATCCATCAGAACAGCTTCTTTATCAGGTATACTTCATTCAGGCCCATGTGCAAAGATACATAATCTCTCCTGCTTCGCATATTACCTTTAATCTCTTTTTTCCTGCCTTCTTTAAACTATCATATTCTTCTTTTTCACACCTTACACTCCCTCACACTGTCTCAAATCTCTCCTTAGAGTTCCAGAACCACCATGTTCCCAAGCCTGAGTCTTGCTGATGAAGCTACATTTCTGTAGTCTCCCTTCTGTCCGCACAGCCCATTTCCCAGGCTCTCCTTGCACAGGGAGCCTGTACTCCCTGTTGATGGCAGTTCCCCATGCCTTGCTTATGCCTTTATTACACTGCCTTCCTTTATGTCCTGAGCTCAGGCACTCACAGTACTACTTCACTCACACTTCCTTTTTACTCCCTGGTGGCTTTTTATACCTCCCACACTGAGATACTTTCAATGTTTCGTAACATCACTTTGCTTCCTTCTTTGCCTTCCCTCTCTTTTACTTTGCTCTCTTTTGTCATTCTTTGGCCTCCCTATTTGTTCTCTCGCATGCTTTGTCCTGAATGTCATAAGCCTCTCTTCCTTGCTTCGCACTGCCTTTCTCCCTATCGACGTCCTTTCTTGAAATGAGCACGTCCCTAGGAAGCAGTGGGCAGAGTTCTCAAGACACCATGTTGGCAGAACTAGCACTGCCAATTTACATGGCTTTATTAAGAGACTTATGGTATTTGATGCTTTACCTTAAACTGTAGTTCCGAGAAATAATTGACTGTGACAACCCTGCTTACTTGCTTTCTTCTTGGTTTTTTTAAACACTCTCAGGGCTTCAGACAAATGAGAGGGGTTTGCAAACCCACTGTACCCTGGAGGGTAAAGATCCAGAAGCCAAATAGGAATTACGCAACAGTGATCGTTGTGCTCACATTAATCTGTCACTCTTGTGAGTGTTTTGAGGATGAGTCACGATCTGTGAAGGTTCAGGTTGGCAACAACACAGTGTTCACAGCAGCTTACAAGTAGCCTGAAATTTGTTGGAAGCAGCACTCTGCTTGGAAGCAGTACTCTGCTATAAAGGGGTCCACAGCCGTAACATTTCCCCAGCTTGCTGGAGCTCTCTCGTCACTTTTTGTGAGGCCAGTTTGACTTCTTACTTAACAGATATGAATGTTCATTTCTGTCTCTCTCTACCCTTTTCCTTCCTCCTGCATAGCTTAAGACATTTCTTATGGAATGAGGGAAAAGTCTTTTGTGTCTGCTTTTTGCTTCTCTTTACATACGTGATGACATGCAAGCTTTATGGACTTCCTTGCTTTCCCTCTCACCTTTCCAGTCAACATTTCTGTTATCTAGTTTGGAAATTCCTGAAGTGTGAAAGTGGAACAGTATATTTGAAAAAGGAGCTGTTTCTACAAGATTACTTTCTTCTTCAGATATGGTGAATTTTCCAGCAGAAGTCATCTCTGGTGGTTTGACTGCACAGAAATATTGTACCATCTTCTCCTTTATAATATGATAAAAAACTAAGTAATACAGTTTTGACAGCGTAAACCTCTGCATGTACGTTTACATACTAATAAGTTGTCTGAAGGGTTTGTTGCTTAAGCTTAAACTCCTTCTGAATGGTATAAATTTAACTGAAAATATCTTTGGTATCAGAATAAAGTTGTTTATAATGTGGACAGAAGGGACAGTTATACTCATAAAATAGATGGACTTAGTTCATGGCTTACATCATAGTGGATGCAGTCATCTGAAATGGTAAAAAATAAGATGACATATTTCATGGAAATCATTAGGAAACACCTTCATGAAGTTAACAGTGGACACATAATTTAGTTTGAAATTTGGAATGTGCTAGGAAGAGGCAAAGGAAAAACAAGCAGTAAGCACCACGTTGAAGCCATTCAGCTTTCATATCAAGCCCAACTGTTCTTGCCTGCAAGTTGTCAGCTATACACCAGTCAACTAGTAAGTAACAGCATAATTTTGAAGAGGACAAAATCAGGAGGTTCCAAAATAGGTTGGGATGGGGCTGAGAACAGTTGTAGATTGTGGACAAGCTTACCTGATCACAGTTGTTTGCTTCTTCTGCCACAGTTGTCACCACCACAGCCATCACATGCGTGCACCTCTTCAATGAAAAGTCAGGAGGCAAGCTGCAAACCTCCAGTGGCTATGAAACTTAAACTAACACTGCAGAATGTGCATGGACCTGCTGAGGTGTCACCGCGTTTTCTGGACTTCTGGGTCTGCTGGAGGAGTAGCAGTGTGGAACAAGTGAGTTGTAATGTACCCCTGTAAGTAATGTCAGTAGTTTCTTAAGCTGCTCCACTTAGATCTGTCAGATCTGGTCAGGACTTAAAGGAAGTAATATACGGGACAAAAGATAAGAACAAAATCATGACATTTCTGTTGGATTCTTTTCTTAATGCATAGAAGCACTTTTATTGAGATGAAGTTTTATAAATACTGTTTTCAATGGTAGTGGCAAATGGAAGTGAGTTACTTTACTGTCATGCTGCAAAAGACTGTTCCAGTGGCTAGATCACATGTCTAGCTCTTAGCGATCAAACTGCTGCCATGGCTATAATTAATCAAGGGTATGAAATTGGGGGTGGTTTTCAAACTCAAGCAGTTAATATTCCTGTCTTCATTATGCCAATTTGTCTTGCCAAAGCAGTTAATACATCTCTGCAAATGGAGAAAAAAATCAAAGAGAAGAAACTCTTGCCGACAAACTGACATCTGTCAAATGTAATTTCTAGTAATAAGGAACCTCATCCTTTGGGAATATTTTTAGTCCTATTATTTTTATATCAGAACTTCTCAGCTCTTTTTCCTTCCTTCCTTAGCAGTTCACAGATGGCATTTTGTTAATATTGGTTTTGTTTAGAAAATATAACATTTTATAATACAGCAATGCAACAATTAATGTTACATGGATACTTTTTAATGTTGGACTACTGTCTTGTTTTTGCCTTTCCCTCAGTGCCTTGCTAGGTATTTTCCAGGCAGGAAGAGTAAGTTACAGCTTTTCAAGACTACTAATGAACTCTCACCTCTGCTGGACCAGCCTGTTGCTACTGTTTCAAGTGCAAACAAAATGAACATAACTTCCTGCAGGTTTACCTGTCATCATTGTAACTAGACAGAGGCTTTGACAAATTCTCTTAATATAGACACTTTAAGACTTCTAGTTTGAATCCCAGTGCAAATACAAATGGCAGTCTTTAGGGCCTCATTACATGCAGCTTCGTTATAGAGCAGGTGTTTCACCACTGGGCTTATTGACCTAAAGGGAAAAAAAACATTTTACATTTATTTTATTTTAAATTTTCATGCTCGATTTTGCAGTCACAGTGGTATGCTATAAAACATTGTGACAGATGGATGGATCTCATGGAATAATCTTTGATTGCTCTCTTTGTTCTTGCTGTATGTGTCAAAAGTAAATAGAAAGCCTTTTCTCTGTCGTGTTTCCTCTCAATAGATGAAGATGATGAAGATGGAAAGCTGAGTAAGTGCAAAATATAAATGTTACGACAGGCTTAAAATAACTTTTCTTTGATGTTTGATTTTATTCAGTCTGTATTTTATTTGCTGAAACACAAATATTGTGCTAAATTTAGCATTTAGATAAAGATAGATTAAAAAATGTCCAAACCACAGGGAAAATCATATACCTCAAGCTGGCCAAACCTCAAGTAAACACATCACAATTTAGGGCATTTTTCTGCACATTTCACTGAATTAATCTAAACTTCTTGCATCTAGGTAAAGCTTAGCAATAAAAAATCCACAGAATGTCAAGATAGTGCATAAGGATACTGATGGTAAACTTCAGCAAAGGAAAGAAAGGAACCACACCACATCTATCATTCATTTCTAACACATTTAAATAAATGGATATATTCCAGATATTCTTCCTTTAGTCCATTTTTAACCTTCAGTCTGCTAAGCAAGTAAAAACAACTAACTTAATATCACAGCTCTTTCATTTTAACAGAAATATATTTGATAGCTTTCATAATTCACTTACAGGTTTTAAATTGTTTAAAAGGTATTCCAACAGGATTAAGATAACATTGCAGAACAATGCAGGTCCTATATTCAGTCACTGTTAAGACCTCACATTTAACAAAACAGCCTTTAGTGCAGTGGTGCAGATGCTCACCTACTAGAGTGTGTCTGAAAGCCATCATGCTCATATTTAGTTACAGGCATGCAGTTGCAGTAGGAAGATTTGAGGCTGGGCCGAGGGCAGGCAAAAAATAATTTCTGTTATTTTTAATCATGTACCGTGTACCCAGGTTCTACCTGGCTAAATTATAATTCAAAGCTGAAAGTTCTGGCTTAATTCCACTTAAGCAGGAAAATCATAAGCTTTAATAGGCAACATTGTGTCCAGTGGCCAAAGCCCTCTTGAATTACACAGAGGAAACAGTAAACTTTCTTTGGATGCACCACCAGTGGACATGATATCGATAAAGATTAACTTAGTTCATTTTACCCTAACAATACTTTGGCATTGTAACCCAGGATACTGCTGTCTTAAGAACAAAACCTCAAATTGAATGATAGTCTGCTTTGTTAAAGGTCCATGAAGGACTGCTTCGTGTTGCCAGATTTAAGTGAAACTAGAGGAAAGGTAATTCTGGCAGGGGGAGATCAGGACCACCCACTCAAGAAACCGATCGACCCAAAAGGTTAAGGAAGTAAACGTCTCAAAAATCGTAGCGGGCATAGGTAGCTATTTACATGATAGGCGAGGAATTTTAACCAATCATTTAATAGAATAACAATGAATATGTATTAGCTGACTGAATTTTCTGTATAAATAACTGTCAGTTTGTACTGACAGTGTGCTGGGTTGTGCCATGCACCCGTATCTGCGCATTTATGTAATAAAAGAAAATACCTCCACTCCGTCTAAATTGGGTGATGCACACCAGGTAATGGACCCAAGTTTTTGGCACAACAAATGGAAGGACAGAATTTTTTTCTGCAGCGGTTTCATTAAAAGCAAGAAAAACCAAACCAAACCAAAACACTAACTTCCTTGATTATTGGCTATTCCTTTATTTTGCAATTTTGAGAATTAAAGCATATTTCTTGGAATTCCCACTGCAGGGGATCAGGCTGCTGCTGTGCAGAATAACCCTCATAATAATTTAGCTGTGAAGGTACTAGGTCATGTTGATAAATAGCATGTTTACATTCTAAATTGCATTAGTGAAATTGCGATAGAGAAATATTCAAATCAGAAGAAATCATTATCACAAAGGAAAACTGACAACCAGTTCCCCTTTCTGGCTAGCCAGCTCTTGGGAGCCATTTCTTAGTATCCTTTGGCACTGCGAGAGAAACACATACCTATCCTGGTGCAGCTATTTAAAGATTTAAAAATAAAAGAGAAAAGTTGCCCGGATGTGTTGCTTAACGATAATTTAAGGCTGATTAAAAAAAAAAAAAAAAAGACTTTATTGTCCCAATATTTTTAGTGTAAGAAACAAGAATTATCATTACAATGATCATTAGTAAAATCAGTCACTTCTGGGTTGTTTGAAGAATCATTACAGAAAGGTAATAAATTTCTTTCTTCCTTCCTTCCTCCCTCCCTCCCACACCTTCTGATCATATTTAGTTCCTTTTATATCTGAACAGGTAATACCTTCCCAAATTAATTTGAGCAATTGCCTTCTTTCACAAGTGATTTTTAAAGGAGTTTCAACATACATACTGTACCAATGTACTCATGCTACTGACTTTAAGCTTGGCAAGAACAAGAAGTATAAAAATAAAGTGCGCAGAAGACATACTCATACTACTCTGTTCTTAGAGTAAACCTCTGAAGAGCACAGCAAGCCCATTGCAGGCACTATATGGCACTTCACACCACCAGGCTTTCTCTCCCTGCCAGAACACTGTAATTAAAGGAAAGAGACATCAACATGAAATCAGACATGAGATGCTGTCCAGTTGAAAAGGTTACTGCAGCAAATGAGCAATTAGTGCACCCTGCTGCAATGACTGCCTCAGGTTCAGAAAGGACTCAGACAAAATACAATAGCTGAATAAACTAGCATTGTAATCTGTTTGTCGTAAGTCCTGCAGTCAGTGCTATACAATGAGTTGGCAGGGTATATGCTTCAAGGACGGCGTGAAGCCTATTCTACTCAAGATCACCAGGCTTATTCTACGGTTTTGCCTACAATAGGCAAGAAAAGCATTTTTGTTGATACATACCAAACCAAACTCTCGAACAAAATATGCTGGCAAAAGCACTTTTCAGGTGGCGAAGTTCTATGTAGTACAAGTACTTTACAGAAATGTCATAAAAATCACTTCTCTAATCTGCACTGTTCATCAAATTGGACTTACAGTTTACTTTTAAAAAAATAAAAGCCACAAGTACAAATGTCTTCAGTGCAAAATGTGATTTGCATGTTTTTTAGGAAAGTTAGATTTACATTTATTTTCTTTTACAAATCTAAAATAACTTGACTGATTCATGCACAGCTATTCCAATTTGGTATCACCCAAAAAATTTTTTTCTTTTTTTGTCACTTTAGACTATGCACAGGTTCTAGCTATTTTAGAAGATAATATTTTAGAACAGAACATTTAGAATATTTTAGTGTAGAGCAGAGTATCGTGAATCTCCTGGGTACAAACCAGCATAGCTGACAATTCTTTCTTGTTGTTAGCTTGTTAAAAAACATACAGATAAATGTATTAATGCTAGAGCATTTGATCATTTTTTCAGAGATCCTCTTTAGACAGAGATGTATATACACTCAGTCATGTTCACTGAAGAGTTGTTCACACTGAAGAGTGAAGCTGTTATTAAGTGATGAAGGCTACTCTGCCTGCAGCAAAGCCTGCAGAGAACCATGAGCTCACAGCACATCTTCCGTGTATAGCTCCCCTTGATGTGGAGTTTAAACTTCTACACAAATCTACAAACTTTGTAGGAGAGGATGGCCAAAAAGGTAGACACGTGCATGAATTACGTCCCACTCAAACCCACAAATACCCTTGTACCTCAGAAGAAGGGATAGGAATCAGCCTGAGTGGCACCTCCATCAAAGTAATAAATTTATCAGCTTAATCAGGTACTTATTGCCTGGTCTACCATTCATTTCAGAACAAGGTTGCTAGGAATTTTTTTCTGTACCAAAGGCTGGTCTTATTTTGTTCAAATATTTTGTTTTGAAGCATTGGTTTGACAGCATCGTATCAGTATCACTCTATCAGCCGAAACTAAGTTTAAAAGCTTATATTTACTATTTAATGTTTAATATTTACATAGTGCTTTACAAATCTCAAAACATTCTATGGGAAAAATTACACAAAGCAACAATAGTCAAGAGGAGGGGGGAAATAACTAATGCAATGGAAGAGTGACATAATGTCAGAAGAAATGTGAAGAAAAGTATGGACTAACCACTTAGGTAGGATTTACAATAGCAGGAAATCTACATACTGGAATTTGTAGTAATTTGTAGCAAGCCATTAATGTATATTGAATGTGTATTTTCCTCAGTGTGAAAGATGCTCTAAAACCCAAGTATCTTTCCCTGTGATAAGCAAACAAAGACATCTGGGTTTTGGAAAGGGAGCAGAAAATACAGGCAGAACCCTTCCTTCCACACATCCAAAGGGAGAGCTGGCAGTGAAACAGATTGTTGCCTTCACAAAGAAAAGACTTAATTGTTCAAATCCAGCACTAGGTTGTTCCTGCTCTCACTCCCTCCTCCCAAAAGACTTGGCAAACATTGAAGAATGGAAGGGAAAGTCACAAGTAAGGAGGGTCAGAAAGTTTAAAGGAACAAGGAGACACAATAGTTGTGTGCGGGTTCACAGATGGCTTAAGCTGGTATAAGAGAGAACTGCAGCTGAAAGTGAAAGCCTTGCCTTTCCATCTGCTCTCATCAGCCAGTTCTCACTGTTTTCCTCTTGCCCAGTTCCCACAACATGTGGCTGCAAAGTGAGTCAGATTAACTTGCTAATACCAAACAACAAAACACACACACAAAAAAATAAATCTTTCAGTCAGGACAGTAAACCAATGGGGACTAAGTGAAAAACAGAGAGCTAAGAGATTTGTGTTACAGCCCAGTGTGAACACTCAGGAGGCAGCAGGATAGCTCTAACCAGGGAGGCTTCTTTACCTACATGATACATACAGCATAGATTGGTGAGAATCCCATGAACAGAATTAATTTATAGTGGTTTTAGGAAATGTATTTTTGCCTTTTGCATTTGTTTTGTGAGGAAACAATATGACCCAACCTTATTTACAGAAACATTTATCAAAGTAGTTACATAAAGACAGGTATGCTGAGGAAAACACCCAGGAGACTTTTTCTGGAAGTGCCTGCTGGGTGTTCATCCCTCTTCCCTGAGTACCACTGTTGCAGGGTGGAGTGCACACAGAATTGAAAGAGGAGAGTCTGTGTGGAGTAATGCTTGGCTGTCAAGAGGGCTGGGACCTGCTTGTGGCTGTAACAGTGCTGCAGTACTGCCCAGAGAGAGAAAGGCTGCTCACTAACTATTCCACTGCACTCTGCACACTGAAAACATGACTAATGATGCCTTAAATTTTGGATTTGCCTATTTTATCCTTGTTACTGCTGAATTTATAACGTTTCCCTCAACCTCTACTGCCTCCCATAAAGGGTTTCACACAAAATATTTTTCAGAAGCTTCAGGTAGCATGTTCAAAAGAGATGTATTTTTCCCCAAGTGCTAAAAAAATAGTATCCTAAAAATAAACCAATTTGAAGAAAAAATTAATTCTTGCTTGTGCCCTGTAATAAGCACAATTCCCATTAAGAGTGATGGGAGAGACAAAATAACAACTCAGTTCAATTGCTTGAAAAATGCAAGTATCTATTATCTGGCCTTCGTACCTTGAAAAGAGTCCTCAGGAAAAGTAGATTACATCTTTGTCCATCAGTTACTACTCCCCAATATTTGCGATACTGTTTACATTGTTAGATGAGGTAACTCTGACAGCAGAGGTGACTAAACTAATCCTAAGTGGTATTAGTGAAGGAAGGTGCTCTCAGGCGATTCCCTTACATGCTGTTAAAAGAAATTGAATCAAAGCAAATCCCCAAAGACCTTTTAGAAACAGCTTTTGCATTTGTCTCGTGATATCTCCAAGTAAAAGACAAAAGCAGCCCTGAGTTATCAAAGGACAAAAGATAGTATAGAAGTCATTTATTGAAAGGTCATGGATTAGTTTTAGTAAACTACTGTGTAACGTGGATCTCAGAGAACAGTGATTGTAATTCAGGAATCACAAGCAGAACAGCAGATACAAATATTATCCAGGGCTTGGGGATAGTAATTAAGCACTCATTAATGACATTTTATGTACAATTGTCTAACGAGAAATGGAGAAAAGAGCAATACAAACTAGAATAACACAGCTAGAGTAAAAGTCATTACAATAATTGGCATAACCTAGATAGTAGATGTATATTTCAGACTGTTTTAATATGAATAATATTTTTCAGAGTGCAGAACAATAACTAATATTGCCCAGAAGAAAGACCTTTTAATTTAGAAATCTCTGTTTTGTTTGCATATCCACTTATGGCATTGTAATTTTTGTTTGACAATGATACACCCTTGTTAACACAAGGTACTATATAAATAGGATCATGCTTTTAGTCATTCTTTCAAAGTTGGTATTATTATTTTTAATTTTTTCTCTTTGCTGAACTGAGGAAGGTAAGAACAAGAGCCCTGAAGAATATAAATGGTTTCATGTGCTTTTACCACTAAATTATGCTAAGCCATCTGTAATCCAATGTCCATTTCCTAGATTACAAGTGATCCAAATACCAAAGGAATCTAAGCCAACTTTCTTCTTTGTCCCAATAACTCCATTACTCTTTTTATAAGGGAAAAATAGCTCTTGCACATTCTGTGGTACACACAAGGACTCTGAAATTCAAAGGATCAAAACCAACAAAGCTATCATCAATTCACTGGAAAGCCACAGATCACAATTAAGAAAAATTTCAGTTTGTGACAGATGCTGCAAGGGTTTTTTTCAAACAGCAGTCTGTAGCAAGATCAAGATTTTTCATGCTTCCTTGTTCTTTCTCCTCTTGTCCCTACACGCTTATTGTGATGGGCCTGAACTTGTACTCTTTAAGATGCTATATCAAACAAGCACATGGATTGTTAAATACATGTCATAGATATTTTCTTTAACTTACAGTGTAATTATGAGGCTTTAACAATAACATAAAGAAAGAAGAAAATTAAGATGTTCACAGAAACTACCACATTATGATTTTTTAGGGGAGAAAAGTTTATTTCTGTCCAGAATTCAGAGAACATTCAAATGCACATATTAAGCAACAGAAGAGATCAAACATAAGCAAGTGGGGAATGATATCCATCTACAAGGAAATTTAGGGTTCAGACTAAGTAACAAAGCAGGTACATCCTGAAGCACCTACCATCATCCAAGGAAAGGTTTCCCACTTAGTTCTCTTCTAACCTGAGGCCTCATACACATATTTTTGCACACAAAACCTCTTCTATGCGTGGCAGACTAAGTCTGAAACACAAATATCCTAATGTGTTACAGAAACTTTCTCCCTTTTCTCTTACTTACTTTCTCACCCCGCTCCCCCTCAAAAAATTATTTAAAGGCAGAGGGCTAGACCCTATACACTGTCTTTCAGAAACTTTTATGTAGGAGTGTGGGCACAAGTGGGCACAAACCTTTTTCCCTATAAAATCTCAAAATCAAATTTATATTTACAGAACATCCCTTTTTCCATAAAATGGCAAAGTTTAGTGGCTGGAAATCAATCTTGCATTGTGTTATACAAATTAAGGCTGTTTCATAATACTGGCATAGAGTAAAAGCATTATTGGAAATGCGAATGATTTCTCATTCTGTTCTGTTTGTATCAGCACATCTTTCCTGCCACTAGTTCTCTATTTGCCACTTCAGCAT
>JAVKLA010000074.1:20190454-20209193 GCA_034782735.1 Sagittarius serpentarius | reverse complement strand
TGCTGGCCCATTTCTTGTTAATTTCTCTCAGCTGGGCTCTGCCAAGCACTGTTCATTTGGGGACTTCTGTATGAAGAAAGGAGGGATAGAAACAGTGAAGAGCACCCTGCTTCCCCCAGAAAGCAGACAAATCTTTGCTAGCACAGTAGTATAGACTCTTAGCATGGGCTAGTCTGGGTTGTAAAATACTGTTTGCATGGTTATCAGTAAAGTTTGGAAAGCAGTACGAGAAATAGAAAAAATTCCCCCATCTCTCTTCTTTTTCTTTCTCTTTCTTTTGAGCTCTATCAATGTCCATGTTCAAATGAATGAACCTAATTTATACACTCTGTTTTGTTGCTAATCCAAACATTTCATGTAAAGCCAGCTTTGCAAGTTCACCTTATTGAGGAAGCCAAGCAGCATGCACTATTATGCAGTTACAAAACACTAAGGAATACCTGCTGTTATTATATAGTCAGTGGAAAACATTGTTACTTTAGCTTCCTAATACCAAAAAGGTGTTTTCTGCAGTGTTGCACTTTCACCTGTAAAAGTTAGTGGCGATCTGGACAACAACTACAAGCCACAGTACAAGAGTCTGAGCATGTGTACTGTTTGGATTAAGATTTTCATTAGGCTATGCCTCTACTTAGGCCCTGTCACCTGGGATATACCCTGCGTCTGCGGACTGTGGTTCTTACAAACACACATCCAGCCTTAGAATTCACTGATTTGCCGCTACATGGATCAGCTTAAGCAAAATTCCCCCAAGAGATGCATCTCAGGAAAAGAATTTAGAAGTCCATCCATTTTTTTTAAATTTCTAGTTCTAAATTATTTTTCTTATGTTCCTAGATCTACCACAGAAGAGATAAGCATAAAAAAAAGTTTTTCTTTTTAAATAAGGCAAATAATTTAGACATACCTGCAAATAAAAAAATGGAGGTACAAAGGAAACTGCCATCAAGTTACTCATCCAGACCTGGAATTTAACCTGTGGACAGCACCTACTGCGATGAATCTTTAGGTCTTGACTGCAGTCCACAACTGATATTGCAATTTAAATAATAATTATGTGTGCATAGTAATCCAAGAAGATAAAATCTTACTGGAAATTTGGAGTAATAATGACCTATACGTAAAGTACGGTGCTATTATTTAGGGAAAACAAGAACAGTAAAGTTTATACGTTCTACAGCTGTATGAAGACAACTTTTCTTCTTCTGACTCCAACTCTTCATGAACGATAGGAACTTTTGTCAAATTTTCTTGAATTTGTCATGCTTAATTTGCTTTCACATAGGCCCTTTCTGAGGTCATTTTGGTGCCTAAGGCTTTTGTATATTATGACGGTAGTTTAAAGTAACTCACTGGTGTAAAACTAATATGTAAAACTGGTGAGAGGAACTGCCTTGAAATAAGTTGAACATTCTTTTATGGGGGAAAGATATTTTCTAAGATTAAAATTAACTACTTTATAGAAAAATAATAATGTTTAGTGTCCATGTAGTACATATTTTACTGCTAATTTGCTGTGTGATACACATTCATATACTTGGACTATAAAAGCTGAAGTGATGTACATCAGTTTCAGGCAATTTTGCTGTTGTTTAGAACTAGTCCTGAATCAGGATTTATTCTCTGTTTTCTTTTAATTGATAATATAGCTCAAGGAAAATAGCTCACCTCATGGCTCACACTTGCCCTGAAGGACTTAAAGTGCCAGATGATAAAACTTTGACAAAAAATTGACCAGATGAGACAAGGAAGGATGAAGTATGAAGATAACAGTGAGGGAAGATGGCTTTCAAAGAGAGACAAAGAACACCTCTTGTTTATGTATTCCATATAAAGACCAATTGTGGTTTTTTTTTTTCTTTTCTAGATTGCTTCACTGTACGAAGAATGCTAACGCATTAAGAATATGGTCATCCCTGGCAGCCAGGAGGCAGAAAACAAACCCACTGAAATATCCTATTTGTTTACAGATAGTCCTCAAGGAGTAGGCTGCAAAATAATTTTTTCTTCCAGAGACTGCTAACAGCTACCTGAGGGTGTTACGCTTGAAAAATATGACTTCACATTTAGTACTTGAATGTTGTATTGTTAAGTATTCAGGAATAGCTCAAAAATTGCTCAGCTGGTGGAAAAAGAAAGCTAAACAAACCACCTCAGACAGGCATTTGATGCAATGTAATTTAAAAAAAAGTGCCTTTCTTTTGTTACTCTTGCATCCTAAATGCAATGCATAGCCTCATTTTTTAGTATTTTCTCTCTTCCACATAGCCTCAGAGGCTTCACTCCCATGATGGTTGCTTGTTTTTTTTTCCCTTAGATAATACATGAATACAGATAATAGCCTTTCGGTGTCACAGACTCAGCACAATCTCATGCTTACATGTCAGGAAATGTTGCTTTCCTTCAGATATGTTTTTAGCTACAAATTCCTTGCACATTTCAGTGGCTTTCTCATGCTGAGCACTTCATCCAGGGTTGGATCTGATCCAGCTCTCGCCATAGGCAGTGGCAAGAGTCTTACTGGCTTCAGTAGGTACTAGAGGAAACTCTGTGGGTTTTATCCTCATTTCTATGTCTTCAGTCCTAAATACAGCACTTAAACAGATGCTTAAATTTAAGTATGTGAGTAGTCCAATTCAAATCAATGGAGCACTCACATGTTTATAATTAAGCACATGCAAAAGTGGCTTTTCTGGTTTGGGAACATGATGTGTATGGGTATAAGTATATGCTATTAAATTATTCAGGCTACACAGCTTCTGAAAGAATAGTGCTTATCACCTTCAGTGTTAGAATGATAGAATATCTCAAGTTGGAATGGACATGTAAGGATTATCGAGTCCAACTCCCTTCTCTCAGGACTACCTAAAACTAAACCATATGACTGAGAGCATTGTCCAGATGCTCCTTGAACTCTGACAGGCCTGGGGCCATGACCACTTTCCTGGGCAGCCTGTTCCAGTGACCACAATTCTCTCAGTGAAGAACCTTTTCCTAATATCCAGTCTGAACTTCCCCTGACGCAGCTTCATTCCATTTCCTTGCGTCCTGTCACTGGTCACCAGAGAGAGGAGATGAGGAGCTCCCCCTCCACTGCCCCTTGAGGAAGTTGTAGACTGCAAGGAGGTCACCCCTCAGCCTTGTCTTCTCCAAGCTGAACAAACCAAGTGACCTCAGCCACTCCTCCTAAGTCTTGCCCTTAAGGCTTTTCACCATCTTTGTCCCTATTCTATGGACACCCTCCAATAGTCCGATGTCCTTCTTATATTGAGGCACCCAAAACTGCACATGGTACTCGAGGCGGGGCTCTGCCAGTGCGGTGTAAAACAGGACAATCACTGCTCTCAGCCGGCTAGCTATGCTGTGCTTGATGTACCCCAGGACATGGTTGGCCCTTCTGACTGCCAGGGTACACTGTTGGCTCATATTCAACTTGCCATCAACCCAAATCCCCAGATCACTTTCTGCAGGCCTGCTTTCCGGAGAGTATCTGTTTTATGTATTTTTCAGAAGTCAGAGAATTGAAGAAACTAATCCTTTTTGATGAGGCTTGCATTGTATCTGACTGAGCCATTCTTCACAAATAAATGAGCTGAAAAATGTAGCCCTTTATCTTACTCAAATTTGTTGTGACACAGGCCTGATTTTTATGTTTGCCTTATTTATAAGGATCAGATGAATAGTCTAGATGGGCTATTTTAAATCAATGGATTATTTAGACACTGTTCACTTTACTTGCTGTTCATTAATTATGATCTGTGATTAATTACCTGAGTGTTTAAGTATTGTTTCTGTATTCTGATTGGATGTCTGAAACTTCTGAGAACAGGAAAAGAATGAGTCAGAAAGAGTAATTAGTACACCGTCAAAGAGAATGCACTTGTTAACACATGAATGATTTGGTATTAATATGAAAAAATCTCTTGATAATTAGTGCAATTAAAAAACTTCTTGTGTAAAATCCTTAAAACAGTATTTTTGCCATATTCAGCCCACTCTCTATATCCATTATCAAATTACTGCAAAATAGTAGAAGTGCCACACTAATGAAATGAGAAAATTCTAATTCTTCCAGTGACACAGGTTATTGAGCGTTTTATGGTGTAGGTATAGCACTGAAGAAAAAGCCTAGGTGCTTAAGCTGTAGTTAGTGTTATTGACAGAGGATTTCACTGACCGCTTTCAGAAGGTAATGTTATGGTTACAACTATATAGGTCATTAAGTAAAAAGTAGTTTTAATGAGATATCCTAGATGATACATAGCCCTCTGTCTCATACCCAGGTGATGAGCCATAGGGAAAAAAAAAAAGCTATAACAATAATAACAATTAACTGCCCTTAAAACAAAAATGGTAAAAGATTTTTAATAATGCCTAGGATAAGGAGGGTAGCTACATGCAGCAGCAGCAGAAGTGCAGCTGGCATCTGGGCATGAGGGCAGTTGGACTGTGAGCACTTCATATTCTTTAGTTGTATAATCACAGGACAAGAAAGAGCCCGAGGAATGAAAATAAATCCTTCAGGTGGAAAAGAATGGCATAGGAAAAGAAGCCCTGAGATGTGAGGGAGAAGACATGGGTCTGGACCAGGTTTTCCCTAGAAGTCTGATGCAGGCCCTCATCTGAAGGGGTTCAATGGCATCTTACCTGTTCCTGGGGAAAACAGCCCACCCTGTGCTTCTGGTTTGGAGACCAAACTTGCACTTACCATCACCTCTGCAAAGGGTGGACTTCTGTGGTCTGGCATCGGCTCAGGGAGATATCACTGGGGCAAGGCTTAAGCTGCCATCTGTTTGCCTTGTACCTGCCCCAGGGAAGAGAAGGAAAAGATTTAATGTCACTGATTTTACCTTCAAGGTCAAATAGATTTCATTCCCTCCCATCCTCTGAAATCCTCAGAATTTCAGAATGACATTTTATGGCCAAGAGAGTGATAGGTAAGAGGCATGTGCTGCTGACCCTGGCAGATCTGGGTTTGGGGCAGCAGGCTGGCTGTGGGAGGCAGCTGGCAGCTGCCCAGTGCTGGTTGCAGCCGGTTGCAGCTGGTTCTGACACCACCAAAAGCATCCCCTTGCCCCCGGAAATCACAGCCCTCATGCCATGGCTCACATGTATTTAATGGAGATCCACAGTCATGAGGGGAGGAAGCACATGGAGGGAGACCCTGTTGGAGGCATGTGGCTGGAGGCATGTTACTGAAGGGAATGCTGAAATGGTGGCTGGAGACTCTTGGAAGGAGGCCCTCCATGTCAAAGGGCTGCCCTGCCAGGGCAGGGACACCTGTGAGGGACTGCGGCTGTAAAGGGACCCACAGCAGGGCAGGGAAACTCCTGAGGTGGCTGCAGCCTGTGGGTGGCCCATGCTGGAGGAGGGGAAAACCAGTAAAAAAGGGAGGTGGGGCCACAAGACACCAGTATGCACAGAGGCGCACGGAGGAACCATTATGGACTGGACCCCAACCTGTGAGGCTGCCCCTCGTCTGGACTGGGGAACTGGGATGGGGACATGGGGAGGTGCTTGACTTATCGCTTTTCTTCCCCCTTCCCCACAGTCCACTTAAGCGTTGGCTTGCTTGTTTACATTTTGTTTTTCTCAACGCCCAGATCAGTTATTAGAAATTTCTGGTAATGGGCGTTAAACTAAATTAAGTAAAAATCCTCCAAGCTGAGAATATTTTGCCCAGGACAGGAGGGCAAAATACGTAATGACAAAATCCTGAGGTCTCCCCTCTCACTGGCCACCCCACAGTGCTCAGTGACAGCAGAGAAGTGGGAGCACAGGCTCTTCAGTGAGGGTTTAGCACCCATTCAGGAGATTGAAAAGCTGTACCTTCAGCTGTGTAGACTGAGGCTCTGATTCAGCTAAACATGTTGTAACATCTTCTTCTAATAAAAATGGAGGAGGCTGTAAGCAACGATCTGGTCAAGGTTTCCAGTTATGGTTTTTAAATGTACTCATGGCTAGATAGCAACAAATGTGGCAACAGAAACATAGCATTTTTATACTACATTCACTATTTCCACAAATATGAGTTTACTCCAGTATTTCTGTTGCACTACAATGATGAGTCCCTCATGCTTACATGTGTGAAATCACATTATGTCGTGACCCGTAACAAAGTACAGCTTGTGATTCAATGGGGATGACTCAGTCCTAATCTGCATGCCAGGCAGATGTAAAATAAGAGGAGTTTCTGTGAGGTCTGCAGCCAAAGTTTAAAAGCGAAATAAAACTCAGCCCTCCTAATGAAAATATCCTATGAGGAACACATTCTCCTTCCTTTACCAGAATTCTAAGACACAGAGAAACATTATATGCTTATACAAAACGGCAGTGTGATCAAGCATAAGGAAGAAAATAGCTGTTTAAGCCATAGACTTGTATAAATTCAATGATGGCTCTCCTTCATTGTCAGACTTCCATTGAATACATTGATGTATACCTCTGTATAACCTCAAAATGTTGCATGGCTCTTAGTAGCAGGTTGTCTTAACACACAGAACCTGTATCATATATTCCCCTGTCTCATCTCCTACATGTGCTGGGCTGTACCATGCAATTCCTGAAGATTCAGGTATTTCGGAAAGCTTGCATAAAAAAGAGATGGGAAGACATGAAGTATTTGGTGTCTTAATAGTCACAGAGTTAATCTTTCACTCCACAAGAGAGCAGAGTGCAGTGGCAACCATGTTGCTAAATTTTGTTCACTATTCTGGAACTGACAGTCGGAAAATATCCAGGTTTTGGCTGGTTAAACAGTTATGCCAAGAAACACTTGTTCATTGAAAGAAAGCTATAGAATCTTGCAGTCTTAGGTCTTACGTGATCTTTTTTGTAATTATCATGTGTTTAACAAAATACAGCATCTAACTGTTTTATACTGAAATGGGGTGTCATGAAAATGATAATGCATTCAACATAGATTTTTCTCATACTGATAAAAGCAAGAAGCAGCTGCACTGGAAAGTGAGTTACACTACTGTGAAAACAGCTCATGGTAATGGTCAGAACCAGGACCATGTTTCCTGTCAAATGCACTCTGATTATAACTGAAAGCAGAATTTGAAGTTGGCAATTTACTGCTGAAATGCTGCCTGTTATTTAAAAGGACATTTGTTTTGTCTAAATGTAGTTTTTACAAATTTAAGAACAAAATCAGTGGTTCAGAATATGCGAATATTCCTTTAGCTAGTGGAAAATTAAATATTTTTGGCTAGACATTAGAGCCAGTTTTAAAAAATGTAATACTCTCAGAAGAGAACACCTAACGTATATTGAATACTAATGAGTGGGGAAGAAAAAAACCTGGTTCCTCTGTATTCCAACATTTAGCTTAAAATAGTCTTAAAACCTCCAGCTTTTAACATGGGCTGACGTCATTTTGAAGAAAGCTTATCACTATGCTAGAGAAATTGTTGGTGCCTTAGTTGATTTATTGTTTTGGCATTTAGTTGTTTAGAAGGCTTTGTATAGGAATTTGAAGTATTCCACTGAAGCGGACTGTATTTTAAATGAAAGCTTATCCAACTAATGAGCTTGATAGGAAGCTGCTTTCCCTCTTGAAACCAAAATAAACCATCATTTTGGAGCCATTAAAGTGTACAACAAAAGTTTGCTATTTAATTCTTTTCTGGGTGACATGTTAAAATGTGTTTTAATACTTGGTGTTTTTTTCATAATCAATGTTTCCCATGTTTTCTAGGACTATTCTTTTCAGAGTTCTAGTGAAGAAGACTCTTTTCTTCATCTGAAAAGCTCTCCCACATTTGGCTCATGAATAATCAAGGTATTTGAAAGTGTCTTGGACTTTGTTTTGGAGCTCTGACATATCCTGAAAAGGTTCTGCCACACATTACACAGCAGGATTTCAACTACCAGAGCATAGTAAACAATTAAGCTTCATCTACATTTTACCATTAGGTTTCACTTACATTTTGCTGTGATTTTAGCATGCATCAAATACTTTATTTTGCATCTTTACTAAATCCACAAACCATGAATTTAAGCATCCCACATTTTTGACATGTTATTCCACATGCTAAATGTCAGCAGTCTACATTTGAACAAAGCCTAGGAATTATACAAGAGTGAGCTCAAATTGAAATGAAATTACTCTGAAATCTAAAAGCCAAGCTAAATCATTTACAGCAACTTCATAAAAGGCTAAGAGATGAAATGCAAATTCTCTCTGGTGTTAAATAAAATATGTTTAAACCATGTCATATATTATAAAAGTCTCTGTTGGTATATTTTTGAAAGACTGTCACTTTATTAAAACATAGATGATATCTGTCAATAGGAGATCAATATGTAGTGCTAGATTCTAATTTTAAATTGTTAGATAAATGCAGAAGGTAGTTAAATAGAGAATTTCATGATTATACCCTTTGCCAGAAATGGTGTAATTTTAACCATGCAGTGTAAAGTAATATTTCTTAATCTTTAATTATATTCTAAGATTTTAATAGTTAGATGACAGACTATCTATGGAAGAATTACTGTCAGATGTTTTCCTTTTAAACTCTGGAAAACAATGCTCTGTTGAATACACATCAAGCATTTATTGCTCCCAAATAAGATTTTCCCATGTTCAGCTTATTTTCTTTTTGTAGTCGTCTTACAAAACAGTGCTACAGCTGCTGCAGTGTTTTTATTGTTCATCTCTTTACACAGAATTTTTCATCTACTCAGAGTATTTCCATTTTACCAAGCCTCTGCTTCTTTTCTTTCTCAACGTGGAAGTAATGCTCATCTGTAAATGGCACTTTTGCTCAGCACAGTAATGTGAGAATTCATGTGGTGAAAAACCCTTGTTAGGTACAGCATCACATGCAGACTTGTGATGTTGTGACTAAGTCCTTCTTGACAATGCCAGTTTTGTGTCATGAGTTCCTATTTTAAATATTAATAGGACCTAATGGGAAGAATGGAGAGCCAATAGTGGGAGCCACTACATCCTATTCTGATCTGTGCCACTGCAAAATCTCAGGCTAATCACTACATTTTTTTCTGGTCTAGTTAGCTGTTCTTCAAAAAGGGAATATATCCTTACCTCAGAAAGACTGTATTTTAGATTCACCTCCAGCTTTCTTGGTGCTCAGGAATTGGCGTTATCAGAGTGTCATCAGCGTGGCACTACACCTGAGCTGACAACCCATGCCAAGAGACAGGATTTAGCAGCAGACATGGTGCAGAGGTAATTTAGGATTACTGCACCCATGTCTGAGCTAGAATCTCTGAATAGGCTGCTTTGCCTCTCATAGGTGTACCTGGTCTCACTGCTGTGAGCTTGGGCGTGTTTGAACCACATTCTGTAAAATGCCATCTATAGCACCTTTGGTCCAGGTCTCCTAAGCTGAAGCTTGATGGCAGATAACTCAGTAGAGGCCACAAACTATACTTGCAAAACTAGATTTGCAGTGCTACACCTGTGTTGTCTTAGACACCACATTTGGAGTATAATTATGAGCATTTGATCTGATGATTCCCAAACCAGTCATAGTAATTGACTTCAGATACCCTACCTGCAAAACCTTGGCATGCCTTCAAGCCTATTACTGAGAAAGCTGGTTTTTAAAGGATTTCTTGTAGAAATATCTCAGAACTGTAGCAATTTTTCCAAGGTCAGTTCTTTCTTCATTAAGACAATTCTAATATATCCATTACAAAATGACTGCATGGCCTTTTATCATGCCTTTACATACGACATTATATTGCTTACACCAAATTCTACTTAAAGGGTTTATTGCAACAGCCAGATTTTATTGTCCAGTAATCAAAATGCCGCTTGACTTTTTACTAAAAAACCCAGCTGCTATTATAATCTTATCCCGTTGCTTCATTATTCTGTAATTTGAATTAGATTTGTGGCCAGTTTGATTACTTCTACAAAATTATATTTGTTGAGTAACCTCTCTCTCACTGCTTCTTTTTTACCTTTAACTAGTGTAAAATGAAACCTTTGGAATTAGAAACAAAAACCCACCAATTAAAAAGATAATTGGAAAGTGCATTTTTTCTTGCCAGTCATTTGACTGACCCAGGGATACAACATAGCCAAGAAATTCTGTTGGCTGGTTTCAAATGACATCTCACATCAGGCAGAATTTGCTTTGCTATTGGTGATGGAAAACAAGGATAAATGTTGTGCATTCAGTGCTTCAACTCCAAACAAATGGAACAGGTACAATGTTCGCACAACACAGACAGCTGGCTATACCTGTGCAATACAGCTGTACCTTCAAGCTCTGAACAGACATATATTTACCTTTTCAAGAAAATTGTTGGCCCACAATACGCTCTACAGCCAAAGACAGGCCTCATCTCAGCCATCTTTTACATTTTTCACTTGAAATGCCGTCTTGATTCTGACCTCAGTTGTCAGTGTAAACCAGGAATAATTTCCCTGAAGTCAGCAGAGACACACCACTTTGCCAAGGTCAGAATCAGACCTTGCGTGGGAGTCATGCCAAATTTGGTACCAAAAGCTAATAGGTATATCACATTCAGAACATGTGGTAAATATAGGGTCGAAAGATAGATATTTTATGTCATTATCAGACATGTACACTGCTCTTTCCAAAGGAAAATGTTGATCTAATTGACTTCAAAATACCTTTCAGCAACAGTTGCCAAGTTCCCTTTATGGAGCATATGGAAGAATTTTATTTTCTGTCATTCTCTTAATAAAAGCAGATTCAAGGTGGATCAGAGAAAGCATAGCCAGATTTTTAAACCTCTTTTTCTCCCACTCTAGTGCACCTGCTTTGACACCTACAATAAATCCTAGCAAAAATTAATAGGCATCTTAGTCCACAGAGCTGATTAAGAAAATCCATGTTTTATATGTTAATTCACTACGCATTTTCCCATTTGCCCTGAAACTTTCTTAGATGTCTAATGCAAATAAGTGACTGTGTAGAAAAGCATCCCAATCTGCAAAAGTAAGTACTTGGCTCCTTCTCTTCTGTATCATGATCTGGAGATGAAACGGAGAGATGCCTAACCTCTGCTGGAAAAGCTCAGCATACCCAGAGCCCTAGCAGCACTTGCGACAGCACACCAAACGTATGGTAAAGGGGCAACCAGTTTGTTAAAGCACCATTAAGGGATAAAGTGGGTGCATGATCCCATTCACATTTCAGCCATTTCCTCTGCCCAGGACACTTTACTGCCCACGTGGGGCAGAACAGCATGGCTAGAGGCACTCGCTGCCCCTTCTGTGCATATTGGGCCTTGACTGACCCCTTGACTGGGATATTTGACTGACAGGTCAAAACTTCCAAAATCTGTGAGACCAGGAAGAGAAAGACTAGGCCTTTACTAGCTAACTGGTGAAGACAGACTTTCAAAGGAATTCTACCTTTACCACTCAGATGAAAAACTGTTGTAGCACTGGTCCAGGACTTGGGTTACTTGTGCACAAACCCCTGAACTGCAGCAGCTTTACTAGGTGACCCGAAGCAAATTACTTATTGTTTTGAGCAATAGGTCCCCAGCTGTACAATATGGAAAGTGGCACTTCCATCTTGCTAGTGATGAGAATAACTCTAACAGGGACCATGAAGCACTCACATTCTACGGTAATATGGTAATAATATCATGGGAATACATCCTCACAATGTAAATAACATGCAAAGCAGGGAGAACCCTTGTTGCTTAGCTTCATCTGCTGTTTTTTGTTTTATAACAATGGATGTAATTTTTACTACAACACTTTGGCTTACACATCTGCCAATATTTTTGTCACAAACCTGGACTTTTACTATTAAAACTGTGCTAGCAATTCTTGGAATCAAGAATAAGGCAAACACAGTTTGGAGGCTTGTACACAAATAAAAATTTTCAGAGACATTTGCATTGGTTTTTATATAGATCACTATATTGAGGCTATTGCCTTGTTAGTCTTGACAACATGCTGCTGAAGGAAACACAGCAGCTGTAGGGAAGTTCATTCTTTTCCATCAAAAATGTATACCTAATTAAATGGCACTGCTTTTGCTTTCATTTTACCTCAAGCCTCCATTTGGCAGGCAGGAACAAAAAATGGGATCTTGTACCATGACAGTCCTTTGTGCAACAAGCTGAAAAAAAAAAGCTTTCTATTTTGACATAATCAACAATTCTGGTGTTCATAGGCACTGTTCCCCAGGAAATCCATCTGAAAAGTAGTTCTGGTTCATAAAATGAGATCATTTAATATTAATCGTTGCAGATGCATTAGTCAACCTCAGGTTATATTCTAAAAGAAGGGTTTACAAGCAGTGTAATGTCTTTTAGTACAAAATACGCTCTTGCATTCTGGTGAGATCTCAAGTCCTTACATATAAAGTTATTTCCTGCAGTGGCTCCAATTTACTTTTTCATAGTGTTAGCAGATCTCCAACTGTGATTTTCTATATCTGTTGCAAATGTTCAACAATTTACAGGAGAAATTTTAGGTCATGGATTTTTTTAAACTTTAAACATATAAAGATTAAAGAATGAATGTGCAATCAGCATATAAAGAAACCAGCTTTTGCAAGAATGAAATAGATGGTTCAGCTTCTTAAACCCCAGAGGAATTCATAACATCTACATTCACTGCTACCTCTTTTCTGTGTACTTCCTTCTACTAAATAGGTTCCCTAGAGAGATGGTTTAGTAAACTAGAAAGTATAGTGGTAAAACATTATTTTCCTTTCTGGCATGACATAGATAATGCCCAAGCCCTTGCTTCCAATAACAAATTTGACACTTTCTATTACAGCTAAATTTTTCTCCTTACTGTTCCTAAAGGCATAGGCTCTTACCTTCTTTGGTTTAAAGCAGGAGGTACATCTAACCTCTGCTACAGAGAATGGAGGCATTAAAAAGGTATCCCTTCTGAATGGTGTCTTCATGGTGTGCTGTGCACAGTGGCTGAGCTGGACGTGTGGGATCCTGAGCAGAAGTCAAGGAATGGGTGTTTCCAAGTTTCCAAACTCCTCTGCATTTACATTTCATTACACTGAAAATCTCCCTTGGCTTAACTAGACCCGACCTGACAGTGACTGAGAGAGGAATGTGCACAGAGGTGCAGACATTTCTTCTTGGCCTGCTAAATTCACCGGGCCTATTAGGGACCTCCCCAGGACGGACAAAAAAAGATGCATTTTGTGCTTTCATCTGCAGTTTGGAGACTTGTCCATGACTATTTGGGTATATAGACTGTATTTGGCAATGGGGCAATTTTAAATCCCACTTTGCTGTATTCCTTCATAAGCAGTATCTTCTAGAATATGAAACTTATTTGGCCAGGACTTACAACCTTATCCCAGAAGCTCCCACCAAATCAAATGGCTGCAACTTTTCAAACCCACAACCCACTTTCCTTCCTATCCCCATATCCTTCGACATGCAGCAGTCACTGCCATTGTGTCCACTTGCAGGCAAAGTGCTGAAAAGTATCCAATACACGTAAGTAGTAAAATAAAACAATACAAACAACAATTTGGGTTTGATATCTTCAGTGCATAAAGACTTTTATGCATGTCCTGTAGTTACATAGCAGCCTAGCGGTTGTAGTCTATTTTAATTATGCATAAACATAAACCTTTGATTAGAAGAGCTATGTGAACAACCTGTGTGTAGGTTTTGATGCAAACAGACACTCTAATATTATAATGTGGTGACAGTGCTAAACTTTTTTACCAAATCTTGAATTACAAAATGTGTTAGAACAACTCAAATTCATGCATATGTATGATTGTGTGTAGCTTTGCTTATCATCCTCTTTTCTCCCATTTTTATGAGTCAGAAGATACACAAGTATTTTATAATCAAATAAAACCATGTTCATTGTTTATTTAACAATGAGATTTATTCAGATTATGTAAAATCTTAGTTAGAAATAGACATGAATTATGCTCCTAAATCTACATGTTTGTTACCTCTGCACTTTATGTACGTTACTTAAAGTGATACAGTCTCTGAAATAACTTTACAATACCAAAAGAAGATGTGTAAAGGTATTGGGAAAAAAAAGATGTTCTGTGGTATCAGATATCACAAATAGTTGATCCATTTAAAAGATACCATCCTCTTAGTTTATCTGACATTTTAATATCCATATAGAAAGAAAAGCAAATGAAGAATCAGTTTCTTTATAAGTGAATGTTATAGACTTCAGAAAATACAAAAAGGAAACAAATATAGCTGGTTAACTTCTATCACTAATACAGATATTGAGAGAGAGCAGCAGTTTCAGCAGGATGTAACCCACTGCTATTTTATGAAGACAAGATATTCTTGCAGTAATGAATATTAGCATGTAATACTGCATGATCACATAGACCATTTGATTTGAAAGGACAGGAAAGTAATAGATAAAAATAAATAAGTTCAGAGTCAGTGGCACTTTCTCATGAACTATCTGGAGTTCAACTGGTAAACGTTAGGTTTTTCTGCTACGTTCTTGTGCTTGTGGCTATCAAAATTATAAAGGATGTTCAAGAACAAGAATAAAGAATAAGGAGAGTAGGATCACAAAGTAATTACAAAGCAGGCCCTCCTATCTAGGACACGCACACATGCACTGCAATGCTATCTCATAAGGGAACCAGTTGCATTCCAGGCGCCTTTTGGAAGAAAGATGTAGGACCATGTTTGCTCCTATTTGAGGAATGATACAAGGGGTTATTTTTGAATGATTAATTAAAGAGAATCAATCTTTGTTGCATTGCCACTGACATGAAAAGCACCATAGCCGTGTAATAATCGCATGCAATTATTCAACTACCCCTTTGGCAAGGACAATGTAATTAGTCCTGGCAGTGTCGAGAGATTTTCTTTATACCCAGCAAATTGGCAGTTTTAATCAAGTGTTGCTGAAAATTTATCATAACACAGGGAAAACAATAGGTGAAGGTACAAGGCCCCAAGCTGTGTGACTGCTATCTTCGACAGTACAAATTTACAATACTAACAACGTGATGAATATGACCAGTCCCTGAATAAGCTGATTATAATTGTGTATCAGTATCACGGACAATAGTGCTTGTTTGTTTAAAATTATGGCCATAACCCTTTTCATGCCTCGTTACTAAGGCTGCATCAAGTCTTCATGCCTGTTATCGTGGTCACCTGTTATCGCAGCTGTCATAGGTGAATCTGAACACATTTCTCAGGGAGCTGCTGAGCTGTCAGGAAGTGTCACATAGGCCCAAGCCTCAGGCCTGCTGAAAACAAATACAGCTAAAAGCAGGATCCCTCAGCCTTGTTCCGTGACTGAGGTCTGAACTTCCACAAGTTGCAAGAGCCATTCAGAAGCAACAGAGAACTAGAAGCTCTTGGAGCGTGTGGCAAAATGAACCCAGTCTGTTATGAACTCAGTAAGCTGTAACTTATGTTTTGTATCCAGACTCTTGGCAGACATTTAAAAGGGGCTGATGTCTTAAGCACTCTTGAGCCCCTACACTATGTCACGTTTTGTCAGATTGGCTTGTTCCCACTCTTTGCATGCTTGTACTGACTTTCAGCTACTAGGTCAGTCGTGTTCCTGCTAGCTACAACAGATTTATGCCAGAACTGAATTTGGAAACACCTCTTTCATTAGCGTAGCTGGAGGAAGTGCCTTTCAAATTGCCATTTTACAGGTGGTAGGTTCAACCTGTACAGTGTTGACATGAGAGAAATCAGAATTACAGAGGTAGCCACTGGAAAAGACAACACATACTAGAAATGACTGTACATCTGAGATATTAACTGTTCCAAGTACAGAGAGATTCAGCTGTATCTCACATACTGTTATGCTGTAAATGTGCATGCTGGTTTCTTTGCTAAATCTTAACTGAAATTCCGTATTTATTTTTATATCACTTTCAGCATAAATATTTCACTGGTAGGAGTTATTCTGCCAGTAAGAGAGGCAATATGGGCAATGTTCCCAGTAGATCTGTAGAATACAAGATTGTTTTTATTGTTATCTATTACTCTTACTGTGGTTGTTTGAATACTAATTGTTTAACGGGACAAGTGAAAGAAAAGTATACCCTACAAATAGCTTACAATCTAGAAAAACAGGCCTATTCAGCAAGCCAAAATCTAGAAAGGTAGTGTTTAGCCAACAGTTTTCTGTCCATCTTGGAAAGTAACATTTTTTTTTAAGCTGGAAAACTTAACAAGCAGGTATGATCCCTTCCCCACACAGCAGGTTTGGAGAAGTTAGTTCAGGTTACATAAATGTGTATTACTCAAGCCTAGAATAAGGGAGAAAAAGCATACTTTCCCTCATATCTATCGTGTGTTTTTTCACCTCTTTGCAGAGTAAAAAGAGGACGAAAAAGGTCTTTTCAGTCCTCTATTCTTTTTTCTTTTCCTTTTCCTTTTCCTTTTTTTAACAACTTTAAACACAGCTATAACAAATGATGCTGGCCTGTATCACAGCACAAAGAAATCAGCAAGATAATGGCAGCAGCATTGCTCTTTCTGCCTTCAAGCGTTATGTTCAGCTTTTTAACCTACCCATTTCTGCTAGACAGGTTGCCCAGTGACTTCATGCCTTCTACTTTTGCTTGTCTTTTTCTAAAGGAAGAAGTAGTATGTTGTCTTTTAATATCCACTGTCTCTGAGATTACTTTTGAGCTTAAAATGCAAAAGTTTTCCTTAGGCTACATTTCCATTTTCAGTGTTTTATAACCACATGAGTGGAACTGCATTGCGTACTGACAGAGGCATACATTACTTGTGGCAATGTGTTGGTATGTTGCATTGTATTGCATTTAGTGCAAGGAACATCTCGCTCCATCCCTCCATGCACACCCCCCTCCCCCAAAAAAGAAGGAGGGGAGGGAAAGGAAGGGAAGGAGAGAGAGAGTAGAGAGGAGAAGAATCATGGTACACACACACAAGAGAGTTTATGTATAATATGAATAACTTCTACCCCTGCAGAGGACTCTTATTTTACTGACTTTGCTAAAGAAGTTGTCTTGTCAAACATATTTAAAAGCTTTTGCCTCATATGAATAAGTTACAAATGGAAGCAATTTGGTAACAGCATAGCAGAAGATAAAGAAACTCCTTGGTATGGCAGAAGCATGCAAATGTTGAACAAATATAAAGTTACCAAATATCAAATAATTTTGATTCTTCAGCATTACATTTCCTTGAGTACAGAGTGCTGCAACAGCTAAATAATTAACGAAGCCTGATGAGGGTGTTATTCTCTTCTGCATTCCTATGTGATATAAATACCACAACAGCAGTAGTCCAAAAAAATTCTTTTATTTTGCACAGATGGATAGAAAATTTACAGATTAAATCCATCTTGCAATGCGTTGCCTTGTATATACATATATATATATTTATATATTTTAGCATGCTGCTTCCATCAAGTTTTGTCATTCTTTCACTGACTCCTGAGTGAGTATTTCAGGAAGATGGGTAATCACAAGAAGCAGGAAGCAGAGATAAAAAGTAAAGAATCCATTATCTTGGAAGAAAGAGAAATGGGAAGAAGCAGAGTGTGGGAGGGAAGAAGTGATGAGGTGTGGAAAGAGTAAGGCAGGGAGGGAGGAAGGAAGCAAGGAACTGTTCTGAAGGAATTAGGAAAGAGGAGCTGACTGGAGTTTGCAGCTGTATTCTGACCTAGTGGGGATAATGACATTAAATGAGTGCAGAATGCACTCATGAAGAAGTGACCTGAAAACAATGCCAGCAAAATGCAATAAAAAGGACAGAAAACTTCAGAATGCAAAGGAGAAGGAGAAGTTATAAGTGGAGAGGTAGAAAAGAAAGAGAAATGGCAAAAGTGGATGAAAAAGCCAAAAGAGTCAAAGTCTCACATTAAATGTATATAGTATTTGGAATCATTTGTGGTTTTTTCTTCTTTTTTTACTACATGAGTTGAAGGTGTGGGAGGTGATTGAAAGTTTGCAGGGTATAGAACCCCACAGGATTTGGTTGATAGGGTGATAGTAAGAAAGAAGGAAAAGTGCTTCCTTATTGATAGAAAGAGAAAAATGGGTAAAGATAAAAATACACAAATGGTAGAACTGACAAAACACAGAGACTTGTGAAATCAAACTTGGATCTGAAATGTTTAGGTTATCTTTTGGTCAGTTTTCTACGACATTTTTCTTTTAAAAAATTATTATTGTTATTGTTATTGTTATTACTATTATGCATGAGACCATAGGTGGAAATTTTTGATTGAGCACATCTGGATTGAGTGCACAAGGAAGGACATTTAGCCATGAACTTCATCTTTATCAGACAAGCAAGTGTACAGATGCTGAAAGTGCCTACCTGGCCATCCTATATTTAGGGTGGCCAATTACTCACTGGAAATGTGACAAGGGAAAATTGAAAGTAAAGTCTGCTAGACAGCCAATAGATCAGGCTTATATCTTCGTCTCTCCCTTGGTCTGTAAGGAGCCTAGGTATTTTAAAACTGGATTCCAGGAAACCAGCCAACAGGAAGACATAAAAAGAGAGAAGGAAAATATTTTCTTACCATTTTTTCACCTGCATTTTTTTAATGTTTCTCTCTTTCTGTCAAATGCTCCTGATCATCTACCTGGGAAAAGCAAACCCTAGTGATTTCTGCTGGAACTTGCTCCGATTTCAAAGGATTTTAAAAGCCATATCAGAGAAATGAGGTGACTAAACATAGATGTAGGGAGTGAGAATCTCAAAGGCATACCATACACAAAGTTCATAACACCCCCTCCAATTTTATAGGTATGTCGTGGTTTAACCCCAACCAGCAACACAGCACCAA
>JAVKLA010000074.1:20150273-20163016 GCA_034782735.1 Sagittarius serpentarius | reverse complement strand
AACAAGTATGTAAAACTTCTAAAAAGCCAGATGAAATACCCAGATGATTTTCTGCAAGGCCATCTGTCTTAAGTGAAGTTTTCCTTCCTTAGTTCATAAAATCATAACTTCCATCAGCAATAAGACATCTATCAAGAATCAATTACTTTTTTTTAGTTAGGATAATGTCACAAACTTACTCTTCTTTCAGCTCTGTTTTTCCGACAGTAGTCTCTTTTCATTCTGTCATGATAGTGGATAAGGCACTGGGATATTAAATTCCAAAGTTTACCATTAATCTTCCGTATTCTAGTAGTAGGACCTTATGAGGACTTCATTATGTATGAGTCTGTCTCCAGTTTATGAGTTGTTGAATGCCTTGCATCAGAAAGTAAAATTTTCCCTAAAAATTTGTATCCCTAAAAATCTATACTGAACAGCTATCTTGAAAGTGTGTCTATTTTAAGATCTTGAATTATAGACTCTGTTGATGATTGTTTTGCAAGTATCTTAAAAATTCAGTCTGACATTAAGTTAGAAACCTGCAGATGATCTGACATTGGAGCTTTGTGCCTGATGTGAGAAAAAAATTCCAGCAGATCAAACACACTCAGGAAAATCATGGACATTTAGCAATAAAACTTCAGCTGAAACAAGGAAGTTCGGTTTTGTTTTTTAATTTCAGAATGAAAACAAGAATGAAATGGTCATGACCGCTGTGGACAGGATTATCTAAAGACAAATCTTGAGGTCTGTAACAATATCCTTACTTGGGGAAAAAAGTGAGTGAGTGAAAACAGGACAAAATTGACAGCAGAGACATCTGGAAAAAGGGAATCTAAGAACAGAACTGTAAGCACAGCTGGAATGCAGGGGAAATCAGTCCTGAAAGAAAGAACTTGTCATAAATGTTGTAGAAATATAAGGGAAGCACATAAGGTAAGGATGGAAAAGCCATATTAAAGCAGTTACTCTGTACTCTTAAAAGTGGAAAACAAAAGTGACTTGACATGGAAAGCCTGTGATCTGAGACTATCTCAGCAAGATCTTAGTACCTTTCACCAACTTCACTCAAAGTTATTGACACACCACAGAACTGGAATCAAACTCAGGAGCCATAATCAGTTCAGTATTGTTTTAAATAGGAGTTACTTGAACCATATGGCTGCAGATTCAAGTCAGAGCTATATTTGGTGAAATGTTCTGAAAATGTAGAGGTTTCAAAGATCTTTGAAATCTCCCTTTGACTCTCTTTTCTGCACCGTATCAATCATTTCAATAACGTATAAGCACAACGGTAATTTCTTTTGTTATTTCTCTTTCAAAAGTATATTTTTCCACACACACCTCAAAATAAACATCACTTCATAGACTATCCAACTAGCTTTTCCAGTGTCTTAAAAACCTTAACCTTTTCCATATGCAAGAATTGTGTAAAATGTGGATCAGCTCATAGTTGATACAAATTCTTGCAGCTTCACTGACTTCACTAAAGATAGTTTATATGTAACATATATTAGGGTCCACATGTTTCAGAAGTGCTCTGCTGTAAACAAGAAAATCTGAAAACTGAGGAATAATTAGAGAAAAGTGCAGAGAAGAGCTTATTCAAATGGGCCATTGGTCATATAATACCACACAAGTAACGGTTTGGACTTCGTCTTTGAGGTGTCAAGTAAGATACTCAAAAAAATCAATTTATGGATTAAAAAAAATCTCCATCTTAGGAACTTACATGGGAAAAGTTTTACAAGGAAATTCCAGATGATATCATGAATGCTTAAGATCTTATAGCTTTCAGGTGAGAAGCTTTTAGCTTCCCTAGACTCCCTTCAAAACGTCTGTCCTAGTCATGCAGACTCAATTCTTTGGTTTTGCGACAAACTGAAGAGCTAAGACAGATGCAATCTGATGCCCTTGTTTTGGTGGGTAACTTACATCTTTCTACTTTCCATATTCTTGTGAGATGTCCTTTTGTCATTGTTCTTGACATTCACAACTACAAGAGATTTATATGGCATTGCATACAACTATTATTAAATTCTTCAAAAATATTTGAGGTTCTTAAGGCTAAGAACATCAAAGCTAAAAAAGTGTCCAACTTCTGCAATCCACTGCAGTTCTTTGTTCCGTGTTCTAAGTATAATATATGTTAAAGTTAAACCCAGACAATACCCCCACCCCCAGCTTTTGTTCAGATCCCACTGCTGTATGTTTATGCTTCAATGCTTTGAACTTTACTGTCAGTCGTTTCATGGAAGATATGGTAATCAACAAGCATCATCATCAGCAACAGTAAAAGATTAAAATACGTAACTAAATGAAGAAAAAGTTAGTTGTGCACAGTTTTATACAAGCCAGGGTACAGTATTTCAATCCTACTGGTACTCCTAATGCAGCATGAGAATAGAAATAGGCATTTAGTGGTGTTTATCAGATGGTGAAGCAATAGAACTTAAAAAACCTGAAGTGAAAAAACTTACAAATGGCCTGCAGCTAGGATTTAATCTGAATGGCCACTTTGCAAACAAGCTCAATGAATAAAATATTCTCAAGAACAAGGTCAAGTAAATAAACAGACAGAAAAAGCTCTTCTTGTAGCAAAGTGCTCCCCGAACTCATTCCAAATACTTCGCAATTGCAATCAACACTTCTGAAAGGCTTGCACAATTTCCATCTGCTTTTCACTAGAGAAATACAAAATAAGTGTAGGGGTTTGTAAAAACAAAAGGATTTCAAAAATATTGATCTGAGGGACTATATGGTAATAAGAAAGGAATGCTCCAAGGTAAAATGTGATTGTCTTTTTCTTGGCTAAGAATTCTTCTGGTTCACATTTCTGTTATAATGCAGCTACAGTATGTTTTCTCTTGCTGAAATATTACATACACAGTAGGAAGGAAGAGACCTTGGGACTTGGACAATTTGCCTACATTTAGCTCTATTAATATCATTAGACAGGAGAATCAGTGACACTGCAGCTAAAAGCTAGAGATGAACTAACCAGCGCTTTATCTTCTGTTGCCATGGACTACATGATGAACTCTGCAGTGACCTAAATTTATTACAGAATAGCGCTCGTTGCTGCTGTACCAAGCACTCTGTTGCAATTACAGCACATTAGGCAGAGGAGTGAATCTCAAGGGGAAATGTCTAGTCTTTTAATCAAGCAGTAGAAAAGTCAGAGTGGACAAAAATTACACTGCCGTATATATCTGCAGTCAATCTGTACATGTACATCTAACAGCAGTCTTAATTTTGCTCGGAAAACGTTTTTATTATATACAGGGGTCATGACTGTATAGTTCGTTCACTTAATCTTTTCTGTGCTTCAGTCCATTTTTTCCTGTATTATATTCTCAACCTTCCTGAACTTTGTTGGGAACACCAGAGAGTTAAAATAACCCGTTTTAGGATTTCACCTTTAGACTGACTTATTTCAAATTAGGATAATCCTTCTTCTATATTTTGTTGGTGTATCTCACAAATCTGAAGATCTCAGGAAAACGCACTGTGAGCTGAACGCTTGAAGACAGGCACACTGTTCTTGCAAACAGCTTTTAACATTTAAAGGGATCTGTAAAGCTCACCTTACAAGTATTCTGAAATCTGATAAGTCATTCATTTGTTTTAATGGATAAGAGGAAAGCTTTTGTAAACAGAGTGTTTCAAAACATTACTAATGAGTTTTCAAAAAAGAAACACTGTCATTTCTGTAGCAATAGCTGAAAGTGCTGAGGTTTAAAAAAAGGCTAATTTGAATTGCAGAAAAATATAGGTCATGAAATTCAAGGTATATCTTAAACTCTGCTTATGGGCTGGATAAAGGAGAGAGAGAGAGAGAGAGAGTGCTCTTTTTACTTCTATTCAAATGAACAAAAGGATTCCTAATGCTTTCAGGGAAGGTAGGAGCAGACACAAAGAGGCGATTCACATAACCCAAGCTTAAGCACCTGTCTGAGACACCAAAGCCAGGAACCTCACTCACTCTGGGCTACCTGTAATGTGACTGCAGAGGGCTGATCACCTCCAAAGGGCTAATCAGCACCGTGCAGCTCTGAATCACAGTCTGAATGTGCCTCCATCTTTTCTCTTTCCTAAATAAGGTACTCTTTAAGGGCAATTAGGGTCCTAACTTGGGTGTATAACATTAGATACTCAAAGGTGACTGGTGCAAACCCTCCCTGTGCCCAAGGAATAAAAGGGAAATCAAAATAATGAGTGCCTCTCATGACAACATAAGAACATGATCTTGAAAACCATGTTGCAAATCAGGTTTCTTGGTCACTCAGTGAACAGCAGGGATGAGTGTCACTCAGCTGAGTAAGGATCCGGAGAGTTGCAAAATCAAAGGGCTTCTTTTTGTTTTTCTCATTCTCCTCTTTTAGATGTACATGAAAACATGCTATAAACACAGTAGTAAAACAATGTGGGTGCAGAACAAAATAATTTACCTTCCAGTACTTTTGCTATTTTTGTTTTCATTGTGATTTCAGAACTATGGCCATCGCCCCGGGAATAGCCAAGTTACATACCTTTGTAACTCCAGCAAATTAATGATTTACATTTTCTGAAGCGGCGCAGTTCCACTAGAGTAGTGGAATTATAATACATATTTGTAACTACAACACCTTTTATAAACTGTCAGTACTGTTGATAAAATAAAAATTAAGGATGAGACATTGTACACTTATGCTGTTCATTTACACTTTATTCATCTATTTATGCAATGGCTGCTTAATGCCTTATCATAATATTTCACAGTAAGCACTCTGTGGTATATTCTGTGAAATATATGGCTCACCAAAACACCTTCTAAGAGGTGGGAATAGATACACCACATGCATTATCGTGAAGTGTAGACATTACAGGCTCACGTCTTTACAATATGTTTCTTCCCATTGTGTGTTTTAAGCACTGAACAGGCCACACAGAACTTGGAGGCCATGTCAGAAATATATATGAAAAACACAGAGGGAATTGTCCTTATATGTGCAGGCTAACAAATATGCAAATACTAAACCATTTAGCACAGAAAACAGATAACAGTCTTTGAGACTTACTATATCTGAACTCTGTGCATTTTCACAGTCCCATAGCATAAATGCTATCTACCTCAGGTACTTTTGAAGTGTAGCCAACATAGTGTATGAGGCATCCCTTTCTCCAGCACATACTTCCCATCTGTGTGGAATAAGAAGTGTGGAGGACTTGAGGAAATCAGCCAGAGGTAAGCCTACAACACTGTTGTCAGAAGGTCAAAGGAAGATTTGGAGAACTGGAATAGCCTTGGATGCAAAATATTTCCTGAAGTGCAAGCAGAGTTTTGGAGAAAGGAATCTGAGTAGTTTGGAGGCAGAGCTGGGGGAAAAAAAAAGGTAGCTGAGAGGGGCAAACAAGCAGAGACAGAAGGTAAAAAAAAAAAAGAAAAAGGAACTTGACTGGAAAACAAGAGTCATGAATGAAGTTTTCTCAAAGCAGAAATTAAGAAAATGGAATGAGTCTTCAGGAAGAGATTGACAAGTGCAGCTGTCTCTGCGAATAACATTAGGAATCAGAGGCCAAAGACAAAACACACTAGTATAACACCAGCACACACTTGGCACATTTAGGTAATTTCTCTTCTTTAAAGGGAGTCAAAATTATATTTTCAATCTCACTGCACATCTGTGAGGTAGAATCATAAAATTCCATGTTACAAATGGTTGCAACAAGGCATAAAACAGGAAGACAATTTGCTACACTAATTTGGTTAACTATAAATATCACCTGGAATGCTTAACATCCTCTACTAAATTAAGCATTTCTACAGAGAACTGCACTTGGAGGAGCAGTGAGAATTAAGGAGAAAGGCTAAAGCAGACAACCCTTTCTTGTTAGGTTCCATATTTTCACCTTGAAGAAGAGCCAAAACCTTGAAGTAAAAAAAGAAAACATTGAAATATTTAAACCTTTGAAAAATATCTATTTCATGGTTGTGGAGCTGAACACATACACACACATACACATACATATATGTATATGTACATGCAGCGACACAGATGGAATTTTTTTTTCTAGTACACTTTACTGATCCTTATTTATAGTTGGAAGCTCCTTTACTCTTAGGAGAAAAGCTTCAGAGATTTCAGAGGAGCTGAGCTAGCTGGTTTAACTACATTCAACATCTCAAAATGATTATAATGATGACTACACTCTAGCTGCTTGATGGGAACATTTTGGCAGCATAGTAATTCCCCTGCTGTTATTATTTGATGTGCTTTCATGATTATTTGTATGAGGACAAAGCACTATAAAAGGGTTAGACATAAGCAGGTATCTACATCAGCCCACACAGAAAAAAAAATGTCTTAAGATGCTAGTAAAAGAAAGGGAATACGTAAAGGCTTATACAGCTTCTCAGCCTAATCTGTTTTTTTTTTCTGTCTTTATTATGGCATGTAAAACAGCAATCTGGGGTGAGACGGAGGCCAGTGTATAGAAAATAATTGTGTATTTGGCACTCATTTTCAAGTACTGCTCAATGTTTTGGAATCACTTTGAGTCTGCAATGATATTTCAGAGCTATATCACAAGGAAACTGCTACCACATATCAGTAATACTAACAAGGACCAGATTTGTTGTGTGGGTTTCTTCTCTCTGGCTTCCCGTTTAGAGTTGTTCTCATTATTCTGCCTCAAGGAAATTATAAGATCACCTTGATCACCTGTGTTGGTGATTTCCTCCCCTCTTGCAATTACACGTGGCAGTCTTGGTAACTGGAAATAAGACCAATAGTTCCGGGAAAGGATCAGACAAGAAGGTTAGGCTGCCAGCAAAGAACCCTGAAACTTTTGGTTCCTGCCAATGCCATCAGATACAAATTCTGGCAGTTCCCACTTTGGTCAGGAGGATTAAGATCATCAGACTTGCTTATATTATTTCAACAAATTTAGCTAAAGCTACAATCTGTGTCTCTGAAAGAGACATGAATGCACTGAATCACATCAGAAAACACCAGTATTCAGGGAACAAGGTCCCAGCCAATGGTTTAAAGATGACAGCTATGTAGTTTATGAAGTCTCGTTGGGCATCAAGCCCAGCTGGGACAGCACAGCCCATGTCTTCACCAATGAACTCTCCTGTTTCCAGAGAAAGAAGACAAAGCAAACTGCCTCCTGGAGTGGTCCACAGGACAACCTAGTTACCCAAATGTGTTGAGCAGTTGTTTGGTAGGCTGCTATTTTCCATGAGTTAAAAGCATGGTAACAGCTAAATGGTATCAACAGTGCTGATACCAGGACCTGCTAGCACTTCCAGGCACCATTCAGAGTAATTGTATACCATGGTTTTGGAGGATGCTTGTAGGAGTGGACCTGAGATTAGTGTATATGGGCAGATGGTTGAAGGATAGGCAGGGTTGTCGTCATCATCATTCAGCAACCTGACCACCTCGACCAAATACTCCATATCCTTACCTACTTATCAAAGATTCCCATCAGCCCGGGCACGTTAGTACCTGAGATGTTTCCTTTCCAGCAGCTAATGGAATTTGCCTTTTGCTGCTTCTGGGATGTAGGCAGGTATTAAAATAGAGAGAAAACTGAGGCATAAAATAATTAAATTATTTCTGCGAGGCTACAGTCTGTAATAGGACTGGGAATTGGGCCAAGGTTTGCAAAACTGAAGCCTTATCTTACATTCTGTCCACTAGACTATTCCTCATTCTGTCATGATTTGCTTCTCCATGGGAATGCTCAATAGCTACACCATGGAAGATGCCTGGTTTCCTCACTGGAAATACTGCCAGAGATAATCTTGCAAGACTACTTGGTGTGTAAGAGGACCACAGCCTAATTAATCCCACAATGACTCTTTCCTCTCTGTATTTTAAAATTTTGTGGGTAATTCCATACTTAAAAGATCACAGACCTTTCTCTGCCACACAGCTTTCCATATTAACTGACCAATACTTCATTTTTTCCTACAGCTATCACAGTCTCCAATCCTTACGTAAAACAATTTATCTGGCTTCCATTTCTAACTAGCTTCCTACCTTCTGGGCACACAGAGACTCCCAGTATTCCTTGCTGGCATTTGCTAGAGCACAAAAAGGGAGTAGTAACATCAACATTATGAAAAGTATAATGATTCCTGCTTTGTTTTCCAGCAAAACCATGTTCATTCCTGTAACTGGATTGAAATGCATCGGAAAGGCAAAAACTTGTTATGCAGTATTCAGACATTTGCTGAAGAGTCCAAACCACCATAAGCTTAACCTGGACCAGATTTTTTTTCTAGCAGAATTCAAATTAGTGTTTCCTAGCTGTTTTGGGAAAACAGACTGAACTGTAACATTTTTGATGACTGTATTTTTTTACTTTTGCACTGTTTTTTGAAGGTCTGAGCATCAGTACATTCCCAATCCAAGCTTGTTAAGGCCTCAGCATGTATATAATATGACAGATAGTGGCCTGAACAACAGGTTTTTTGCAGAACACTTCTTCAGAAGATGTGGAATTAATTTCTTAAATAGCTAGACAAAAGGTACTAATAAATTACCCTCATCTCATGCTTCTACATTTCTAGCGTATAATCATTACACCAGTATATAATTCAAAGGGCTATAAATGTTGAAGGAAAAAGCATCATATTAGCTTAAAAATCAGAGACATTAGATTGATTGGGAATTAAAGATGGTGACAACATAAATACATTTAGTCATTTACTGTTACACTGAGAAATATTCCCAAGATATGAATAGCACTCCATGATTTGTTCAATGCACCTTTTCCTTTCAAGGTCAATGCTGCAAATTAAAAAAAAAAAAAGAACTAATTTCTCCTTTTCATGCTTCCTATGTCTTTTGAGAGGCTGGTGCATTTTCTAACCATATCACAATGAGTTAGGTTTGCTTTCTAAATGAATTTCCACCAGAGAATTCATTCAGACTTAGCAGTCTGGCATTTTTCAGAAGCAGGCTCAGGATATTGAGCTTCTGAAAAGATTCAATACTAACGGACTTGCTGTTTTAGTATTTGACCACCTCTGTCCCATGTATTATTTTGAATTTTCTTCCCTACATAACCAAACCTTTCCAAAGACAGTGCAGGTACCTGCTTCCCTTCAAACGAGAAGATTCTGGGAGGTCATCTTTCAAATAGACCTTTTCCTCAGCTATCAGACTTGGTTATCTTCTTTCTGTGATAACACTGATTTAATAATGATGAAATCAACAGCCACTGTAGGTTTTTTCCATAGTTTACCCCAAATACATAGTTCACAGATAAAAGCAAGCATGATCATTCCGTATGATACGAATTGATATGAGTACTGAGTTTTGAAGTGTACTGGTCTCTTCTACACTGTATAGGTCAACAACTTCCAAATATGATAGTAACTGGACAGCAGGAGTGAGGGCAAGGAGACCAACTCCTTATTTCTTCCCTGTCATGCCTTCACACAGGGTGAGGATTAGTTGCTGCAGGTAGAGATTAAAGACTCAAGAACCCTTCCCAGGTTCACTGCAGGTAAAGGGCTTGTAGGGTTCTTGCTTTCATTTACTCACCCTCAAAACAGAAATTCCCAACACAGTCCTGCAAACATGGCCATAACTGAAGGAGGTATGATCACCTATAGAAGAAGAATGGCTTTTGACCATTTTGTTTTATATTTTTCTGATGAAGAACACCACCCCCTGTCACAGAGAGCACCACACTGTGTCAGTGGTGATACTGTGGTTTTGAAACACAAATACTTGTCCACTGTGACTTAGACTGATACTACCTACATTATAGTTTGAGCTGAACCTTACTGCTTCCAAAGAGAAAAGTTGATTTTTATACCTGTTGAAATAAGCCAGATGGTAATTATATTAAGTACAGTTTGTTTCTGAATTTATGAAAAAACAGTTTCCAAAATGATGTTGGAAAGATAATTCTGTTAGCATCTACTGTTGTTCTTCAAAAGCAATTGCTACCAATATGCTTTTTCTTGACAAAATTGTTATACGTACTCTACAATAAGCTATCATGAGCACATTTCTTCATGAAACAACATTCATTAAAACTGCATATTCTCTTAGCTGGAAATGACAGCTTACCTTCTAGTCATTTCTCTGAAATACTATATACTTTATAATATGCTGTTGACAAGGCAAAGAGCAGCAAACCAGTTATCTTCTATGGTCAAAAAGTGGACCAAGCAGACCGAATACAAAGAAAATGTGTCAATTAAATGGATACTGTCTCCAGTTAGTGCTTACAGCCATCCAGATTCACAGTCTGTATTTTTACTATTCACATGCTGATGCTCCTTCTTCTCCAAGTCGTTTTCTCAAATATTGATTTAGAAAAGAAAAGGATTAACCTAGAAGTAACCAGCAGAATACACAATATAAATTTCTCCATCTATGGATATGATGGCATTGAGGTAGTTACCCCTGACTTGGGAGCACAGTAGGGACAGAGCAATAAGCTGAAACATGGATTCAAATGTATATACCACATGCTCAGGTGATACAAAAAGAATCACATCTCCCTCACATGCAGCCCAGCACCGTACCAGGTATCCTCCTGTTCCAGTGTTTGTGCTCTGCAACACAGGACTAGCAAAGCCTAATCAGTTTGTATGAAGAATTATTATGAAAGTAATAGGAGTAAACCGGTTTGCACTATAGGGTGTTCGAGTGACCTGGGGACCAAATCACGTATTAGGCATGGTTTTACTGCAGGGTGCCATGAAGCCCTGGTGTTGGCTGGGAACGGCAGCAGAGCCCGTGCTCCCAAACCCTCTGATTTGTTTGTAGGTGTGCGACTCTCCTCTCTGCATTTTGTCATGGCTGAGTCCAGCCCTCTCTATTAAGGAGGCAGAGAAAAGACAAAAGGTTTTTAATTTTGCCCAGGCATTGCTCTCAGAGGAGAGTTGCAACAGGACCAGGTACTCAGGTCTGGAAGGACACGGCATGAAAACAGCAAATGGGGAAGGGATACAATTCACATAAGCAGCTTGTTTTAGGTAGATAATCACCTGCTTAAGCCAAGCTGCCTTTTTGTCTGATGTTCCTTGCTTTGCAAAACAGAACTGATTTTCATTAGTTAGTGACCAATTTCCTAATCAGATATCCATCTGTGTTTTTCCTGCTACACCACTGCATACTGTACAGAAGGTCTACAAAGCAGCAACTGAGAATATTTGGATGATTATATCTAATTGATTTTCGTATGTTAAAGTACTAAATGACTAATGGCTGTTTACCTGGCAACCTGCTGTGATAAATACTAGCACCATATTTTTCCTTTCTATAGGTCACAGCACTGAGAAGTATCACCCTGGACAGCTCTAAGCTTTCAGTTCCTGGACACTTTGTGACTCAGTGACTCTACCTTTTGTTATAGAGGAGGATGTTCCAAAAATTATTGTCATCACTGCAAATACACATGGGTGTAGTAAAAAATCAGGGAATAAAGTTTGTGTGTAAGGGAAAACCTGCAAGGGGAGAGTAAATAAGAAAGGAGCTGCATCGGAAAAATTCTCTTTTGCACGATTAGGCTGAAATGTGATATTCTGGAAGCAAGGAAAATACTCAGTTTTAGAGATTTTATAATGCAGAAAAGGGCAACTATGGTTAAAATTGTACGTGTAGTTTAATCTATCTTAATGTAGTCTCTCATGAGTACTATCTTAATATGATGCATTAGCAACTGCACAGCCCCCCCAACTCACTTTGCTGCTGCACCTGCCCTTGCAAGCTTACACAAAAGCTGTGATTCGGCGTAATTTCTCTTTTATCCTAAGTCTATCTGTTCTGTTTTGTAACTGCTCTTAACCTGGATTTCCTGGAAGACTTCATACTTGATACTGTTGGGTGAAAAACTGCACTTAAAATTAAAAACAAATCTTCAGACCACCTGAAGAATTCTATGAATTTTGCATTGGTCATAATTTTGACAACGAAAAACCTTAAAAACATGGAAAGAATCAAAACTTTTCATTCTGATCATTGTAAAATGACATTTTCAGTACTTCATTTTATAAAGCCTCTGACCTTCTTCAGCAAAATACATCTTTTGATATAAAAGTGATCCTGCTGAATTCTAATTTAATGAGAAAAAAAACATTTCTTTGTTTGTTTCAGATCAGTTTGAAGCTATATATTACTATTTTATTGTTAGACCAGAGATTTAAAAAATTGATTATGTTCACTTAGCTCACACTTTGGGATAATAACTTAGCTGTGCCTCTGCAGCGGTGAAAAAATAAAGCAATGAGAATTTGGAATCTGACAGAAGACAATTTGGCCTGTATGCATCTTATAATTCTAGAATGAAACACATAATTATGACAAAATCTTAGAAGGGATGTCATTTCTTTTGGGTCTCAATTTGCAAAGTCTGAGGGGCAATTATTCAGTCCTCTGAGATGCCAGATCCTACTGACTGCATGTAATGTTTAGGATACGTGCAGAAACATGGTCAGATTTTAACCAGATTTCAACATAACAACTGTTTCAGCAGACCTTTCTTCTGACTTATATAGTAAGGCTGGTTTTACTTGTAAACCATGTTTTAGCACTGAAGGGAAATAACATGGTTGGTTAACCACAATTTAAAAATAAAGATGAAGTCCTTGAAAATAACCAACATATACAAAGAACCATGGGAACCTCAAAATATCATTTAGTTTTCTTCCTGCCCAAAGGCGGGATCAATTATACTATTGTCAGCCTTGACAGATGTTAGTCTGACTCTTTCTTAAAGACTTCCAGTGGGATGGGGGCGGTGGG
>JAVKLA010000074.1:20091274-20125944 GCA_034782735.1 Sagittarius serpentarius | reverse complement strand
CGTCTTTGTTTGTGTATCTGCTAGCCCAAGAAGACTTTGGGTTTTTTTGAGACGTGTAGGCATTTTCCTGTTCCTCAGTAGCTTCAGGAAGAAAATGAGTCCAGAGACACTAACGAGCTAGCTAAGCTCTCGTCTTCTATTTCTGTTGGGACAGCTTAGGGAAAGAAGAACACTTACATTACTGGCAGCAAAAAATACGCCTACACAATAGTCTGAAGCAGGTGGATCTGGAGTCAATTTTTGTGAGTTTAATTTAATGATGGACAAGAGTGAAATAAAGTTCAATAAAGTTCACTCTTGATCCATCTCAGATGTAAAGTCAACAGGGATTTGCCTGGCTGCACTTTATTTTAGACATATGTCAGCTATAACAGAGACCCCACTTTAAAGCGTAACAGTTGTTACATCATGCAGATGTCTGATGCTCCTTGCCCAAGTCTGTGCTTCAAGCTCTTTACATAGTGCAGTGAGAAGCAGACACAGCATTTTCATCTGCATCTGAAAGAAACTTTCTCCAACATTGCTCACGCTTTCTAACAAAATTTAACTAATTCAAAAAGAAACAGGAACTTTCCTCAACACTAAGCTGAAAAAATATAGGAAAATTCCTTCAATATCACTGTTTAAAACTTCAGACAAAAGTGGGCATAGATTTCTGTTTCTCTTGTCAACAGCTCATCCAGTGATGAACTATTCATGAGCTTCTTTTCTATCAGGGTCACTTCAAAAGATGAAAGCAAGGTCCTTGAACGTTTTGTGGACAACATCTGGGTGAAATACCCAGCATGTGTGAATTTGGATTGTGATAATAAGGTCATCAGCACTATACTCACTTAAAACACTCCACCTTCTGATTTTCCTACATAACTTATTCTGCATCTTCCTTGTTGCAACTGTATAGCATTTTGACTAAAAAAAATTAAAAAAAAAAATGTGAGGACATTATCAAACAAAAAGTACTGATAATACTGGGAACAGAATCTACAGGAGGAATTACTAAATTATGTCTTCCTGTATGAAATAATGAAATAATTTCCTCTCCTGGGGAATTGAACATATACACACATAATCCTATGGCTTCCCACCAGCAGCCTATATCTTTACTCTTGCCATATACAGTTCAGCTTACCATTCCTTTGTGTGTCTACCATACCCTCAGATACGATGTCCTATTATAAAGCAGATCAAGATATCGTTTATAAGATATACATATGTGGATTTTAAAAAGCAAGAAAGAGAGCCGTAGTTCAGTCGCTCAGTGTGTTTTTCTGTTTTTTAAAGCACTCCAGAAGAGACTGGAAGGGCGCTGCCCTTCGTGGCAGGCAGGAAGGCAGACAACCCATCAGGGTGGCAGAAGAAAGAAGCAGCCCCACAGCTCACCTGGAAGCACTGCCGCAGTCCCCGCTGGAGTATGAGTTGTATATACAAGCAGTAGTTACAGCTTTTTGCATTACACAAGTCCATCGCACGTCTGGATCAAGGGCATAAGCGACATGAAAAATTACCCATAAATAAACAGAGAAACCCCACGTCAAAGAGCTCCAGTTGCCTCATAGTTACTTGAGACTTGAGGGTGAGGTAGGAAACTTCAGATGTACAGTTACTGTCCCTGTCTGTTGCTGACATTTTAAAATCTGATGGTCATTTCATTATCTAAATTAGAAAATAATGTCTTTTTCAAAATCACCCAGAATTCACCCAGGCCCTCAGATGTTTGCGATGAGGTGCTGTAGGTGCAAATCAAACGCAGATTCTGTAAAACAGCATCCTGCTAATGCTGGCCCTGAGGGAGCTCTGCACTGCCGTCGCTGCCCCAAAAGCACGTGGCCCTCTTCTCAGCCCAGCCAGGGGCCCACCCGGGTCCCTCTGTCCCACGGTGGCACCAGATGCACAGCACGTTGGTGGCTGCGGGTGGCCTCCCTGTCCGGCAGCAGACAGTGTGAGCAATGTGTTCTGCAAGACCAGGCTTTACACTGGCAAGTCCTCCCTGCACCCCTGACCGGTACACGTATGAGTTTACAAGACCAGGCCAATGAGTATCGGGTATCCACTGTCACCGGGACAAGCCCTGTGAGTCTCCACAGCACACAACTGTATTCCCCCCTAACAGCTGTCAGATGTTTTCCCGGAGCAAGCCTATGTAAGTAAAAGCAGCTTGAATATAGCTCTTCAAGAGTGTTTGTGTTTCATGAGGTGAAGAAAACTCTTTCTGGTCCAATGGAGACTTTTAACTGAGTGTATCATAAAGGATTTTTTTCTTCCTCTCTCTTTTATATCATGTAGAAATGTAAAAGTAATGGTAATAGGTTTTCCTCTTTGCTGATAATATAGGGTGTTTCTGACAAGAAGGAAATTCAAGCTGACACATTCCTGGCTCAGTTCAACTACTCTGACTGATGTGATCTGGTTACCTTTTCCCCCTATTTTCTTTTTAAAAATATATTATCACTGGGAAATCTGCACCTCAGAATGAGCCATGTATTTCTGTTACAAAGGTCAGTCCATTATATAATTTTACACATATGTCCAATACAAATCAATTCTGTTTGGCTCAAGTGCACCTAAAGAGGCCCAGAGCACATTCAATCCAAATTGTATCACATTCTCCTCAATCAAATTCCCAAGAATTAGATTTTTTTTCCAGTCCACTGGAGTTAAATAGTGTTAAAATCTAGCTAAACACTGGAGATAAAAACATTTCTCAGTGAGCTGACTGGAATACTTCTAGGTGAGACAGACACAAAGGCACCAAAATGAACCCTGGATTTTGACAACCTGCAAAAAGGCACTCGGTTACTTTATACAAACAGTCACTACATGGTAATTAATATTTCATCATTGTTATACAGATTTTCGGTAGAATTATCACTCTATTTATATAAAAGTGAAAATCAAAACACGTTGCTCTGTGCTGTGCAGATAGCATTTATGAACCTCAGCAATATGGGGTATGTTTGTTTAATTTAGACTGCAGAGTTAAACATTTTGTAATAGAAAGCGAAAAAGGGATCACTAACTTCTGTAACGATGTACCTACCAGTTTCAGTTATTCTTTAGTTTAAAAATTAGGCAGCTTTTTTTCTCTTTGATAGGTATCTGAAGCAGTTTAGCCGATGTTTCTGTTAGCTGAAGAGGCTTCTGCCTTTCCCGCTCCAAGTGGATACGCTGCTTGGAAAAGCTCCTTGGTAGAAGAAAACAAGCACTTCTGTTGGTACAAAACCAGGCAGGTAAAGGACATTTTTACAGCTGTGTTGGCCACAGCCTGGCTCCACCTAGCCCTGGGTTTAGCAGCCAGGGCACACCTGCAGCCTGGTGCTGGGTCTCCCTGCGGGAAGGCCGCTGCCTCCACTGCCGGGCAGCCCCGGGGCTGCAGCGGTGCAGCCCTCTGACCATCACAGCTGTGCCCCTGCAACCCCGGGGTAGATGCAGTTCTACTGATTAGCTGGGGCTTTTGTTAATCGAGCGCGTTTCACTCAGCCCACAGCCTTAGTGCGCTTGCCTAAAGCGCATCTTTGCTGCTGGTTGCACTCGCTCTCCTGTCTCAGACCAATGCTGCCTGCACGGATAGCACCTTAAGCAAGGCCTAAGAAGACAATTGTGAAGAGGCAGACGCTTACTAACAGGTATAAATTATTCAAGAACGAAATGTTCAAGTACGGTCATCCATTTTTCTGCGATGGGTGAAATCGCCTAGTTAGTATTCAAGTGTTACTACCTAAATAAAACTGATTGATGTTAATTGAGCAGACTGAGAAAATTTTATCAGGATGCCCAAATTCTGCTCCTTCTTGCTTAATCAATCACCTCTCTGCTGAGCTGTGTAGCATTTTGCCACAAAAGTCTTAGCAGAGAAATTGGGCTGTGGCAAAATGAATAAAACATTTGCTACAGTGCTAGAATAATGACCCTTAAGTGCCTTAGAAAAATGAGCTGCATGGACTCTGTCCTTTTACACAGAGACTGGGTCGTACATTGGGAAGTAACTACTAATAAGGTAATACAGATGATGTTTAAGGGTGGGGATAAAGCAGGGTACGGACCGCTTACTTGAAGTGTCAGCCCAGTCCACAAATACCCGTCCGTGGGATCCTGAGGTACATGTTTGTTTTTATCCCCTCTCCTCTTTTCTGTTGCAGGCAGTTTTTACACCGGTGTTAATCACCTTCATCTCTTCTCTTGCTGTTTTCATGGAGCTTATTTTGTCACCATAAAGGCACTGATCAAGTGGCAGCTGGCAGGACACAGCTACTTACTTTGAAGCAGTGGGAGAGTTGCAGGGCAGGGAACCACAGTGAAAATCTGCATCGGCTGGCACTTACAATACCTGAACAATTCATAAGTCTCCTTGAAAAGGCAAAGAATAGTGGCTTAGATTTCCTTACAGAGATGTCGTTTTTATCTGTGGCATAAAGTAGTAAAGGAATAAAAAAACCCCTATGTATTAAGCGTGCTTAAGAAGAAGCTTATTCAATGATAATTACAGAGAAACGTAAAACCAGTGACTGAATGTTGGGGGATTATTTACTGTCATTTCAAATTAACTTACTTCAAATCCATCTAAAGCATACTTGAAGTTAAGATGAGGCCTTTCTTCTGATTTCTTTTTTAAAAGCAGAAGAGAGACCAATGGTTTGGGGGGGGTGGGGGGTGATATTTCATTAGATAATGTAATTGGTAGACAGCTGCTGAAAACAAAATGCTCCTTTAAGAAAGCAGTGATTTAAAAAATAGTGTGAGGTCATGTAACCTCATTATTCTCTTTACATCTTCCATTAGGTCAAAATACCAATACCTGTTGCAGTCGCTTTCATCTCAGGCCGCATATGCCACTGCGTCACGTTCAACTCAGGCTTTTTTTATTCTTTGGAAGGATTACAATCTGCCACACCACCGCTGCGTTTTCATTACGTTGCTGTTCTATCTTTTAGAGGAAATCAGTTTCACATTGTGTTATTCTTATACTCCTTAACAGGGTTTAGAAAGCAAAAGAAAAGAGGAATCCTTTTAAATTAAGAGGTCCCAGTTTGATAGCACTACCCAAATCCAAAAAAAAAAAAAAAAAAAAAAAAAAGCAAGCTTTATTATCTGAATAGTTTGCTTGAAAAGGACATGCGGCAGTGGAACGTTCAAATCCCAACTGTCTAAGCTGAAGTCATTGATGTGTATTATCTGCAGGCTGCTATCATTAATAAGGCAGCTTTAAAAGGACACTTCTTAGAGCCTCGACAATTTCTTTGGGCTAAAACTCTGAGGACGCCCTCTCTATCCTTTAGCTGAAAAAAGAAATCCTCTTGTGTATGAACACATATAAAAAAGTTGTCTCCTCTTGCTGTACTTTCATAAAGTCTTTTTCAGAGTTTCTTTGCTTGCCGTATAATTCCCTTTCTGTACAAGGCTAAGACAAGACCATTTCTGAGCATTAACACAGGATGATAATAAAGTCCTCCGACAGATTAGTAGCATGAGAACTGCTGCAAAGGCTTCCTTACAAGTCTTCCTTAGATATCTGCTACTGCTTTCCTCTGCCTCCTTAGAAGGAAGATTTTATATGAAAGCTTAAGGTATTCTTTCTGATGATTTTGCAGGAGTTAATGTTGGTGTAATGACCTACAAGTATCTTTGGTTTATTTCAAGTATTTCAAGCAAGATTGTCTGAGTTTTCTCCCTCCTCTTTTTCTTTTTTTTTTTTTTTACAGAGGGAGGGGAAGTTAGGACTTTTCACTGTGACTCCCAGAATGGAATCTGGTTCTGATAAATCGTTGAGATGAGCTGATTCCAATAAAACAGCAGTATTTTCCTTTTGCTCTCGTTTGAGTGTGCTTCCAGTCACTGGGAAAGCAAGCTCCCTTCTTGCTGTAGTGCACGTTTGATACAAAAAATTGCAAATGATACAATATGAAGCAAAAGAGGGCTTAAACAAAATAACGATTGATACAAAAACTATTTTTAGTTTATGCTTTTTCAGTCAAATGTTGGACAAAAGCATGCAATCATTTTAATTAATTTATTGTCTAATTGTCATTGTCAGATGTTTATTTGATTGTAACTCTACTGGTGTCTGACTGGGAAAGGGATATGGTTTCATGGCAACAGAGGTATATCTTAAAGAGGGTACTCTACCACAAACTTCTGATGAAACTCTTTTATTAAATGACTGTGTTACACAAGAGACAGAATCGCTCAGCTTGTTCAGTCGATGATATAACCTGAAATGCCAAAGGTTTTGCAACAAAAATAAAGCAACTTCATTCATTAAAAATTGATTCAATCAAGGGAACAAGGAATCAATGTCTCTGCGCTGCAATGGAATCTGATAGCTTTTAAAATATACATCTCGTATTACCGCAATTATAAAATAGCCATAACACTCTATTTTTTTTAACATGTTTAGAAATAAATTACTCCCAGAACTATGATGTGCTATGTTATCTTCAATGCACAGTGAATATTAATCATTGTAAGTCAGTGAAAAAATGAGATGTTAATAATATAATGGGAACTATCATCTGTAGTGATACCATTCATTAGGCAGACAAAATTCCAGGCGGGAAGCACTGAATATAGCAAAGCTCTGGGAAACATACTAGAAGGCAAAATTCAGCTCCTGGGAATGGTCTAGAATGACCTCTCATTGTCTTCAAATCTCTGACTCTGAAACTAGACATTAGGCAGATGCTGGTCACAGGCTGCAGCAGAACTTCCTTGCTGCCTAGTGCTCAGTAAAGCGAGGAAAGGGGACACATGAAGCAGTTCGGGCAAAAGGAGAAACATGCTCCAGACTTAGCTTCCAAAATTAAATAAAGTTTCCTTCACTTCATTTGCTTCCAATTTCTTTGCATATTCTCAGTTCTATCACTGTATAGAGATGGGATACTGTAGCACTGCTCAAAAAGACCAGTTTTGCAAGAGTCTCACCTAAAAAGGGTGTCCCATCAGTCCATGACTATGATTTCATTAATGAGGTTTTCACCCTGGTTGTACATTGCCATGCGTTTTGATTGTTTCAGCTGTGGTTTGGCTTAAGATGTGAGATGAACTCGCGCACCTGTTCACTCAGTGACAGCTTTTCCTTTGGACTTCAGAAAGCCTACATGTTATCCTGCTTTTTTTAAAATACAGTGAATGAAGCCACTCTCTGAATTTTGCTAACAGCAAATGGACTGTGAGCACCCAGCATGGTGGATTTACCAGCATAAATCAAAGGTAAATACACTTGAGCGTGAGAAATTACACCTATATAAAAGCCAACCAGGACTTAGATCTGAATGAATAAATAAGCACATCAGGGAGTGATTGTACGTACTTGTGTTCTGCCTAACACATTCACACATTGAGAAAGCATGTGGACTGCAAAAAAAAAGATCTGCCTTTCCTTGCACGTAGATTGCTCCACATTACACTTCAGGCCTCAGAAACTAATAACTGATTTCCAACAATTCCACAAAGACTAACATTACTGAATTTACAGTTTAGGAAAGGAACATATAAGGAGCCTGTTTTGATATATTTCTGGCAGTGGACCACTTCAGTCAAACCAATCACATCCTGTCTAGACATATCAAAAATACATATGATAGGTCCTGACATAACTGATGCACTCTTACATCAGGAGTGTTTAAAACAGCCATTCTGTGAAAAGTAGCTTCTTAATAAACATTACTTACAATTAAAAAAAAAAAAAAGAGAGGAAAAGGGAAGAATCTTGACAATGTATTTTATTCTAATTTGTTACTCTGCGATTGATCAGCATTTTCCATATGTACAGTAAAGTATCTGACAGACCTGTACCTGCCAAGGATGCCCCATGAACATTTTCTCTGTGATAAACTGTCAAAGACTTAAAGACATCCTACTTGTCTAGTCTGGGCTCCCCTTCACAGTAAAGTTGTTCTATTCCTTTCTCCAGGGGTTAAGACAATATGATTTGGATGCTTGCTAGATGACCAGTAGCATTCAGAAAAATAAATTATTTAAAAATTCTGTAAGTGTAGCGGAAAAGAAAGGACATCAAGTTTTTATTAAAACAGATAACGGGATTGCTATCAGTGCAGCCATTTCCTATTGCCTGCTGAGCACAGTAATGAGGATTCAGGACTCTGTAAATGATACACTGTCAGAAAAAGCCTCTGGATGCACAGCAAGAGCATCACAGCAGCTTCATTTTCCTGCAGAACTTAATCTTATGAAACATTTATTTAAGAAACACCAAGCAATTAAAAACGTGTGTGTGTATATGTGTGTGGGCATGGTTTTTGAGAAGCCTCACTTCTTAGAGCTGAATATACACTCTTGCAAGTATCCCTAGAATTAAAAGAAAATGTCTTTGAAAATGGTAAGTTAGAACTATATATTAGTCTATCCTCCAAAGAGAGATTTGTGCTCAAGATAATAAAGTCCATAAGTTCTGAGGTTAACTATATGTGCAGAATATAATAAACAGTAATAGTCACTGCTTGTCTCATTTAGCGTGCTCAGTTTCTGCTTGTAGAGGCAACATTGACCAGGATTGTCATAAGCTGGCTATACAACTGAAAAGAACTACTGTAGGATTCGCATTATAGTGCCGACAGGGTGCAAGCTGGCAGAAGGCATTTGTCCATCAAAAATTATCCTATACCTGATTCTCTAGTCCCTTCTGCATATTTTCACTGGCTTTCACAGAGCTGCCTCTCAGTCACTTTTACTTGAAAGGGGAACGAGACCCCCTGTTTTGTGATGTTCACATGAGGTTTGGTATGTCTTCATGCCCAGCTATATTTTTGCACTGAGTCCAGAAGCCATACTCATACTGTCCACAGCTCTTCAATGCCTGGCAAGTTGTTGCCTTCAAAGCAAGTCTGAAACAGCTATTCAGACTTCTTCCTCTTCCTCCTAAAAATGGAGAAATTGGAATTTAAATACTGAAACAATTCTAATTTTCTTTGATATCTTTCCCAATTGCTAACTACCAGTATTGTTTCAAGACTAATTCTCTTTCCTATTGTGTTTATACCATGCACTTTTCATACTATGGCATTCCTGCAGCAGTTCCCATTCTCCATCCTTCTGATGAGCACTAGACAGGAAAAAAAATAGGTTAAAGTGCTGCCCTTCTTTTCAGCCTCTTCTGATCAGAGATAAGACTGTGCATTTGGAAAGATTTAGAACATCGAGTTTATTGACATTGTTGACAGGAGAGGAAAGGTTGTGTCACTATCAGACCAAGCTTGTCCAAGCTTATTCCTTACGGTAGCTGGTAGTTTAGGGCCCACATGAATGTACCTTCTTTGGTGCAGCCCAGCATGGACCCAGTATAGGTGCCCTGCTACTATATTATGATATCAGGAATACAGGAGATGTTACACAACATCCAGTTACACCAGCGACAGGAGAAAAGCAGAGATGCCCAGTCTGGGCTTAATCCAGCTGCAGCAAAAAGAGCTGAACACAAGTGATAAGTCGCCAAGGACACCTTTTACTAAAGCTTTAACTCTCATATAGAGCAAACAGTGGAGCTAAAGTTTAAACAACGAATGGCCCAGGGTGCTTTTCCTAAGCCACAGAAAAATTATGTTTCTCCATACTAAATATAGCCCTGGCCCACAATTTTCTGCCATTTCTGTCTTCTTCGTAGGAACAAGTTTATAATTTTTATAATTTCACCCATTGTTACTTGCATTTTCTCATTCCCTTTCATGGGGCTGCTTACAAACACTATGTGGGTTACACTTGGCCAGAAGAAGAAACACTAGCCCTGTTCTCAGTCGTGTACCCAGACAGGTTTTTTTCATTCTGTGCATTCCTTCATAGCTTTTCCTCTTTAGTTAAGCCTAGTGCTCAGTTCTTCTCCCCACCTTTCCCAAATATCAACTTATATATCAACATGCAAACACCAACAAAAATGCACATTATATTGTGAGATCTGGTTTCTGCATACCATCAAGAGCTGACTGCACCACTCAGGATTCCCCTTTTCGGCTTGCAGGGTTAGCTGATTTGGCTTTGTGGAGGAGTGCAACAGAACAGGAGCAAAGTCGATCAGCTTTTAACGTTTCATTTAAAATTCAGAGCACTCAGGGACTATGACTGAGCCATGCATTCAGAATGAGACAAAGCAGTAAGCATGAAGAATGTAAAATATATTAGTCTTCATTTAAAACCAGGGAAGTCACTATTCCTCTTTCATATACTTGATTGGTAATTTTGTGTGCATTAGTTTCAGAAAGTAATGTTTTGTATGAGTAGATTTTGCCAATAAAATGTCACACTGACTAAGATGAGGACAGTAAAATATATCTAGCTACTATTTTCACATAAAATAGCAATAGATTCAATATTATGTAATTACAGAGACTGAGAGAAATAGAGTGTAATGAATGTTAATATGCTTTGTGCCGTAATACTAAGCGTTATCAAACCTTTTATTTATTTCATTGCACTGCAAATATTCTTATGCAGGGCAACGCTTTCAAGGCCCTAAATAGTAGGAGTGTACAGAATGGTAGGAACACACAAGGATCATCTGGGATCACAAAACCTAACATACTTTCATGTAAGCTGTTATGAGTGAGGGCACTGAGAAGAAACAGCAAATATTCAAGTAGTTCTCTGTGTGCAATTGGTTGACTTTGCTAGCGTTAACATTAAGCTGTATGGATAAAACAGGAGTATTGGTGGCTGCTGGCTTTTAGACTGTAATTATGATTACTGTCAAGCAGTGTCTTGCCAGAATGTGATAGATATACCTTTGTGTATTGCCACTTAAAGTACAGTTCTGCTGTCACCTATAGACTGTATTTTCTTAAGGAAATTACCCAGACATGGAAAATTTTTAAAATCCAGTGAAAGGAGCAGTGCTCAAGGTTCATCGCTTGCATACAGAATGTGAGAATAGCTTTCCTTCAGTCCAGTTCATATTGTCCAAGGGACATAATAACATAATTTTTGAACAAAGCTATGTATGACCTTGGTATCTCCCTGGGCTCGATGTAGAAATTCCATAACTTGTCTCAGATAATGAGTACATCTTTTTACAGTCACTGGTATAAAAGTACAGTGCTCCATGTTGGTACCTGAGGAGAACCTTACTGAATACTTCAGTCTGGAGAAGCAGACCAGAATGTACGCTTTCTAGATATGTCGAGGGAAGCTTCAAAAAAAGGCCTGCATTTTGCACAGACATAAGGTTTGGGGGTTTGAGGGGGGTTGGATTTTTTTTGAGAACAGATCTTTTTTGTTTTGAACGTGGTCAATGATTTCCCTTTCATTCCTTTTCTGTGGCATAGTGGGAACTGAGGATACAGCACCATTACCTCCATTCCAGCGGTGCTTTAGGCTTACATCCCCAGTTCAGTAACTGCCCCAAGCATGTTCACAGATCCATTCAAGTCATATAATTAAACTGTGTCTATGCCTAGGCGCACAACTCTTGGGTCAAAGCTTACACAGTGCGTAGAGAGGCAATAAATGCCATGATAACAAACCTCTTTTTGCAGCTGTCCTGCAGGGATAGTTAATACTAAAGTGGCCATCATAGAAAAATCTGCTGTATCCATCTATAGTGGATGCTTTGGGAAGAAGTGAAATCTCAGTATATTTACTTTAAAAAAAAAATTTAAAAATACTAGTATTTTTTGTTAAGCAGATTAATTTACAGACTCACACAATGGCTTTAGAAAAAGTGAAACCAGTTTGAAATTAGGGCTGAAGCTGAAAGACTACAAAGTAAGTGCTGGTAATTTGCATAGGTGATTTCCTCCCTCGGGCCACAGCAGCAGTGAACTGAAATTCATTCACTGGAAGGTGTTAGGAATTTCACAGAAAGCGTAGAAAATGGTATTTCCAAAGATTCTGACACACAACTAGTCCTTCAAAAAGTCAGGATCCATCAGTTTAGCTCTTTAGCTTTTCAGCAGTTTCCGTTTGATCTTAGGCCACGGACTTTGGACAGAAGCTTCAATCACAGTTCTCAGGCAAGTGACTTGATGCCAAGAACAACTTTGTTTGGCAGCAGGAGCTGACACATATGCTTTAGCTCTCCTGCAGTACCACGTGTCTTCCAAAAACTGTGGTTAGAGACCGTAATAAAGATCTAACTGTTACAGCATATTAGTGAGGAAAGACACAGTCCCTTTTTTTTTGCAAATTCTGAGCAAAACAAACAAAGGAGAGGAGGGAGGACAGAGTCCCAGCTAAGGCAGCCCACCACTTGGTGATTGGGGCACTCTTGAAAGACACGGGACAACCCTCGGGTTGTGAACTGTTCTAGGGCACTCACATAGCTTCTCAAGAAGGTTTTAGGAACATTTTACTGTGCTTCCCTTGCGTGGTCAAGGGAAGCATACTTAGACATACCCAAATATTCTCCCAGAATTCTTTCTTCCGGCTGGTCTAACATCTTGTCCCAGCTTCTGCAAAAGCATTGGTACATACTACTCCATTGTAGCTATCAACATTTAACAGTATGTTAATTTAGGAAACAAAATATTTAACAAAAAGAATTAACTGAACTTTATATCACTTGTTGAGTACAGAATGAAAACTGACCTAAAAAGATTATTTGTGTACCTGGTTAGCTATCTAGGACCTTATGGTAAAGTTTCAGCCACTAATTTGTAGAACAGTTCTTTAACACCTTAAAAATGATTTCTTAGTTATCTTTTTTTTATTTTATTTATATTTTCCAGCTGTGATTTTGTGGTGACTTTACACCTCTCTGGTTGGAACTGGATGCTTCCTATTGCCATTATTTAGGCAAGGACAGAAACTAAATCCAGTCTTCCAATATATCTTACAACTTTCATAAACTATTGGTTTCCCAGTTGTCTTATCAAATAAAAGTGTAATTTAGTAGGCTGATGAAATCCATGCTGCTTTACCCTACAAACTGCTTTGAAGAGTAAAAGTTTAGGGTTTATGGCAAAAGAAAACCAAAGCAAAAGAAAATCTGAGCAAGATGTCTACACAGATTCCATCTAGCCTACCTGATGGGGCTTTTATTTTTATCATGAAATCATTCTTTGAAAATTTGAAGATTTAATCTTTGAGTAAAAATATCTACACAAATTGTACATGAGAAGAAAATGCAAAGAGTACATATTTTTTAATAACCTCACCAAAAGCATCTAAAGAACACCCATATCTCAGTAGCTCAAACATACATTTCATAGTATCTTTGTCATAGTAATGGCTTTCTCTAAATAATGTTTGTTGCTAGACAAGGAGAAGAGCAATTTCATTTCACTGATAATGAAGCAATCTTCAGCAAGATGTCAAAACATCCTAAGTGGTTAACGACATTTTTTGTGATCCATCTGTTGGCCGTCCTTCCCCTTGGGACAAAAAGGGAATCCTTTTTATTAAATGTAAATCAGTATTTAGATAAACACTAACCAGATGAAGAGGAAAACACTCTGACAGCCTTCAGGCTTAGGGACTGTAGCTGTGCTCAACCACGGTGTAAAAGCAGTATTTTTTCACACAGACAACCTTTGTGAATGTCTAGCAGTGTGGTTTCCTCGACCTCCAACTAAGGAGAATCCAGATACTGGTTTATCTAAATAATTAAATATATATCTATACGCACACACCCCTATATATATGCGCACACATCGTGTATCTCCTATTTCGTCTTTGTTTTAATCCCCCTGGACACCAATGACAAGGAGAAATGTACTGTGGCCTTAAAAGAAAAGGAAGGGGGAGGGATGTAACAGCATGAGCAGATACTTTAAAGAGGGAAAACAATGACTGCTCTCCCTGGAGGCTGTCGTGGGAAGGCTGGCATATGCCAGCTCTGGCCCAAAGACAGCCAAGGGACCTGGAGGTGCCAGATGCGTCTGTGGTGTACGATGATTGTTCAGGGCCTAAGCTTGCAGAGAGCTGCTTTACTCCGTGCCTGGCTCCATTCCACCCACTACAGTAGCTCTGACAGTCCTGTGGCCACTTTGTTTTCCTCCCCCTTTTTCTCCTCATTGTCAGATCTTTCCTTTCCAAGACAAAGTTTAATAGGAAAAGTGTTTAAAAAATGAGATTGTTGTAACACAAAAATACTCCTAACAAGCTAATAACTAAACTATATCTTACTTTTTTAAATGTGGGTTATGGTCTAAGTCATCAGGCTTTTTCTGTGGGCACTTCAACACCATTTTCTACCGATTTTTGGAGATTAAAAGGAGTACAATTGTATATGTAAACTCTTAGCTCAGTTTAAGTCACTTAAATTCACAACCATTAAAATAGGACCCACTGTCAGAGAATACTATGCTGTACTTGCCATGGTTAAAAAACAAATTACTTGAGAGGTCAGTAAAATTTGCCATAGGACTTATTTCAGAGTAGTGAAAATCACACCAAAATGCTTGATGTGCTTGGGCTACCCAGGCAATTCTGCCACTCTCAAGACCTGCTCTCACTGTCATCTTTCCTAGCAGGATGGGGAGATTCTGAGAAATGCCAATAGACTGGTCTTAGCCACCATCATCTCAGCACATCTCAGACTCTTCCCTCACCGTAGCACTGCACATATCCAAATGAATCTATTGCATAGACACTGTTTACGTTGCACAGAAATCAGCAAATCACCAATAAGAAAAGGAAGCGTTTCCTGAAAATACTGAATTTACTGAGGATAGACAGAAAGGCAGTGCAGAACTGCACAGCGAGTCCAGTGCTTCTTGGTATGTGCATCTTGGTATTTGGGATTTAGCACGTCAGTAAGTTAATCCATGACCTCCAGGAAACGTCAGCATAAGGGAAGGGCAGTGGCATGTCACCTTCCCTCCATGATGGAAACACCTCAACATCTCAGAGAACATGTTTGGATGCTGCTGACTATAACGAGTACAGAGCTTTCCTTCTGTAAACAAATCAATGCTTATTTGTTTTAGAAATTTTTATTTCCTGAACTAGTAACAATAGCATTTTTTTGCTTGACCTGATCTGGAGGGTTTTGGCATGTGCAATGAGCCTTAAAGATCCTTCCATGTTCCTGTTCATTTGAAGCCAGTATCAAATGTCTCAAGATTTTCTCATAGACTTCTCAATCCTTAAATGACCTTCCGTGTGCTCTCAAACGTGTTTTCATCAGCACCCGAATGAGCACCATCTTGTGGTCTTTAAATAAATCCCATCAAAAATATAGTGTTTCCTTGTAAGAATATAATATTGGCTGAAAACAAGCTGTCCAAACCACCATGATCTAATATGTTTCCTTTGCTTTGTGGGGTCCTATCCTTAGCAATAGTTCTGGCAATACAGTAGTTCCCTTTTGGTAGGAGGCAGGTTAGGTTTTCTATGACACTTTTCTTCCGAACTGACAAGTCTGGAGCTGAGCACTCTAAAGCACTATGACCAAGTGACCCTGAGGATTTGCACATAACCATCAAATCCCTCCCCAGTTTGTTTTCAATTTGCAAACCACAGGTTTGTAGCTGAAAAAATAATCTCTTTATTCATATGTGTTTCACAGCCCCCTTTTGGCAATGTTAATAAATGGCTTATGGTTGGTTTCAGCTATCAGTAAAATAGCCATGCACTAAAGTGGGGACAAAAAAAAGAAATGAAACTTCTTATACCAGTGAACTAAAGACAAAATGTCCTCCTTTCGATGAATTTATTGATATTAATTTTTTGTTAGCACTGAGGCTAGATACTCCTGTCTAGTTCAGAAAAATAAGCAAGAGTATGCGTGCTAAGAGGAGCTCACTATACTGGCTCTTCTCATTGCATTTCTGGTTACACAAGCAGGGTTGTTTGTAAAAGCAAAATCTTCCCTTCTCTCCTTTCCTGTTTTTAATTCCTCAGCTTAATATACCCAGCCCTCAGCCTTTCACTTTCCCATCCCTGTTTTGGTTCATCCCTCTCCCCTGAAAAATGCATCTGTTGGGTCTTTTAAATGTGAGGTTGAGGCTTTCTGGTGAGGTATACCTTCACTGTTGGTAATCTGAGCTAAAACCCATGCTAAGGTCAATGATTTTAGGGTGGTGGGGAGGGCAGTTCTCACCATGTTGCCTGTGTGAGGAGTGAGATCAGGTTTCTGTGAATCGCCCTGTCAGAGCAACAGGGTAAAACTTGAGAGGTTTGGGTTCAAACTGCCAGATTCCTCAGCATTTATAATTTTGTTGGAAAACTTCCCAGCTTCAGTACAGTGATACAGGTATTTCCAGAGTTACATGAGAAGCATCTAGGCATGACTCTGCAGAACAGAGACTACAAATTCAGTTTATTACACAAAGCCTGGATGCTGTTCAGCTGTTACTTAAAAAAAGTAGTCTATCTCCTGTCATTTCGGTTAGGTGGGATATAAAGCACAAACACACTGTTAAGCTGCACCTGTGAAGCTCTTTGTGAAAGTACCCAGCATAAAGAGGATAAGAGGGAAAAATCAATAATTTTAAATCCTCAGCACATTTTGGTAACATTTTCCTTGATTTCTCAGTCATTAGCTAGAAAGATTCTGTATTACTGCTCCTTTTCCTACCTGCAACATATTTATCTTTGTACACCCTTCCCCTCCCAGCTCCTGTACTTCACAGGTGCAGCTCAGTGCAAGCCTCTCCCTCCCTCATGAGCGTGGCTGGTCCTGGCAGTGATTAGCTGATTGATGGGCTGTAACAGCATGTTTTGCAGAAGGGCTGCAGAGCTTCACCACTCCATTTTTGGCAACGTCCAAACCTCGCAGCAGCAGCCTAGCACAACAGACCATCCCTGTCTCAGGAGATCTAGTGGTCTGGGACTTCCAGCAGCCTTGGATCAGCTGAGTGTGGCAGGGGCCCATAAACAGGCAAGAAACTTTGCTGTGCTTTAATTAGAACCGCAAAATCTATAGGCAACTACAAGGGAAAAGTCTGCATCTACCATAGCTGGAGAAAAAAGTGTTGCTTCTTTTGGCCAAAGGGCTGAATTTAAAAACTCAGTTTGTAATGCGATTAATCACAGAAAGAACTCTAATTAAAACTATCCACTTTTTTATCATCTTGTTTGTAAGAGGTACTGCAGGATGTTACGTGGTCATACCTAAAGATGTCTAAGTAAATGCTTGGAGTAATTATTGATGATTTCAAATTAGTGTTAGTGCTGATAGAGTAATATACCATCTTCTCCTCAGGGCTGTATACCTTTTCCCATAGAAAAAGAAATTCTAATACCTGTTTTCTCATAAAAATTCTATTGAAATATAGTATTCAGTATAACTACAATCTGCGTGCTTACTATGTAGTCTATACTTGAAACTGTGAGATATTTATGTACATGGACTAGCCTTTCCAAGAACACATCCATTAAACTCTGTACTTATTTTCTGTATGAATAGATAAGTCTTCAGTAACATTTTGGAAAATCAGTGTTGTATTAGTTACAGATACGTACAGTCTGATATCCTTTTTCATGTTCAGAGACAGAAGTTTCCAAAAGAAAGCCTACAGTTCAAAGGTTTATGGGATTTTTTTGTTACATACGTTTTTCTTGTTTGGTGTATTTGAAGATTTTTTCAAACACCATTTCATCATGATAGGTCACATGCTTTACAGTTTGCTGATATATTACTGTACTTAAAAGACTTTTGTTCTAAAAAAAGCACTTAAAGGTTCTACACAGGCATGAAGGTTAAAAAGGATATTTTTTAAATGAAAACTTGGCAAAAAATGAAATACTTTGGGAAAAGTATAAAGAAAGAGAAGTGACTAGACTTAGGAAAAAAGGTTTACGTCATACAGAAAGAACCTGTCTTCTAAGTCGGAGCTATGAAAGTGGAAAAACTGCAAGAGCCTTTAGGAAAATACTGAGATCAAACACTCTGGGGCAGTTTTTCATCATAATGCTAATGGTAGGAATTATCTGTGCTCTTCCTGCTAGTGGTGATGAAATCTTCCTGTTCTGAGCAGAAGTGCTGTTGAGCATAAACAGAGAAGTGTTGAATCACGTGTAGATTTCTTTAATTGAATCAGCTCTATACTCAAGGGAGTTAGTAGCAAATCTGTAAATCTTTATGGCCGTTCTCTGCATTTGGTGAATGACTGAAAGCCTAGCTCTTAGTCTCATCAATGGCAACTTTCTGATTCACTCCAAAGGACCCATGAACAAAACTGGTGCTGGTAGCCCAGCAAAATGAGCCGATTAAGTACACACTTCAAGGCCTACCACAGATTTTTTGTTGTTGTTTTAAATTAGTCATATTTTATAGTAAGTAAAGAAAGAACAGATGAGATCTTCAAAGCAAAACAAATAATGGTTAAGTGATACCCTGCATCTTTCCAGTGGTACAGAGGCAATACAATGCTACAAGATAGTAAAAACAAGGGAGATCTCAATACATTCATCCAGTTATTGTTCATTATAGTTTTAGACACTGGCCTCTTTGCACTGTGTAGGTTTTGGCCAAAGAAAGGGGCTGGAGAGGGAGAAGGAGAATGACCCACTAGCTAAGTGTAAACAAAGGGTACATTAGGTTCTGTCCCACTGTGGAAATGGGGTCCTATAAGTGTTGACAACAAATAGGTTTGAGTGCATGATTTAATTAAGACTGCTTTCAGTGGCAAAGCCAGTCATTCATGCAAAATGCAGTGGGGTCACATTGCAGACCAGGCTGGAGAACTGGTCTAGGTGACTTTTGGCAAAGTTATTTGAAATTCAGGTCTGCTTTCCAATCCAGGTCACCAAGTGACCCACACATACCAGTGCAGGGATGTGGAGCTGTCTCAGGACAACTGACAGCCACCAGAAAGCTGTCTCAGGACAACTGACAGCTGCCAGAAGAAGTGCTTACTAGACATTACAAGGCTTCTTATTTAATATATGTCTGCCAATGAAATCTCAGAAGGAGAGAGGAAGAGTTTTTAAGAAAGTGAGGTGGGTAACTTGGGACATTGCAAGTTTTCTTCTCTTTGAGTAACTGTGATTCTTACGGCTTGCATGAAGTCCTTTATGGCACTTCATCCCCAAGAACTGCAATGGCCAAACCGCCACCTCCGCCTTACTGCCTTAACTTGAACACAGCAGCAACAAGAGGGTGATTTGTAAACAGATTTGGTAGACAGTTCACAGTTACAGATAGAACTGAAAGAGGAAATAAAAACCAAATATATTCAATAAGCTCAGAAAGGGGCTTTTCAATAATCCCAGCAACAGAAGAGCATAGCAACAAAGACTGGGCCAACTAGAAAATGTACTCCTTTGGCTTGGCACAACTGACCTAAAAGTGACATATGTGCTAAGCTGAGGGACAAGACACTGACCTTTTTAATCAGAGTTATGGATCCTGTTGCTTCTGGCATATATTTTACCAGCCATTTTCTGAAAGCAGAGTTCAACCCTTCCTTTAACAGACAACCAGAAAGACTAAATTACTATCAGTACAATGAAAACGATAGTTTTCTTCAAAAGAAAATGGTACTGCTCCTCTTGCTGCCTCCCAGCATGCGGTTTGTTGCAGCACTGCTGGATAAAAGGTATTTATTAAGAAAGATAGAAAAAGCAGAACACTAAAAACTACCTCATGACAAAATGAAATGTTAACAGTGATTCCTATACAATCGTGCCGATGTCAGACTTGGGGAAACCCAAGGGGATCACCCTGCCCTGAGGCAGGTGCACGTATTCCTCACCCATCCTGTGGCAAGCCACACTGTACAACTCAGCAGACAGACCCAAAACTAGTGTTGACTCAGGATTGCTGGAAGAACTATGGTCACACAGCTTGAGAGTCAGTTTTTTCCAGCTGAATGCTGGAAAAATGTTTTTTGTACTGCAGTGGGATTAGTGGGGGACAGCTCTACAATACACACTGCAACCCCCAAAACCTAAGCATATGATAGCCTGGTCAGTTTTTCTATTAGCCAGTGACTAGAATCTGTGAAAATGCAAGAACTAACTAGTTTACTAAGAAAAATGCCAAGGTTTTTTATATCCCGATAGCAGGAAATGCAGGATATTTTCCAAAATGAGGTTTACATTTGCACTAAGGTCTTACAAGAAGAAGAAAAAATTTTACCAGAAGCTTTCTATCCAGCACTGCTCTGGAGTTTCTCATCACTACACACTTCTTTTTTTTCTGTTTTCAAAAGTACCCTTGACCCATTATAGGCTACTCCTCCCTCCTGCCCCCCACGCAAAAACACAGCCTAGTGATGGAAACCTAAAACTCATCTGTCAGTAAAAGAAAACAAGATATAACACTTCTGAGGGAAAGAGAGAAGCACATTTCTTTCTTGTTTTTTTCTAGTTTCCCTCAAAGGCAATGGTTACAAAATAGAATTTTTCAGTTACTAAACTCACTTATTCCTTTTGTTAAACAATTCAAAATGACAGAGAGTGAGAGCATGTGTAATATAAGTTTAGAAGTGTCATTTATCACACTTCAGTTTGGGTCAAGGTTGCCTTCTATAATGTCTAAGATAGACATAAACTCAATCTCTCATAACTAAGGGGTAATAAAATACTGAGAAACAAGTTGTGAGATTGTGCAAGCGTTATAATTTTTTTTTACCAAGAATGTGATTCCAAGAAAATTTCTAAAAAGGGAAGGGGGAAGGGAAGCAGACAGTCCTACAGCGATTCACACCTTGATTTCATGGCTCATTCACTTCTGTATCAATAGTGTCCACACAAAAGATGCACTATTATTTCACATGATGGAGGGGGCAGCTAAATGATTGGCTTCATTGCACACTGCAGCTACATTGACATTTGTAAAAATGTCCAAATCCAAAGGGATAAATAATTCACAGCTTTGCTGAAAGATAGCACTAAAGGGTTTTGATAGGTTGATAAAGAAGAATGCAGCTGTAAAAGTCTGGCACGTCCAAGCTGCAGGGAATTTGTACAAGCCTACTGTGTCCTCACTTTTCAAGAGAAATGTTAAACTAAAACCCCCTAAATGTTCTTTTTCAGCTGCAAATGATCCTTATGATAAAGCATGAGAAGATTAAAAAAATTAACAAAAAAGTAGTAAAATGGGTCTGTAAAGGAAGCTTCAGGAAGGCATTGAGGGAGGAGTATGGCTTGTGTTTTTCTAATTATTTCTTTAAACACATTCTTAAATGGGAAAGAGAATTATAACGTAGAGTTCCTGTCTCTGTGATTTGACAAATCGACAATTTGTCCATTGTAAAACTAATGATATGTTTCATTTATTTTCACTTGTTCTTTTAATAGAATATTTTACTCTTAAAATTGCAAGGACAGCTGAAAAGCTTCTTTGAGATGGCAGCAATCTGTGCATTACAGAAACATCTGTGAAGCCTAATTCTGTTAACAATGAATGTAATGTCTTTATTTGTTTCTCATGGTATCCTCTGCATTCCAAACACTTGAGGATACTCACTCAAATAGACATTTATCTGATTTTAACCCTGGATGCCTCTTGTCCTGTCCACATTCCCGCCAGTCGGAGACGGGATGCATTTCATAACCAATCTTCGTAAAATAAACGGACAACTGTTGAAGAATAAAAAAAGCAGTTGATTCTCTACCCAAACTACAAATTTTCCCCTTTAAGTACTTCACTCCCTGAAATGACCGTAGGACTAAGCAATACCCACTCTCCCACATACTGATGTGGCATATAGAGCCTGAAAAGACCTGGACTGAGGATCATCAAGCCCAATCCCCCATGTTGCAGTCAGTTATGAGCACCCCCTTTGCTAAAAGGTCCTTCTTCATGCCATTAAGAACATTTCTAGACTTGCCATTCCTTTCTGTAGATTTTCAGGACCCGAAAGCTTGTTTTTGTCTATGGTAGATACTGTGAGCCTGGTCAGAAATCTTGTGGTATGGGTTATTATCAAAATGTGTCAAATTTGTTTATTTTCAATTTTTTCCATTTTTTTTTCTGGCACAGAGAAGTCATAAATGGGTTGCAGACCTGTTCTTTTCACTTTAGTTCTCCCTCCATTCCTGCAGTACTGGCCTTTCAAGGGTTCTTCTAATCCCTCATCCTAATTTCATCCTGGGGTTCCCCAAAGCTCCACTTTCCTATCCCTCTGAACCTCACATCCACCATATTATTTGGAAGTTCATCTACTATCTCTGAGCTGCAGAGTCACAAATCTACTCTTTTATTCCAGACCTAACTCTCTTCCAAACTAAACTCTCAGCATGTCTTTTTGACCTCCTGTGGATAACTGTCAAATTAAGCTCAAAACGGTTACATACATCTTCTTCCTGAGGCATTTCTGCCACTTTCTTACTCAATTACTGTGGACAATGGTATCATATATATTCATATCACAAAGATGTCATCTTTAACTTGGATTGCTCCTTGTTTTCAAATGTCAAGAATATGCCTAAGGTTTTTCAAACTCCTGCTGCACAGCACCTCCAAATGTGCCCTTCCACACCTTTGTACAACTAAAATTTTTGCACAGGTGACCATCTAATGTCTTCATTACTGCAAATTCCTTTTGTTTGGAATTGACAAAAGGAACCTCAATGAACTGGTGTGTTCGAAATACTGCTGCTTGCCAACATCATTTCTCTGACTCAGTGAGTGAAGCAAGCAACGCTTTGCCTTGCGGCATAGCCTCTCCCTCCTCTCCCACCACGTAAGTGACTTTTTGTAGCTCTTCACAGCTTTTCCTTGCCCTGTTTAACTATTATCTCTCATTCAGCTTCAAGAGGTTGAACCCCACCTCCGGCTCATGACTACTTCCTTCATAATTCGTCTGGTGAATGTTCAAACAAGCAGCTTCAGGCTTAAACCCAGGACCCTCTTTATGCTTGGGAGAAGTTCCTAGTAAAACCCACAGAACTGCCTTACAATCTTTCAAACAGTTTCTACAGGTGCCATTTCTCTGCTAGAAGCTGGATAACACTTAGCCTGTTGGTGCGTCCAATCCATTAGCTGCTGTTTTTAACTGTGTCACTTCCTTGTTGCCTTTTCCTCACAGTCTCCTGGGTACACCAGATGACAAGCTGGCCAGAGACCAAATTTGTGCTTTGCATCTTTGTGGAGGGCCTAGCAGAGGGAAATCTCAGCTCACGTGTCGGTCCCCAGAAGCTGTGGTAACACAAACCTGTGAAATAACTACTTCTGACATACAACATGATGATAACAACCATAAACTCTTCTATGCGAAAACCACTGGGTTTTTAATACTTCTAAGGTCTTTCTTACAGCACTGAACTTTGGCCTGTCACATTTGGCCTAAGCAGAACAGGGTGGCATTCAGGCCACGTGACATTAGACGTCGCCAATGTAGACGTCTCCACCTTCACTAGTTGCCTGGACTTCCTCTAGCGCGGACACCGCGGGAAGAAACGCTTCTGGGCATAACTCATCCCATCCTAAACAGACATTTACGGCAGACACGGCCTGAGCAGCAGTGCAGACGCACCTATATGCAGTGCAGATGTCTAAAGTCAGGAGATGCAAATCCCGGTCCTAATGTCTGGAGGCACAAGGCAGCATACTTTTCTCAGAGCATTTCAAGCTGCATCTTTCTTTATTTAAGGTGTTTTAAGCAAAAAACTCATACCGAGGACTTACATGCAGAGAAAGTTTGTCTCGTCGAAGATGGCAAAATGAAGATAATAGTTATTTTCTGTTCCACAAAAGAAACAGCAGCTGGTTATTGCTGGTATTAGAATATACACTGATCTATAGTTTCAGCTGGCATGAGAACAATGAGAACTTAAGTCTTGCATTTTCCTTAATCTTTATTTAGTTTTAATTCGCTTTAAAGTTTAATCACCACCATCCCCTTTGCCAGGTTTCTTGTACTTGACCTGAAACTAACCTTTAGCCAAATGTAAAAGCAAAGAGAGCTCTGAAACACTATCTGTATGTTCTTTTGTCTTGGGAAATGTAAATTAGGGCACTGGGCGAATAACACTGCTTGGCTTTGTGTCATGAAATGTAATTGTGGGGCTACGGCAGGGTCAAGATTTATGAAGCTATCAGGACTGGAGTGGGCAGGGTGCCAGCTTACACCTGCATCACTGTTTTTGCTGTTTTCCAGACAAGTAACTGCGGAGTAAGGAACACTGGTTTCCGAGCTGACATTATTTAACAGAACAGCAGGCACCCCTCTGAGATGGGCAGGAAATATACAGGCTGGGGAAGGAACAATGAAAATAGAAGGCACAGGTACTGCAGATTTGAATACCTTAGAATTTATACAATTTACATAGAAAGTATCTTTGAATAAGAACAGAGATAATAATAGAAATAAGAAGTAATCCAAGGAATTCAACAAAAACCGTAACTGTTTAGGTATGAACAAGAGGGAAAGAGGAATTATGGTAAGGAAATTAAATAAAGGAAGTAAAGGATTTTTACACAGCGACATGTCTCAAATAAGAGTTTATTTTTAACCCAAGGGGCTAACCCAAAAAAGTACAATGCCTTTTTACTGCTATCTAATGTGGTCTGTTAAAAGAAAAACAAAACAAACAACAAATAAATGAAATCATCAGCATACGTGAGTATGCTGCCTCAGTGCCCAGGTTTATATTGCTGCCCATCATACTATTCTCCTTCTTACTTCTTCACAGCTCACTGACCAGATTACACAACTACCACCTCCTGAGGCTGCTGAGGAAAGCAAAGCAACTTTCACATGAGTCAAACGCACAACATGAAGCAATAGGGAGAAAAGACTCAAGCATTTCTTGTGTATGCTCTGCATTATCTTTCTGGTTATTAAATGGAGCTAACATTAATGTGGCAGAAATTTGACAAGACATTTGCAACAAATAATTTATGTATGGAAAGTAGTCCTTTTGTATTGAGGCAATATCTGAGTGGTCCTAATTTACTTGAATGTATTCAGTGTACAAGTTTATATATCTTCATACCACTTCTCTGTTAATTAGGTGGAAATATTCAACATTTCCACTGAACATGAGTGTCAGATCAAATAGAATTATTTCTAATTTTAACTTTATGAGCTTACATTCATATTTCACATTAATTGAAACTGCAGTCTTTTAAGTGCTAGAGTCTTTGTTTTTCCTATATATTTTTCCTCAATCAGAAACACAAAAGCAACTGTGCACACGGTCAAAGAAACTGTTAAAAAACCTACCAAAAATGGTGTATCTTTTTTCTTGGACTCACATAATTATTTAAAGAACTTTTTTCAATAGTGTAAATTTGTGTATCAGGAAAGTTAGCTAAACAAGAGAAATGAGAATGTTGTCTATTTGGTATTGTGTAGTACTGTAACAGCGAGGAACAAGGACTCTTAGATCCAAAGTGAACAACAAGCTACAATCACTTATGACTTATTACAGTCACACAACTGTGCCTCTGCTTATGGGCTCACACTGCGTGGATATGCTAGATCCTCTGTTTAAGACACAGGGAATCCAAGTCTGTCCTTCTGCCTTATCAGACACACTCCTGTTTGTTACAGACCGCTGTCAAACACACAAAGGACTGGCTACTCAGCTAGAACAAATTAATGTAATTAATGTCAATGTCTGTGGGATTTTTGGATACTGTATTTTTGGTAGTGCCCCATTTCTATTTAATATTTTGAACTTCTATTGAATCTTGGTCCAAAGCCTTTTTTGTCTTTACAGAATCCCTAACTCCACCCATAAGTTCTCCTAAGGACTCAATATACTCTTAGTTCTCTCTATCTGGGCTTGTATTTTTTTGTTACATGTTTAAGTTGGCTTCCAAATGATAATGTTAGCACTCATTAGCAAGATCTTCTACATTCTTGGCTATTCAAGTGCAAATTTTTAATAAAATCTAAACAGGAAGACAGATAGCACAGAAACGGTCATTAAAATGTTTCCATTTGAAATAAAATGATCTATTTAATACGTTAGTTCCATCTGGCAAGGGTAAGGTTTCTGTTGGCTTGCAGAAAATTCAGCACGCCAGTCTTGGCATTGCATTTCTCATTGGAAGCCTCCACTGCAGTAAGGTGTACTACAAAGGGCTCAATTATTGGATGAAAATCATCTCATTATTTATGTTTTTAAAAAGTCAGAGCCTTACCACTGCACAATACTCAGAAAGAACATTTAGGAGGCAAGTATATGTAAGGTAAATAGGAGTGCATACCTGAACTCTGGGAACTGGATTACTGCTACACGTTTTCATTGCTGGCAGTACTAACCGGACAATAGGTGTGGAAATAACAATTAAGTTGAAAAGCCTGACTACTTACCATGTCAGTATATGAACTTCTGTCTTTTTCCTGCTGTTTATATCTAAATTTAAAACAAATACAAGAACACTGTATATCTCCCATTTGACAGATCCTGTTACGATTCCTTCCTCCTCTTAGTGTACTTCTTAACAGTGCATACAGCAGAAAAGGGCAAAGAATTAATCAGAATGCCAAAGTGTTGGGTTACACAGTATGTAGAAAGCACTTCAGCTACATTATTTGCACAATTTCTGTAGGGAGTTGTGAAATAGAGGTCTTAAATTTAACGTGTCTGGCCTACTTCCACCTGGATTCAGTTCAAACCCGTTGCCTGCAGCTTGCTGAATACAGAGTGGGAAATCAGTCATTATATTAAGAACTGATGGCAAATGATTCCAATCCACATTTTTCAGCTGGTATGTTTTTTAACCTGGAGCAACACCAAATTGAAAAATTCTGCAATTCTGCAAGCTGGGCATAAAAGCTGTGTTGTAGACTAAATACATTTCCAGTTCTATGAAGTCAACAAAGGGATTTTTCTCCAGTGTCTCTCCAGTTGCTATGCTACCCACTGAAGTTACAAGGTGCACTATATCATCAACCCTCATCCTGTTCTTTTTCTCCCTGCTACCAGTCAGTGTCAAAGCTGCTCAGCTGCTGTGATCTACGGTTTAGCACTGACCCAATTTCAATACATTTATAAATGTCTAATGTAGCCTTAAAGGCTATTTGCTGCAAAGATAAAAATGTACCTCTGAAATTAACCTGCTGCACTTTCTGATTTGAAGCGTGCATTTTGGTTCTGTGACACTGCCAGGAGTTGTATATCTTTCTACTCTCTATCAAACATTGAGTGGTTACTCAAATGCCTTTCGATAGTTCATAAAGACATTACCCTACCCTACAATGCACTGATGCACATGCCTCACTTAATATTTTGAGCAAACTCTGATAATATTTAGAGCTCATGGATGTGAAGGAAAATTTTAGTGCTAGGAGTCTCATGTAGCATAGAAAGGAAATCTGCCAACCCTGAACTCTGCTACTGATGTCATTTTAACCTGGGGACCCTAGTGGCTATATAACACTAGATGTGTTGAAATGTGTATTGATTTTGTGATGTTGACAGATGTAAATTTACAAGTCACAGGAGAATATTTTAAACATGCCACAAGACAACAAGTCCAAAAAAAGTTTCCAGTGTATCATAACTTGAGCTTGAGACAGAAAAACCTTGATACAAAAGAAAAAAAAATCTAACTGATGGCTATTTTTCTTATTTTTAATCAATGCAGTTTGAACAAGATACAGCTTTTATTCCTGTAAGAATTTAGTGCATATACTCTATAATCCCTATAAAAGTATTTCTATGTTTAGTGACAGTATAAAGGGAACAGAGATTTAATTTGAGCTTATCTTTCACAGGAAATGCAACTGGGACAAATACATTCCTGTGATAGTGCCACTCAAATCAAATTAGTTTTGCCTGGACAGTTTTATGAGATTCTTCAAATACTATGGCTAGCTGACCAAGCTAGTGGCTTCTTTCAGTATCTTTTCTTATCTGTATTTCTGCAGAAGATTCATATGTTCAGAGAATTTTGTTTATAAATAAGTATAAAAACACCAGTCAGTGTAACACTTTCTATCAGTAGATCTCAGCATGTGAAGAGAGATCTCAGCATACCTGTAGAAAATTGGGAGAAGGAAAGGGGAGGGAAAGAGGAAAGAAGAGATTTCCTGGAGATCATAAAGTGATCAAGTGATAAAGTTAGGAACTGAAAAATGAAAAAGGGAACAGCCTTGGGTACAGAGCTTTATCATAGCTTTATGTTGAATGGAAAGTTTTTTCCAAGTTATTCCATCATGAAAAACTTAGTGAAAGGAACTTGAACAAGAAGAGAAAAGGATCAGTATTCTTATCATACCTCCTACACTGGCCCTTGTCTAGGATAAACTTTCATCTGTCCCAGGAACAGTGAATCCAGTGTCTGTGTTTGCATATTGAGGTACCTTTCCAGTAAAGAAAAGGCAGAGATTCGAGAGTTGCATTTTAACAGAAGGAAAGAGAAAGATATGGAAAATATTTCTCGGTTTGCACTTCACTGGAAGTGTCTCAAAACCTACATGGATTTCAACACAAAACCTCACTCTTTAGAAATTATGCATTTCCACACATGATTTTTAACTTAAATCTGGCATGGAAAACTGAAAGGGCAAGGGTGCTCTTTAAACCATTTATTACTTAGAGCAACAACCATGTGAGTGACACAGCATGAAAAGCTCTATGTTTATGTCAGAGAGGTGCTGAGAACTCAAATCCAACTGCAACGCACACATCAAGGTGAAGCGTTCTCAGTCAGAAAGATAAGATTTGGTTCAGGGCCAAAACCAGAATGTTCTATTCCTAAATTTGATCCAGATGCAGGCCAAAATGATGGAAGTCTTGTGATAAAAGCTGCTATTGTGAGAAAATCACATCTGAAATGCTTTGTTAAACCAAACCTTACAGTTGTGCTGGTGGGGCCAGAAGAGAAGTAGAAGTGTTTGTCGTAATCCCGCAAGGAAAGGGACCGTGTCATGGGTAAATTAAGGTAACAAACAATACAAGAACTGGCTGCAGTTCTAACACCTTCTCAGTCAAACTGGACCCAGCGTGCTTCCAGTGCAGCTTAGCTTTAGAGTAATTTAAAAACTATGTCTTAAGATTGTCACTAGAGCAGTCACAAGAGGAAGGAGAATCCATCACTACAGGTGCCCCCAAAATCTCATTTCCCCAGACAGAAGATAAACCATATCCAAGATCTAGTCACACATTTTGGTGGAGTTGCAGGTCGTGAAGAAGTTCTGTACATTATGTGTTCATTTTGCACAGTAGTCTCTGTTTATGCAGCAGGTCCAGAATCTAATCTCGGGCACAACTATAATTCCCTCTCCATTGACTCTTGATTAAAAAGATGTCAGATAAGACTTTCATTCAATATAAAGCATTAAAAGGAACAGATAATATTAAATGTTTCTCTGAATAAGCAGCCATGGTATCTCAAATTCATATTTGGCTAAAGTGAAACATTTTCGTTATGACAACTTCTTTGTGTGTGTGTTTTAAACTTAAATTAAAAAATTCTGCTGAAGAACTATATAAAAACTTATTGCTGGGGTGCACAAAACCCCATAATCTTCCTCAAAACATATTTTAACTCCCATATTCTCATGCTGATGCTACCTGTTATTGGTAAAAATTTGAAGAATTTGATCAAACAACGTAGATTATTGAACATATTTGGCCCAGAGAGTTTGCTCTTTAGGTCTCTGTTCTGAGTAATGCATGTATTTATTTCGACATCCGATGATTTGCCAGTGAATTCCACTGGCAAGTGGAAGCTTCCACACAATGGAAGCTCACACTCACGTTTTTCTAGGACAGTGTCTAAAAGAAGGTCAGGTGCTCTGGCAAATCTAAATGAAAACAATTTCTTAATTTTGTTATGCTCACTTCTTTCAAGTGTTTCAGACTCAATAAGTTTCTAGGATGTCTCTGGAAAGGCTAATTCTGTCTTAAGTTGGAGAGTCTGTCATATTCTAGCTAAGATTTTTTTGATCATATAACAATACGCCTAGAAATTAAACCCAGAGATAAAACTTTATTTCCAATTACAGGTACGTTTTTCTTTCTTCCACTGTACAAGCATTATCAGTTTCATTAACTGATTCACCTCACTCTAGTACACAAACTAATTAATAAATCTGTCCCCGATATGAATGAGGATGAAGTAAACTTTTTAGATTTCAGAGATGTCTGTTTCTCCTGTATGCAAATCATTTATCTCAGAAAGGCATCATTCTCAATTATCTCCCTGGTAAGATTATATTCCTAATATTTGACCCATCTGCTCCACTCTGGGAGCCTACAGGAACTAAAGTTTATTGGAAAATTTGGCCCATTATTTTGTAGGGTTTTTTCTGCCAGCCAAATTAGGTTTTCAGCAGGGCTGATGAAATCCAGTTGTTTTCAAAACCTGCCCTCAAGGTGTTTGCACAAGTATAATGTTTAGGTTTTAAGAAGCCATTCTGCTTCTCTAGTTTCTACCTCATTTTACGCTTCACTGAACAAGCTGGAAGAACAAGAGACCAAATTAATTCCTGAAGTAATTCCATTTACTGAAGTTGACTTATGATATAGCAAGGCATCTAGGAAAGAACCCATAAACAAAGTTTGTGAAATACATCCACGGAATAAATCTTTCTTTTTTTTTTTTTAAATGTGGTCTGACAAGTTCAGCCTCAGATATCTCACTTGACCATATACCACAAAATGCCAAAAATCTCCTAGAAAATTATTCCCTTTTAACTATACCTGGAGATATGAATAGATGTATTTGTTCGTTGTTCAGGTTAAAGAACATCAGCAGTACCCTAATGACTAAAATACATGTCATCCCTACATACTTACTTTACTTCTTAACACAACTGATAAAAGTTTTGGTCTGTTGATGTATCTCCTTGATCTTCCTGAAGGTTGTTGTCAGTCTGGTAAAAACATAAATAAGTAGTCACACCTACTGTCCAACACAAGTTCTTCTTTTGTTTTTGGCTTTAGCATAATTTTGGCACCTTATAATTTGCTCCATAAACAATCAAGAACAATTTATCTTCTACAAACTAGCAGTGGTCTCTGGCTCTTGTGATCCAACCGACACCATAAATACAGGGAGCAAGCACCGTGCTAAGTTTTAAATTTTCAGCTAAATATTTCATAGTTCATAGCACTATTTCAACTATGGAACAAATAGCAACTGGTAAACTTGGAACAGGAAACTTGCTAAATGACAGATCAAAAGCATATATCTTGGCACTGCAGTTTTAAATGAAGTTTTGAGTGCCTGAAGCTGTGAAAAACTTTGAAAAGCAACATGACCTGACATTTCATTCAGTCTTTCCTCTTAGGTATAAAATAATACTTAATTTTCTCTTTGCTTTTAATATCATGTAATCTATACCCACATGAAGTGTATTATTTATTTCTCTTTCTAATATACGAGGAGCTAACACAGAATTTGCATTCTGTTGTTCTTCTGTTGTACTCAGTCTAGATGGTATGAAACATCTTTTACACTGTACTCTCTCCTTACTGATGAAAGCCACATGAGTCTTGAAACTGATCACTACAAGGATCACCAAGGTGTAAGGATTTACTGCTGAACCTCACATAAAAAAATGACAAGCTGAGCTTCCAGCAATGCAGTTATCAAAATGCTGAATAGCTTTAACTTTGTTCATTCTCCTAAATACAACATTGTATTAAAGTATGGTTACCTGTCGTAAAACCTATCAGCTGTCATTGATCTCCACTTAAACTGTAACGATTTTAAAGCAATGACCATCTTATGTTTTGCTCTTTCAGAAAAAGTAGCTTCAGGATGGATGACTGATAACTGAGGTTTGTACATGTTACCACAAGGCAACAATCAAAAGATTGAAGGGAAAGTAAAATCCGTATTTTTTGGCAAGGTACTGTATGAGCAATTATGGTATAATAATTATCTGTACTTAAAAGTTGGTTGGGTTTTTATTTGTATTTTAAATATTGTAGGCTTACACAGTCCTTGTAGAACAAAAGAAAGTGGGTAGTTAGATAATGCAGCATAAGTTTGCCAGGGGTGAAGATCTATAACGATCTAGTGTGTTTGTCCTTTGAGCTGAACTTCTGGCAATGGTTATCACTGAGCTCACCTTAGTAACATCTATAGAAGCCAGGGAGGTACCTTTGATGCCTGGAGGTATTTCATCAGGAATCAATGCACCTCATTATCTCTGCAACAAGTAATCCCACACACACATTGCAGTAGTGCTCACTCTCTCTTTTCCCCTCCCTCATTTCCAACATTTGTAGGTCTCCTACTATGGCATACTGAGGGTTTTTTAAGATACAGTGAATATACACTCACTATGCCCCTGGAGATAAGAAAATTACCTATCTCTATTCTGCACAGTAGAATTTGGGTTAAAAGTATATGGCTAGTTTATTGAAGAACTGAGATCAACTAAACATAAGCTCATTTGCCCCAAGGTTTCTGGTTTACAGGGAGGCATTTAGAGAGGAAGAAATAAAAAGAACTGAAGACAAGAAATTGCCAAAAACACACATAAAAGGATTTTACTTGTAAAAAGTTTATTGGTAGCTCATCTGGCAAGTCAAGCTACAGCAGTCTGACTAGTAAAATTCAGCAAGTGTATAAATCTCCCCAATCTTCTCTAGAACTTTTTTTTTTTAAAAAGGAGAAAAGAGAAAAATGTTCATTTAATTTTCCATAAGAAATGCTAATTTCTAGTAGAAATACTGAAAAGTCAATTTTTGAGGAAAGTATTTTTGTTTAGAAGCAATTAATATTCCTGAAAATAAAAAACATTTTTCTGAGATACAGAAAGCTTTTCTGTAAATGTATTTGTATGGAAAATAGATTGCTCATAAAAATGATATCTCTGATTAGAGAAAACATTGCTATGGCTGGGCAAAAGGAAACAATTCTGAGGATTTAAAACCTGGATTCAAGTCTGGGACAAGAATGTGGTTTACATTTACAGCATTCAGAGATAGCAAAGTTAAGGAAATGACTTACACTGAACTTCCGTAAGTCACAGGGGTTTGTATTTCACCCAATTCTGTCTAACAGACATAGGCAATTTTACCTGTTTAAACTCGTACACTAAGCACAATTACTTACATAACATGAAAGTAGGTGGAGACAAACCTACAATTTTTTCCTACACACCCTCCACAAATTGGCTGGCATAAACCAAACCAGAAACGGATGTCTTGCCTAAGCACATCACTGGTCAGGCCAATATGCCTTGCTGAGATATATACTGCATGCCTAAGCTAATCAGCTTTGCTGGAAATTCATTCCTGTGCTTAAAAACACAGGGCTGTGCTGACTCATTATCCAGGTCAGTACGGGACCTTGGTCTGGGACTTCTATAGACTCGTTTTAACAAACTTGCCTCCTATGTGTGTCCAAGCTAATGGATTTAAATCTAACTCAAGTATGTTTTCCTAGTAAGACGTATGAATTGCAGGAAGGCAAAGCCTTGGTGCCCCAAAGCTCCTCATAAGAGCATTAGATGTAGCAATGAGACCTGCTACCCACGTTACTTAGAAAATTAGATTAGGTCAGAGTTGTTGCTTTAACAACTATGACCAAAGCAGTGCTGAATGAAAGGAGGGAATGTAAAGCTGATTTACAGATAACAAGGGCAGAAGCACCACCCCGAGGTTTTACTATGGCACTCTATTCAGAGAACTTGGGTCACCCAAAAAAGTCTGATATGTGCTGATTTTAGCATTTGCCATTGTTTCCTTATCAACAAAGTTTCATTAAAGTTGAAATATACAGGTTTCAACATCTCATAACAGAATGCATAGTAGTAAATTCAAAATAATGAAATAAACACAAAATACTTCAAACTCACTGGAATGTTTTCCACAAACTTTGTTGATGAAATCACTAGAAAGCTTTTCCACTAGAAAGCTTTTTAGCAAAACCAATTATTACAGTTTCTCCAGGTTTATGTCAGTGTAAGAAACAAAAATGTGTCTGAAAATGTTGTTTGAGTTCTTCTGAACATGGGTATGGAAGTACAAAGTACTTAGCAGTGCACAGTGCACTGGGCAAGACTCTCTGAATTCTTCCCATTCTTTACAATAGGGGACAAAATGACCTGTTACATCTATCACTAGTACTTGTTGAGAAAGTCAATAAAAACAAGAAAACAAATTGTTATTACCAAAACTCTCTCAGCACATCATCAAAAAGGACCAAAAATATAAATTACAATCCAGCTTTTGCAGCCACTCATAAAACAGAACTTTTGGACAGGCTTTTGGTGCAAAAGCAAAATTCAGACCTTAATTAAGCAGTTATTTAACATACACAATGACACTTTCACAAACTTTAGAAGAACAGGATCTTGCTGACAAAGAAAACACTCTGCTCTTCACCTCTTTTGTGAAGTGCTACAATCTCAGTTCAGGCCTTCAGCTCTTACTTACTTCCACAACCCTAAACAATGATACCTTCAATGAAAAGGGTGAACATTTCAGCTTCTTTTATTCATCATTCAAACCAAAGGTTTTGAAAACCATACTTTCTAAGGACCGATGTGACTTACAGGGAAGGAAACTCAGAATGCTGAGCCATAATGAGAACTTTGTTGAAGTTTGTGAGTTGGAGAAAATGACAGTGTTAGTGTCAGTAATATTAAATAACATTAGTCATACGTAGCCTTCTGCCTAAGAGGAAAGCACACCTAGAATGTAACTTCGCTGAGAATCAGTACTTGTGTTCTGAAGTTGCAAAATGCTGGGCACAAGGGGGTTGAAATCCTTCAAGAGCTTTTTCAGTGGTACAGTAACACAATAATGGCAGATACCATACTAATTCAGTAGTCTGTATACACAAATACAATGGAAATGCATTTTTTTTCTGGGGTATAGCACTCCACAGATAAATAGGTATAGAAAACAAAACATCCATGAGCCTGTAATTGTAGAAGTTTTTCCATCCAATCTTTCTTTGCTTCATTGGATCC
>JAVKLA010000074.1:20060068-20070555 GCA_034782735.1 Sagittarius serpentarius | reverse complement strand
GTGGTAAAGGTTTAAGATATGGCAGCTGACCATATCCTGCTGCGGACTGAGAGATATTCTACTAATCAGCAGCCGGGATAAGAGTCATTCAAGGTAGCTTTGTTTCCTGCATTTTATTTGCAAGAGTAACCGCATTAACATGGGTCAACAGTTACACCTATGATGTCTAGCACATAAACCATCATCTAACTGTCTGACTTACTTATTACCATCTGTCACTCGAAAAGCTCTTATTTAAACTCAGCTACTGTTGGTTTCTCATAAAGATTTATTTTTATAATTAGATTTTTAAATAGCATGAAAAAATAAGCTTCTAGCAGGATTTTTTAGCTCAGTGATGATTCATAAGAGGGTGGTACTATTGCTAGGTATTTTAGTATATTAATGACCAAAACCAAAGTTAAGACCAGAAAATCATCTATGATAACAGCTTTCAACAAAATGCTGACCGCTATTGTATTTGCATCTCAGTGTATCACAATCTATACAATACTTGAAACCAAATAAACAAAAAGAAAAAATAAGAGCATGTACTTAAACACCCTTACAGAATTATGGGGCTCCGAAAAATGACATGGTATTCTGCTACCAGGTACAAAAATATCTCAGCTGTTTGATACTGAGGGAAATATATTGGTTTTACATTTTACAATTTCAAACCCTGTTGTCAACAGGCAACTTATGTTACTTTATATTCCACTCATCACAACCTACCATAATTCCTCCTGGCACGGCCAAGTAAAATATATCCCTCTGTGCTGACACTACTTATTGTTTTTTGTCTCCTAGAAATGATTTGTGTCTGTGTTTTGAATTTTCGTAAGAGTATTTCCAGAAGCTTTTAAAAGAAACAGTACATTCAGCAGAGCAGACATACCACTATTTTAAGAAACAGGAAAGAACCTTTGGTTCATTGTAAGTCCCTGCTTCATTTTCCTCCTGCTACTTCTTGCCAGAGTCCCCCAGCCCCTCTTTTGTGTTCAGACTCATCAAGTAGTCATGGAATCTATTAAACTACTTGCTTCAGGCTATTTGAGCATGTGAGCGCTGCTCACTCCAGCCCATATGTCATATATTGCAATGAATCAAGAATCAGTTTTTCTTCTTCTGTATAATGAAGTGTTGGTTAGGCACACCTACGTCCCATCCGTGGGGGAAGGAAATACCACACACAGTGAAAACAGCTGGGAGCGAGAAAAGGGCTGACTCTTTCATCTTGGTACTTTAAGCTAATTAAAAGAGTCCATTAGCAGTTTCTAGTCTCAATCATTTTCAAACACCTTTTTCACTACTAAGGCGTTCATCTTGAATTTCAAACCTCCACTTGGGTTTGGCAAGGCTGGCAGATAGAGGAAATGTCTTTTCACTTACCAAGAAGACCCACAAGATTTGAAGCCCAGAAAGCTGGTTTTTTCCAGTGACTTTTGGCACCAGAGTACTTTTAAAATACAGTTTTGTCAAATACTATAATTTCACAGAATCACAGAACGGTTGAGGTTGGCAGGGACGTCTGGAGGTCATCTGGTCCAAACCTCCTCCTCAAGCAGGGCCACCTAGAGCTGGTTGCCCAGGACTATGTCCAGACAGCTTCTGAATGTCTCTAAGGATGGAGATTCCACAACCTCCCAGGGCAACCTGTGACAGTGCTCAGTCACCCTCACAGTGAAAAAGTGTTTCCTGATGCTCAGAGGGAGCCTCCTGTGTATCAGTCCATGCCCACTGCCTCTGGTTCTGTCACTGGGCACCTCTGAAAAGAGCCTGGCTCCATCCTCTTTGCACTCTCCTTGCACTGATGAAATCCCACTGAGCCTTCTCTTCTCCAGGCTGAACAGTTCCACCTCTCTCAGCCTTTCCTCATACGTGAGAGATGACCCAGTCCTTTCATGATCTTTGTGGCCCTTCCGCTTGGTTAAGCCATGCTGACTTCTCCTGATGATTTTCTTGTCCTTCATGTGCCTGGAAATGGTTTCTAGGATTAACTGCTCCACTACCTTCCCAGGTATCAAGGTGAGGCTGACCGGCCTGTAGTTCCCTGGGTCCTCCTTCTTGCCCTTCTTGAAGATGGGGATGACATTTGCTTTCCTCCAGTCTTTGGATACTTCTCCCAGTTGCTGTGATCAACCACAGATTAGTGGGAGTGGCCTCACAATGACATTTGCCAGCTCCCTCAGCACTTGTGGGTGCATCCCATCAAGGCCCATGGACTTACGTATGCCCAGTTTGCTAAGGTATTCTCTGGGCTGATCCTCTTCCACCAAGGGTACATCCTCCTTGCTGCAGCATTTCCCCCTGGTCTCTGGGACCTGGTATTACTGAAGGCCAGTCTTGCTAGTCAAGACTGCGGTGAAGAAGGTATTCAGTACCTCAGCCTTTTTCCATGCCCTGTGTAACCAGGTCCACTGCCTCACTGAGCAACAGGCTTACATATTCCCTACTCTTCCTTTTGTCACCTAGGTACTTACAGAAGCACGTCTTGTTGTCTTTGATGTCCTTGGCCAGATTCACTTCCATTTGGACTTTAGCTTTCCTAACTTCATCCCAGGATGCTCAGACAATGTTTTTGTATTCCTCCCAGGTTACTCATCCTTACTTCAGCCCTCTTTATGCTTCCTTTTTGTGTTTGAGTTTGGCTAGGAGCTCTTTGCTCATCCACTCAAGCCTCCCATCTTTTATACTTCCTGTGATGGAAATGAAGCATAGCATCCATTGGGCACTGCCTGCAATAAAAAAGGTTTCACACATTTCCTGAACTTTTCTACGCCAAAATTTTGGGTCACAAAGAAAACGTATTCAGTTAATCTATTAGTTTTACTTTTCTTCATTTTAATACGTGACATAATGGAGACTGGGCAATTGGTTGATTTAAACACCATTACTACCTATATAATTAGACTAATATTTATGGAGCTAATTTTTCCATGTTCACAGCAGGTTTCACTACCTAACTGAAAAAAGAGAAAAAGCATTACCCCCACAACTGACAAATTCAAGCAACTATTTTGCCAACAACATTAGACACATTATCAGTGTCATGATCTTTGGCCTTTGATACTTTCAAGAGTTGTCCCTAGGGAAATCATCTGCTGGAATGTTAATCTGTTGCTTCTCTGACCTTCTACACATGTACCACATTATTATTACAACCACATGCTTCCCTTTTCATGCTGTCATTCTGACAATGGGGCCAATGGGCAATTCATCTCCAGACCAGAGAGCTGGAAAAAAGTGGGTACCAGTAAATGAAATCAGATTGGAAATGGATATTTCTAAAATCACAATAAGACTTCTTTTCTGCAAGAGGCCCAGCTTTCTAATCATGCACCATGCTAGGTAATAAGTGGATGGCACACATATAACAAAGGTTCAGAGATGTTTCATGGTATGATCACAGTCCTGGCATTTGTTTCAAGCTTTTCACAGCTTATTCTTAAAACACAGATTTCCCTCTGAACAGAATCCTGGCAGATTTATCACTTAAGTTTTCCTAGCCCACATCATATGTCTTCCTTTTACCTGATGTTTGTTTCATCCCCCAAACTTAGCAGGACAGGCACCATCTTGATGTGCCTTAAAAAGAATAATAACAATAATAGTAACAATAACAATAATAATAGTAAGCTTTAGCCCAGGGATTGTTAGAAAATAAAGACTTGCTGACAATCAAAGGCTGATGATTTTATTTGTGTTTACAATGAGCAATATTCTCATCGAAGCCTCTTCATGATGGCTCCATGTACAGAAGCACGCGTTTCCCCTTTCAAAGGAAGCAGCAAATGGACAAGTATGTTTTGCCCTTCTTCCCCATCAACCTGCAAAGGAGGAGAGAGGGAATGAGGGGATATTCTTTCTTCACTTTGAAAGCCTCCTGTGAAAAGTGCTCTCTGCTGCTCCCACCGAATATTAGTTTGTTCCTTGAATTTCTTGTGTTCCCATGTATTGCTGAATCAGCCACTAATCAGGCTAGCTTAAGTGCACTGTAGTAAAACATGGCCATTGTTGCAAAAGATCTAAATATTTAAATCTGGTTTGATTTTTTAACCTCATCTCATTTGAGACATTAAATATTTTGATGATGTGTTGTCCAATAGAATTCTTTTTCAGAAGTCTTCCCAAATACTTGTAACTCCAGCACAACAGTCTGAAAATACGCTTAATAGCATAATCAAATTATATAGTTTGTTTTAACTATATGCACTCCAGTTTTGAGTTCTAGGTCCTTAAGCCTAAGGGAGGTTTGGTCCTTAAAGTTGTTCAAACATTTCTGGCAACCAGCATGAGATTTTTGTACTGCATATTTACAAGGAATCCTAGATTTAGACTACATTGAACAGGCTTGTCTTGGAACAGTCATTACACAGGAAAATGATAAAAATGAAGTTCACGTCTTGATTTCCTAAAGTGACACAAACATTAAAAATAACTTCTATGCATTTTTTTACTCCAAAATAGAAGCTGTTTTCTAAGTCAAAACTAAAATAATCTTTTGAGGCCTTTTATTTTGAGATCACAGTGATGAAGTAAAAAGGCTTCTTAAGAAAAAGAATGGAGGATTAAAGGGCAGCAGATGACAGAGTTCAAATTATATATCATGGGCAAGAAAAATGTGCTGCAGAAGAATAACAGGAATGCCGGGCTTTCGTCTTACTTTCAAAGGAAAAATACAAATGAATGTACCTCTATCATAGCTCTAATACATTTGAATGACACAGTAAATTATTTAGGATGCAATCTTACGGTTTGGGGCCTGAACATGCAAAATGACATTTCAGCACTTTAGAAAATTTCTCTAATCTTCCTTTTAAGGAAAGTGTTAAGAAACCTTGGTAAAGAGTCAAAGATATATATCCAGTACAAAACGTGTGGCAAATCTCCAAACTTAATAGTGTTTAGCCATCAGTTTGAGGGGGGGAAAGACTTTTGCCTGATTTGGCCTGAAATTTTACAATAGCCATATAAAAAAGATTAATTAAAAAATAGCCATATAAAAAAGATTGTTTAAATGTTGTTCTGTGAACTTGACTCAAACCCCATAACCATTTATTGTCTTTTTTCACTACTGATAACATTACAATTACAAACTGGACCTGGAAAATTATGATAAAGTAATGAAAAATTGGAAATTAAGTAGAAAGGGGTTCATACCAAAGCAAAAGTTTTTAGAAATGTATTTGAAAAAAGAAGTGTTAAAAGCTGCTAGCAATGACAGGTAGAAACATTCATTAAAGCAGAAATTAAAATTAGAAATAAAGTTGCTCTTGCCTATAACCCCCATTTTACCAAGAAAGACAGGGAAATACCTCACCACAAAGCACAGGACAAACTAGGGAATATTGCCCTGAAAAGCATTTAAATTATGGGGAGGAAAATTACTGACAAATTTAAGAAACTGAAGTCTTTTGACATTTCACAAAAAAACAGCATTAAGCAGTGGCAACACTGGCAAGAATACAATATGTTCTGCATCCATAGAAACAGTGAGTATTCACAGAAATTGGGAAATTATTAATCAGTGACTTCTTTCTGAAACTGGAACAAAGGGTGTTGTAGAAACTATAGATTCATAAGCTAAATCTCTGTGTTCTGAAGAATAATGGACTGAGAGCCTAATTAAGGATAAAACAGTACAAGACCAGGATAAGACTAATTCTGCAAGGTCAAATGAGCAGAGTTTAAAAGGGAAATCACATCAGAGTCCTTTTGGGATCAGTTGTTTGTGCTTTAAGGGAGTTGCTAGCAGTAACTGAGTGGATAGAATTTGTTTAGATTTCCTTAAGGCGTTTGAGACGTGCCTCAAAAATAGACCATTAAATAGTGTAACAACAGAGAAAGGGAAAATAACACTGTAGACAGGAACTAGAGAAGGGAAGAAAGATATAATGAATGAGCCTCATCGAGCTTAAGTCCCTCACCATAGATAAAGTACATAAGTCTCATCAGTGCTAGACAATGAATACAAACAAGCAAGGACGGGGTTACCTGCAAAAAGCAATATTGCCAAATATTCAAAGAATGATAAATTGAGCCATTAGAAGTGTCATGTGTTTTTGCAAGTTTTGATATCTTTAAAAACTACAAAATGTTTTTATTTAACTTCTGGTACTAGATCCTTTAAAATTCGTCTTCCCAGGCCCTTGTCTGCATGTAGGGAAGCCAGAAACACATTTCCAAGAGAACTGAAAGTTGACTTTGAGAGTCAGATCACACGAATCCAAGGTCTGAGGTTTTCAGAAGTGCTGGCTGCAAGAACAGGTTTTCCTCGTGGCTGGACTCTGGGGAGGACAGCACGTGCCTGGTTTTGCAGCTCCTCTGCTAGGGCACAGCTGCAGGCCCCATTGAGCCTCTCCTGTGTCTCCACCTCCTCAATGACCTTCACACCCCACATGCAGGGGTGCATATGCTAGAAAACAGAAACATCTAACCAGAAGCTGTAAAGGACCAGAAAGGGGGTACCACGGAGCATGAGAGGTGTTTGGGAAAGAGAACAGAGTAGGAAAAGGAAACCTGAATAACAGCTGCTGTGACAGACACCAGAAAGCAATGTGCCCTGGAGACTGGCACAAGCCTCTCCCCAAAGACCAGTCCCCGGCAGGGCACAAGCTTGCTCTCAGCTCTCCTCAGCCCTTGTTCTCTTTGCTGGTGCTACAGCAGAGTTATTCCTGGGCACTGGCAAAGTGTTGTGGGGTGCAAAGCCCATTTTCCTTCCTAGCTCTCCACCAGTGCCGTGAGGATGGGAGGAATGTGTTCAGACTTGCTTCAGTACAAGAAGATCGGAGGGTACACCTACGTCAGGAAGGAAAGAGATGTCCTAAACCCCCCTACATCATCGCTGTGATTTCACAGACGGGTTTGGAGGGAATCACGCCTAGTCGAGACTGCTGCAGGACCAGACCTGCACACACCACGCGGGACAGGTGCCCTCTCAGCCCAGGCAGTCCTCTTCCAGTTTCAGTATTAGAGAACTGCAGTTGGGGGAATCCGTTTCACCTAAACGAAAAATTGATGGAGGGATTCAAATGCGCTTACCACACATAATGGCCTGCTTCTTCTGCAGAGGAAGAAAACAATACACGTTTCATTGCAGGAACCAACACCCATCCAGCGTCCCCTGCTTTGACCTGCTGTGTGCCTTGGGCAGCTCTACCACTGCCTGTGGCTGTCTCTTCTAAATAAAAGACATTTGACATGGAGACTCTGCTTTGCCTCTGCTGCTGACTTCATCCTGTCATGAGGAAGATGCTCCTGAAGAAGGGCACCAGCATTCAGCAAGCAGCTGCCAGATAGTCCCCAGTGTGTCACCCCCACCAAAATACACCGGCTTTCTAGTGGCTTTTTACTTTTCCTGTTATATCCCAGAGCACGACTTTGCTGTTATTTCCATCTAAACTGTTCGTGGTATTCCTGCTTAATTATTGGGATATTTATCCACTACAGTATATAATCAAACCACTCCAGCTGTCAAACTGAAAGCAGTGTATTTTCTCCCTGGTGCCTCTGCTGATCTACTTATTTCAGGACATTGGTTGCTTTAATACCACTGTGCAGGTTTTGTATTTCCACTGCACACATTTTGTTCTTGGAAGAACTGGCATTTATTTTTGTCCCTGAGAAAGGTCATCACTTGTGAATCACAGGAATAATTAAGAGAAATTCAAGTATTTTTTCCCATAGCACAGATGGTAAGGTCCCCAAACTGATTAAGGGATATTATCTATAAAAAATGACATTTCATAAAACATGATGCCTGAGAACTACTCATACAGCTGGATTTTTTGCAATTATTTTTATTTGCAAGAGAAGCATTTGTTAATATCTATAAAATGTCATTTATATATACTTGTGGGAAGAGCCCTAAAAACATTTTTATTCCTTTAAGATCTGAGAAGTTTTATTTTCCAAGTTGCCTTTTTCTAGTATCAGAAGGCAAAAATGAAACATCAGGTACTAATGGTTCGAGATATAAACATGCTGGAATCAAAGTATGTTTATGTCACCTTTCGGAGTAAAGTTTTCAGACAGGTATCAACATCAGTTCAAACAAAATACCAAAAGTGATTGTGTGGCACCCAGTCTTAAAACATACTTGTCAGAAGATAAGCAGCAAAAAAACTAATGCCATATAAAATGCAGATGAGATAAAGGCAAAAACATTGCAGCAACATTTCAGGAGGAGAAATCAGCAGAGGACGGAAAAACTAGTTCCCCATTTTCAGTACATGCAATTGTGGGAATTATGCTATAATACCTGTTGCATTTATAATCAGTTCAACGTGATTATACTTTGGTCCTTCTCTATAAAAGTGAATGCAGTTATTCACTGATTTGAAGTGAAACAAATGCTTAACAAGTTTGCTGGGACAAACCCATTTTACTTCAAAAGTAGGGAATTTTGTTCTTTCTGCTGGCAGTCATCTTTTGAGGCAGGTAAACTGTTTTTCAGGTGCTCATGTATTTTATTACTCTGTATCCCGTATCTATGTTTTTATGTTGCTCTTTGCCTCCATCTGAGCCAACAAACTTTTTATCTAACAGCTGTATCTCTGATCCAGGGCTTTTCTAGAGCTACCAAAGCCTTTACTACATGAGATTTTTAAATGGAAATATTTAAACTTCTGAAAATCTATGTATAGATATATTTTTCTCAAGGATGGTTTACTTCAGTATAGTTTAAGCTAATGCCAAATACTGGCTTGAACAAAATAAAAACTCATAACAAATTGTCTTCCCACAGTATCTCTGAGGAAGCTGTCTTTGAGTCATGTTCCTGCTAAGAGTGACAATATGTATCCTGTATTTTCGTATCTAAAACCTGTAGTTCATATAACTTACAAATGATTGAAGACACATTCCTTGAATTTAAGTCTTCAAAAAATCCAAGAAAATTAAAGGTCAAGAGAACCAATAGGTTTAAAGGAGTTTGGAAGTAAATTTATCTTTGTACTCTCCACACATATCTTGCGCTTCTCCGAAGTAGTAGGTTGGGGGCTCAGGTTTCTTTTTTTTGTGTCTTGTTTTGGATGAAAGGGTTGGTTGGGTTTCTGTTTGGTTTTTTGGGGGTTTTCAGGTGGTTTTGTTTGTTTGTTTGGTTTGTTTGTTTGTTTTTACATACCTCCAACTATACACTGAATACATAAAAACATAGTCTTATTTCAAGGCTACCACTGCTTGACGTGGACTAAAAGCAGATCTTAGCTACTCTGAGCGTTAGTTAGGCCACAGGCTGCAACAAATACAGCATGTGCACACTGAAGTCTTGTTCAAGGAGAGTCAAAATCATACCCAAGCTCAAGGGTGACGGAACTTACCTTTCATAAAATGATACAGATTGGAAGAGACCTCTGGAGGACACCTTGTCCAACTTCCCAACCAAGGCAGGGCCAACAAACATCAAGTTGCTCAGGACTGTGACCAGTCAAGCTTTGAATCACTCCAAGGGTGGAAACTTCACAACATCTCTGGGTAACCACCTTCAGTGGTTTAATACCTTCATGGCATTTTTTCCTGATGTCTCATTGGAATTTTCCTTGCTGTAACATGGGATTGTTGCCTTCCATCCTACCACTGCACATCTCAGAGAACAGTCTGGCTCTGTCTGATCTGCGGAGTGCAGTGAGGTTGTTGAAGACAGCAATAAAAGTCTCCCATTAGACTTCTCCTCTTTGAATTTTATGCTGTGTGGAAGGAGTATCTATCAAAATGGCACAATCCATTTTAAGAAGAAATTGGGCAGGAATAAAATGGAAGAAAAGAAAAAAGTGCAGCAAGGAGGGATGGAGCAAAAGATAGGAGGCACAAAGCAGGGAAACATCTTTATATCTGAAAACTAGGCAGCTGAGGAAGGGGCTGCGGAGCAGGGTATCCTTTGGTGGATAGTCAGCAGAGGGCTGACAGTCAACAGCAAATGGGAAAGCACACATAGCGCGTGTCCTCCGCGTAGCACATGAACTACTTGCTGTTTCACAGGTGCTGGAGGGCATGAGAGTCTTATAGTGATGAACACGCATCAGTCACCCCTGGAAGACTTTAGTGTCCCACACATGGATTTGAGACCTTCTGTCCCCAGTGCATATGAAAGTATGTCATCTTCTCTTGACAGGAATAAAATTTGTGCTCTCAGAACCACTTACAGACCCAACAAAACAGGACGCAAATGGAGAAAAATTAGAGAAATTACTTCAAAATCATGCTGCTGCTCCAAACCAAACTGATAATGCAGACACAACCTAAACAAGAATTAATCATCCAGGAAAAAATACAAGCTACGTACTCAACAACATCTGAAATGTGTCCATTAAATGCAAATGGCAAACGGATATCAATGACCCTATTCTACTTCATTCAACTTTTTTTGAGGCTAATGAAGCTGCAAGTGGAAACAAGAGGTAAGCATGCTTACTGATTCAACACCTATCCTGGAACTCATGTACGGACTACTGGACCATACGTCTTCTTCCCAGTCACTTTATCCCCTGTATATAGTCAGCTGAGGA
>JAVKLA010000074.1:19998826-20013712 GCA_034782735.1 Sagittarius serpentarius | reverse complement strand
GGGGGATGGTCGGAGTGATGGCGTTGGTCTTCCCAAGTCACCATTAGGCGTGATGGAGCCCGGCTGTCCTGGAGATGGCTGAGCGCCTGCCTGCCTGTGGGAAGTGGTGAATTAATTCCTTGTTGTGCTTTGCTGGTGTGTCCGGCTTTTGCTTTACCTATTAAAGTGTCTTTATCTCAGCCCATGAGTTTTCTTACTTTTACTCTTCCAGTTCTCTCCCCCATCCCACCGGGGGTAGGGGGGAGCAAGCGGCTGTGTGGTGCTTCATTGCCAGCTGAGATTAAACCACGACATATAGCAAACAAACCAAGGAGAAAATAGAGATCGTGCCGTCTTCTCCAAAGGGGAGACTGGTGATTCACAAGTGCTGAACTGCAGCTACACATCATCATCTGTTCCTCGTGATAGAAGCAGAGCTTCAGCAAAGAAAGCACCTCAGTCTCTTGAGCTTGTGCTAATACTGTTATAGCCATTCGGGGTGGAGACGGAGAGGGCAAGCAATCTTCAGGGAGGGGTGGATAACTAAACAAAGAAAGGATTTAAGCTAGGGTGAAATTCAGAGGTAAACTTGTTAAGCTCTATTTGTTAAAAATTAATAAATATATTTAACTGAGTCAGAGTTTATTTGATTTATTCCAGGAGACTGGAAATGTCAGCCAAAAGAAGGGCAGAAGATCCTACAAATCTAATATTAAACCATAATTTTAAAATGTTTCTTCAACCTCTATTTCTTTGTGCTTCTCTTCAGCCATTTTCTTCACAGCTAAATTTGATTCTCTTGTTAATGAGGTGCTACTTACATGGATTGAGTTTAACTACATAGGACAATGATATAACCAGAAGCTTGGTTTATGTTGTAAAAAAGGTTAAATTCAATTGGTATCAATAACTGCTCATCACTTTTGTGTGGAATTACAATGTGCAACTGAATGTTAATATAAACTAAAGTGAAGTGCAATACAGTTGGTCCTAGGCCTTCTTGAGGTGCACACAGAACTATAGTTTACATATATTAGCAGATGCAAGAATAAGGATAGTTTGTAGGCCCTTTCATCCATTCCATAGAGGAAATGCTGGAAAAATATCCAAATAGCATGAGAACTTGATGACCTCTTTTCAAAATACTCTAAATAAACTAGATTAATAAACTGGAAGGGACTGTAAGAAGCCACCCTGAGTTAGATTTTTCAGCTTTATTGCTTTCTTTTGCTGTACTGGTCTACTCTATGAGCCTGAAAGGCTTACACAGTTTTGGCACTGAAAATTTTTTACTTTGTCTCCCACAGTTTGATGATAGGCATATTCACTGTAAGGTTCTCCTTTAACAGAAGTTCAATACTCCTGGTATATTCCAGTTACTTAGATGCTTCAGATACATGGAATATGACCGTTTTCATGTAAGCACATGTTTATATACCAAAATTCTAGTTCCTTTAATTGATGGGAGGAAAAAACTAACGCTAAAATTTCCTACAATTATTGAAAAACCCAGGTAAAATTCCAGAGAGCTGATAATTTACAAGTCAGTGCTTATAAAACATATCCATGCAAATTTCCAGTAGATTAGTACAAAGTGGCTACCATATTGCTAATTACTACTTGTTGCTGTTACCATTGTTTTGGGATGTGTTCATGAATGTGCAATTTCTAACTACCTGTCTCAGCAGAAGTATTGCTAACACTGCAGGTTATTGAAGCAGAGTTAGCTATAAATGTAGAGGTCTACTAAGTCTATGTTTTCTGTGGAACACATGAATAAACTTGTGGCCTGAAAATTTTTTGTGAACATTTAACAGAAAGTGCTTTTCACTTTGACAATACACTTTGCACCTTACTACCAAGTATATGGCTTCTGTTTCCTGTGAGAAGTCTAACCAGTTTTGCTGGAAGGTGTTTGGTAAATATATGTTTTCCCCTAAATTTTTTTTTTAAGCTGAACGCTAGTGTTTTGTAAATTTTTCTCTTTTCCTCACCAACAGTGAGTTCATCCACACGTGTTTCGTGATTAGGACTCCATGTATGACACATCCGCACAGAAAAAGAAAGCTACTACAATTACGATACACACAGTCTGCCTACAGGTCACAAGCATTATGTCTGGCTACTTGTAAAATAGTTTTTGACAAGTGCTCACAATGGTAAGAGCTTTCGCAGCAGACATAAAAACTCAAATGTCAGAATTTACAGGATAACTGATGTATCTGTGGGATCAAAGGTCTAGAAATGAAGAGATAAACAAAAGATAAAGCATTAAAATAAAGTTTTGAAAGGGTCTAACAACACTAAAAATCTCACTGAAGCAGCAAAAGATTCTGCCTGGTGTATCACTGAATAGTACCTCATTGCATAACACTTACCAGAAATACCGTCTAATAAAAAATACCACCATATAAAAAGTGAGAATGCATTTATCTCCATTTTAGCAGCTATAGTTCACACATGCTGTGTAAAACCTGCAACTAAGGCATATCAGAGATTGTTGAAACTCTGACAAAAATTACTTTTATTTTTCAAATTCTAGTCGTTAACCTTTTTCCATCTCATTCATCTCAAACAGAATTTTGTGACAATGATGTTATACAGTACTGTTGTTCTCTGGCAGCTGTAAAGCCTCTAAAGTCAGCAACATGACCTTCAGGTAATACACTATAAAACTAATACTGATCTTTGAGATTATGCATGGAGTGCAGTTCTAGAAGACTGTCCTCTCTGGCTATTCCCGCCTACTGAAAAAGCATCCCATGCCATTTCTACTGCATTACTCCTAGAAATACTGGTTGCTTAGATGCTTAGTCATTGCTCCCATCTGCGTGCCTCTACCCATGATTCATAAAGAAATAAACATTTCAGTTTTCATAAATACTAATTACAAGTCTGCATGTGCAAAGATGTAGCACACAAACCAGAAAATAAAGAGACACTTTTAAAAAACACAGTCCAAGCACTGAAAGTTGAACATTGGCAGTTTGATGAATCTTAAAATCACCCGCTGTGTTCTGGTTTTGTATACACAGATGAGGGCATTTTAATGTAACGGAAGACATAAAAAATAAACACATTATGCAAATTCAATAACAAATGTAAAATGATAAATTAGCAAGCAACTATTCAATTATTACTGTGACTAATTCCTGTAGATGGTGCCACAGTAAATGAACCTGATCTTGTTCTGGTTGACTGCAGTGTTCAGTTGAAACATTTCCATTTGGTTTGTTTGCCGCTTATGTAGATCACTGAAGTAGATAGCATCTGTTTAATGAGCTCCCACTTCATTACAGAACTGCACTACTTACTGAGTCATTCTCTTTAAGCATGCAGGCTGCATAATCTGGTGTTGTTTTAAAGCAAATACTAATTTATGATTACCTGTTACATTAGGCCACTGAAAATTGTACTTACACAGGCTTGCATGAGCAGAATGCTAATGGCCTGATTATGGATTGTAGTGATGTCTCATGCTTACAGTCTATGAACATAAATTCCCATCTCAAGCATATTGGCTGAACAATGCATGCAGTGTAGAAGGGAAAAGGGATAAAACACATTCACTTGTAAGACACAAATTACGGTCTCCATAGCCATCAAATACAGAAATGTAAGGGATAATCAGAAACATTTCAGTGATACTATGCTGCCAATATAGACAGTTGAATGACAATAGAATTATTCATTGAAGTGTCATGATTATTATGTAATTGATAGCATAGTGATAGCTAATCAGATCCTTTTCTGAATAAAACGATGACAAAGTCTCAGAAATGTTACAATTACAAGAGGTATCACTGGTAATCTCCAGATCATAGAAAACCTGCAGAGCACAGCTGTAAGTGTGATCAAAGCAGTGATAAATAAACACTATGTTATAGCTCAGAACTGGTCAAACAGCACCTTGAGAGAAGGTCCATAGAACTGGAATAGACTGTGAGTCATTAAGCCTAGTCCTCAAAACTAGAGGTCACCATGCAATAATTTACTTCAGATGAGTCCACTGAACATCTTTTCCGACACTACCGTACACTTAGGCAACAGAATGTTTCTCCATACATCAAAAACACGCAGTACAAGCTGCGTCCCATACCACACAGTAAGGCAGTACATAAATACATATTCCTTTACTCTGCTCGCATAGTCGCTCGCTGCCAATCTCACCTGAGAGAAAATTCTTTCCTAAATCACCAAACTTTTTTTCAGAATCTATATCTGTATTTATCTGCTCAGAATAGCTAGTTCTAGAGGGTACAAGAGGGCTTGTTATTATTAAAGATCAGGAACAAGTCCAGAAAGAATATGCAGATCATCCATTGAGTAATAGTGACCACAACCTTCTTAAATTAATCTTCCTTTTAAGATTAAATACTGAAACCAAGAACTATTGACCTAAACTTTGGACAAGAAACCTAACCAAGAACATCATAGAGCAAAAAAAAGAGGAGATGGAAACTCTCTGAAATGGGATTAAGCTACTTAACCATACCAGCATGAAATCACAGTGGAGATGCATCCTTTTGGACAAAATGGCAACAAAAAAAAACCCACAAAAGCAAGATAGTGGCAATACTGTAAAAACATTCAGCTGATAGGGTTGCACAAGACTGACATGAAAGCTTAAGAAGACACAAACAGTCCAAATTAGTCACATAGAAAATAGTACAGGGTAAAACAGAAGACAGGAATCAGGAAGGCTAGACAAAGCTTTAACAAACAAAAAATCAATTGAGAGAAATGCATAAGAAATTATTTATTAGAAGAAAAAAGTCCAGATGACAGTGATGGATTTTGGAGACTTCCAAAGAGGAAAGGCAGCTATAAACAATGAAGGTGACATTTCAGAGAAGCTGAAAGTTTCCTCAGTAACAACATTCACCACAAAGGATATTAAGAAGATATTTACCCTTCAGCACTTCTTCCAGTCAATAAAGATGAGGCATTATCAAGGACTGAAGAGTTTATAACATATGAGATCCAAGTTCAGTCCCTAACTGTTTAACTGATATGTTACCCTGTCTATACTACCACACGTAGAAACATGTAATTCTCTACTTAAATGTGTGTAATTGTCTACTTACAGAAGCATTTCCTTCAGAGCAAAGCACAAGATGAAAAAGACAAGCAAGACTGTAGCCCTTTAAGCTACAACAACAGGCAAATATTTCCTTATCACTTCCTTTGAGGCAGGGTATATTGAAAGATTTTAAACTTTTGTCCTAGTTATCAAGGCATGATGAGATACAAAGCCTCCCACAAAATTATCCAGCTCTATCTTAATTTTTTTTCCAGAGTCCAACTGTTTTTTTCATCTAGACCAAAAATTTTATTTTCCCATATCTTTGAAGCCACTTCTAGATTTCTAGTTCTCTTACTTCCATTCTCAGTGCCTGAAGCGGTTTTGACATAAACCAACCGGAACTGGTTGTTGTCTATAAAAAAGCTCATATTTGACATATTGTCAAATAGTAAATAGCGAGAACCCAGGTTTTGAATGATTTCTGAACTCTGAATAAGTGAACTCTGAAAGTAATGATGAGAAGCAGGAACCAGTTAAAAGCCTCCTCAGAGCTGAAATTCACAGAAATTTGGAGCATTGCTATGTACATGAATATGGCTTATTAGAGCTGAACTGTATACTTGCAAGCAGTGGATGTCAGGAAGAGAAGATGGACTAGAGGCAGCTTTATTTCTAACTAACTGCCAGTTCTGGAATACATTAAATACTTTTCCGTTATTACATAGATGAAGGTAATTAGGAAACTGTTTAATACAAATTTAAGTACTGAGCTCCACACAGAAACAAGGCTGGTTAGGAATACCTTTTAGTAGGAAACAAAAATTATTTCTGAACCATAGAAAAGTGCAATATTTTCTAACTCATATAAGGTTGAAAAGCCAAATATCCTATGAAATCAAACCGTGACTGAGATTTGGAACATGTCAAACCCATCAGAAGAACCAGAGTTAGCCCTTTGTACAAGCAGTGAGAAGTAGCACGGAACGTCACTAGGTCCATACAGAAGCTTCAGCAAGGGTGGACTCTGCTCCAGACACAGCTCAAAAAATAAAATGCTGTATTACAAGAAATGGCATTTGAAGAAGAAAGGCATGTGAAAATTAGGATCAAAGCAAAAAAGCACACGGACATGATAAGACTGTTTTATCATAGGGAAGTGATAAACACAAGCCAAGGTAAGCCTGGAGACTGGAAAAGAGATTCAAGAAATGCAATAGGTTACATCACTTAGCAAAAATTTGCAAGCTGCAGAGATACATGTAATCTGAAAAAAAAAGAATGACAATAACCCAGCTATCTCTGAAAAAATTCTCATATGAATAAAAGACAGCACTCAGATCTGCATGCTCTACATGAAAAAAAAGCAGGACATTCATTCATTTCAAAAGGGGCAATAATACAAAAGGTAGGGTGTTGCCAAAACCAGCAATCTTAACACAAAAAGGAGAGTCGCAAACATTAGTAAGTAACTGAATAAAAATTCCTCCCTTGGTGGATACATGAACTAAAAACTTCTGGGTAAATAACAAATTAGCAAAGAAATAATTTGGCAAAGTGCTGGAGGAAAAAAGTACTCAGTATTGGATCAAAAGTGTGTCAGACCCATGATCTCATGGAAAATGTTTACTTGTAAGGAGGGTAGGAGGAAAACATACCTGCAGCTATTGCAGAGGATACTAACAGAAATGGTTACAGAAAATGCCAGAGTCTAACTGTTCCACATTTTTTCCTTAAGAAAGCTCCTCCCCAAGGTACTGAATGACAGAACATCCATAAAGACATATGTGGTTTCAGCCTGAGAGAGCATCTTCGCTAGGCATTGGTTGTGGCAAGGGGAGAGGGGAGACACAACTTTTACTTCTGTATGTAATTCCTTCTGATGCATTTATGTTTAAACTGGGACACTTCCCACTGGGAGAGAAAATCTGGGGGACGTAGCTGATACTAAGCATACTTTTTCTGTCTTTGAAGGATCAGCTAAAAGTAAAGAACATTCTTGGTCTTTCAGCCAAGTCATGGCTCCAGATCATGGCCTGCATGTGCCACTTGGGTGGTATTCAACAGCTGAGTTGTCTTACCCACGTACGGCAAAAGAAATAAAATATCTCCATGGCATTGAAAATACAGAATTTGCATTTTTATGAAATGGAAAACAAACAAACAAAAAAAAAAAGCATGATATAGACTGGTAAGTAAACTGATATGATCATTCACCTGACATCAGGGGACCCAAATTCAAAGTTTAAATCCACAGCTCTTAACTATCAGAATACCCTAACTAGCAAGCTGACTGCTCCTTAGAGAAAGGAAGTGGTCCTAAAGTCACTATGAGCTGAGAAACAAAGAATAGGATATTTTCATAGATTAGTTGTTACTGCACTCACTGGAAGAGGCAAATCTTGTGTTCTTTTTTCTAGCAGTGACTGTTTCCATATTTGGATGAGTAACAGACTATTGCGTAAAGGTGAGAGTCACATTACACCGCATCACACCCCTTCTTACTGCTCTTCTCCCTTCTCTGAACAGATCCAGAAATAAAGAGGAAAAACGCATCTTTAGGGAGCCTAAGTCTGTCCTGAAATAACATATGAAGTGAGAACATCAGTTGTATTAAGGACTCACAGAAAATGGAGATGAAAGAACATCTGCATGATCTGATGAATCCTGAGCCGACATGCTTACATTCATGTGGTTCTGACCATGACAAGATGATCTTTACAGTTAAACTGCTCAGTTAGAGCAGACACCTGAAGAATGAACATTCACTGTCAAGGAAGTTCCTCAATCACAGTTTTAGTCATTGATGGGAAGAGAGGATATGGTCCAATGACCCTGGTGGGGAACGGGTAGGCTAAGGGAAATTTTGGGTCTCCTGAATCGCTATCCTCTAGTCTGTTCCGTAGGTAGTAATACTCTTCTCGTCCTAAAATGCTGAGCACATACCACATGCATCCCAGCGTTCCATCTAGTAGCAAACACAAAGAAATGCAAAGAAGCTCTGTACATATGGGGGATCTGAAAAATAAAGGTATTCAACTTCCAAGCATCTCTCTTGAATGCCGCTGTGACAATTTCATCTGGGTATCTCATCAAACAGTGAAAATGAGAACAGACAAGGAAATTATTTTGAATCATTGCTGTCCTTTACATAATATACACTAAATACAGATTCACAGAACAAGAGTTATTGGTGTTAGGCTTTTCATCTCCTCTTCCCTCTCTTCGTATTTTTGTAAGGAAGCATCAAAATTGTGCTAAAAATGTCCTTGGATGTGGACACACGGTGTTGACAAACTCACAAACAAAATGAGAGCAAAGTTTTGTTTGTGCTGTATGGAACTGCTCTAGGAAAAGGGGAACATCAACTGTATCCACCATTCAGGGAAGAACTGACTGGAATGGGAGGACATCTTTCTATCTGAGGGGAAACTATCTTGTAGATAGGGAGGATAGCCTCATTCTATGGCTTACTTTTTACTCTTCTATAGCCACGGCAGTCTTTGTAAACCATGCATAAAGTCCTTGTTTTGGTGACCATTACCATGTAACTTCTTATAGACACTGAAAAGCAAAATGAATGTAAGCCTCTCAGCAGAAAAGATCAGTTTTTCTCATCTCTTGTGACTGCATGCTACCACAAACCATTAAATTAATGACATCACCCAGTTTAGGAATTTTTTTCCTGCTAGAGAGTTTTGAAATATCCACAAAAGATTATGAATTTATGAGGTATATTTTCTTCACCCATATCTGCAACCTCCTTTAATACTGAAAGAAATTGTCAGACTTTGAGAGGGAGGAAAAACATCTCTGCTCCTGGCAAAACAATGTTATTTGGTAATTAAGATTCTGTTAATTCAAGGCTGCAGTTGCCCTCAATTCCCGCAGCAGAAATCTTTGCAGGTGTCTCATGCTCCGCAACACTGTTTTGTACATTACTTGCATTCCTTATACAACAAATAATCAGATGTCCCTTACCTTATTAAGGAAAGGAAAAAAATTACTGTAACAGACAGATATTTTGAATAATTTATACAATAAATTGTGATAAACTGTTATAATAAATAGTGTAAAAAACATGTCTAAAAAAGCAGACAATTTCTTCAAGGAAGGTGCTGCCTCAGTGTAGAGTTACAAATACCCTGAGTGAATATTCCCAGACTGATGGTGGACAAAGAAATGAGGTATAAACCCTTTTGACTTGCAGACCTGGAATACTGCTCTTTTTGTTTAAAACAACCAAAAAACCCCAAAACATGTTCTGTGTCAATACTTTGGACTTTACTATCCATTTCTGATGATCCAACAGAACTAGAATTCAGCCTGCAACAAGATCTAAGACAGAATAGAGAATGAATAAGCACCAGCCAATCTGGTGGTACAAATTTTTTTAAGAAAACAGTCCAATACATGTTCAACCCTGACGAATCTGGTGAAACAGAGATGTCCTAACAGCCACAATGCCTTTGGCCACTCCCTGACAAAGGCCAAGTATACCAAGACTAACAAACGTCCTCAGCAGGAGGTTCAAGAGCAGTTTCTTTAATTTGCTGGGCATGTAGAACAATTCTTTCTGTATTTTATTTTCAAGAAAAAGGGATAATGAATCTGTAGAAAAAAAATCAGTGGTACAAAAGTTTGCTTATTTACTGTTATCCTTTAACTACCACTTATATTGCTAGATTTGGAAATGTAAAGAGAAAGAGAAAGAAAGGAAAGAGTGCCTGCTATGCCTTCTGCTTTCAGGAAAGGTCACTAAGTAAGCACTCAGATGGTAACTGACCTAGCCAGAGAATTCAGCAAATAAAGAAAGTGACAAGCAAAACTAATTTGAGATAAAAGCTGCTGAATATCTTCCTGTGAAAAATCAACAACCAAATACTTCATTTTACAAGGACTTTCCAAGCCAAGTCAACAGTCATGTCACTGAGTATATTTAGAAGTATGGTTCTCATGATTATGTTGCATGAGATATCTGAAGTGATTGTCTAAATACGTGAAATGCTAAACAAAATCACCCAAACATGGTGTTTGACAATAAGAATCAGAATCAACATTTTGCAGGACAATTTCAAAACAATTTCAAATATGTCAGGACTGCTATAATGAGATATTAAGGCAAAGCAGAAGCAAAAAAAGAAGCGGAGCGGATTCAGAGATCAAAGAGTTCAACTACACTGAAAACTAAGTTCACCTCACTACCTATTTTACATTAAAAAGGAAACTGGAATGTCCATTCTATGGTGGAATGTAAATCTGATTTTATTTCAAACCAGTATTAAAAACTACTTAAAATTTTGGCATACATAGAATGAAAAATCAAGAAATAAATAATTGATACTATACATTCTGTTGCTTTGAAAACATAAATTTTTAATGTGAAATAATTTATCTGTACAATGTCAAATAATGTATGGAGTGTGAGGGATGAAATTCAAATATTTCTCTTAAGTACCTAATATAAAATTAGATGTTTCGACTAGCACAAACCAGAGCGGTTTTAAGTAGTCATCCCTTTTGGTGGTTTTGAGATTCAAAAAAAGTATTAATACATAGACACTGAAATTTTGACAAAAGTAATATTTCAACATTTTTCAAGAATCTGAGGTGGAAGTACAGTGATGTCATGCATGACCACCTCCACAGAAACGTTTCTAATTATACAATGAGCCACATTCCCTAGGAGTGAAATAATAAATAAATAAATGAAATTTAAGCCTGTTTTTTTTTTTATTTGCTTTTCATCTATGCTTGCAAAAGTAAAGCCCTCATTTGGACACACGAGACAAGGGACTGTAAGTACATTAGCTCTTTATATTTTCAAAAGAACACTGTATTTTTGTAATTACATTTTAAGAGTTGTCAATGGTCAGGTAGATGACAAGTATACTGAAAAAAAATTGGTTAACACTCCTGCTCAGCAAGACATGAATTGCAGTACAAATCTTCCCTTCAGCATGACTACTAGTAAGATTTCCTTTTTGATATTATTTATTGGAAGCCCACACAATAATACCCATTGAAATCTTCCAGAAGGCTTGTAATTATCCCAGATATACTCTGAAAAGGATTAACAAGTGGTCCTGAAGTTTTCAATAGCTCTTGTCTGGAAAATACTTGGTAATATAATAAGCCAGCTTATTGCTGCCTAGTTCCAACTCATAATGACATTGGGTCTAACCTCAGGTTGTAGTTTTCTATAGATAAAAAAACAATTCTAGACTTTAAGCATAATCTGCTCCGCAGTAAAGAAAGAGAACAAAACAATTATTAACAAAATGAAGTTTCTCTGGCTTTGAACTACAGTTCTCTCACAATAGGATGAAAATGGCAGCTTCTTTCAGCTCAGACAAGCTGAAACTTAACGCTACAATACACAAAACAAAATCGTGATGTTACGTAGCTCCGTAGCACACATCACCCACGAGTGCAGTATCTTTTGATTCTCCAGGGGCCTGTCGCACCCAGCAGATTTTTGGCCCCAAACACCCTAAAATAAGGTCATCTACAAGCTTCAGAACACGAGACAAAACACAGCGCACAGCTTCTAGGACTCGCAATGCTATTAGGCATTTCTGCCCCTCCTCACTCCTGCTCTCTGATGCAGCTTTGCACAATAACGATGGCACTTTGATTAGCGAGCCTCCAAAGGCAAAACGGGAGCACGGTAGTCAGCAAGCAGCTTTTGCTATTTTCATTTCAGCTGCGCAGACATGCTGAAATAATGATCTTGGCAACATGTTAGCAAAACATTAGAAAGACTTTAGTAAGCAAATAATTTAATTACATCCTTCTCTCAGGCAGTTTATATTGCACGACCCCTGACCTTTTATATTGCTGTACCTAAACTCAGCATGGGATTCACACTTCCCATTCCTGTCACAGAATCTCTCCATCTTGTACCATTTAATATAGTGTGCTCCAGGTGTTCTGTGGTGAATGAATAGTTATATTACTACCTGTCAGACACAATCACACTCTATTCATCATCCACGGCTGGCTGCGTGAAGCCCTGCTTCCAGCAGGCTCCCTCTCTATTTCCTTGTTCAAACGTCTGCAGTGCTTTCGGCCCATCTGTCAAGCCTGTCATTTAGAGGGAAAACAGTATCAGCGCTTTAGATATATGGAGTTCTCTATTGAAACAGTGCTGTGATTGAACTGTCAGCATTCCCAGTATCACAGACAGTAATTCATGACTGGTCAGAGCTCCATTTAGGTTGCTATTACTATGCTGACCTTGCCGGGTCACGCTAAGAGTTTTTTCCCTTTGCAGTTAGGTCTATAAATAGTGCAATTAACCTTTCAAGAATTACAAAATGTTCTCAGTTCCCCTCCTCCACAAATTCACTTGCTGTTTGCAGCATTTATAATAACCAAAGAAGAAAGAAATTCAACAGAAAAGGGCATTTCTCTTTCCTGAAGTGTGCACCGAGTGTCAGTGAAAAACAAACAAATACTCTAACTCCCCTAGTCCCGCAACACTTTCTCAGGCAAAGCTTACATGGCTATCACCAGGAGCCTTGCCTCAAGTTCCACTTTTCTGGATTCAAGCCTAACGTCTCAAAGTACTCTGAAATACATCACATTTGAACTAAGCCCCCTCTGCTGATGCTACAGTATAACCTCATGGTTTATGGGGGTTTTTTGTTTTAAACCTGACTTTGAAATAAAATTTTTAAATGAAATCATCCTGAAAGTCATTGCAAAATAAAAAAAGTATGTCTTAGGGACATGCAGTTCCTGGTCATCTTTTTTTCAAAAGTACCCTTTGATTTAACAAAAGCATGGAACAGAACAAATCTCTGCAGATCCGAAGTTCACACGTATCTCCTTTTGGAACAATTGACAAAAGCGGTTTTGCTGATCATGAGATGACCCCATCTGGTAAAGACTAATGTCTGTGTAACTTATAGTCACCTATTAACCAGTATCTCTCAAGAGCTCGAAACATTTGAAATAAGTTGGTTTTCACTTGCATCTTTGTAAAAAAAGGAGTGACAGCTGCTCATGTGATCCAACACACGTGACGCTCATGTGATCCAGCATTGGACAGTACATCAAAATTCCTCTGAATTTTGAGGGTTCTGAATTACTGAACAATACAGTACACCTGTAACCAATGTGTGTCTGGGTGTAAGTCTGGGTTTGCACCTTCACCCACAGGCTTTTCCAGCAGTTAGACTATGATCTGGTCCTGGGGCTGGATACTCTCCACGCAGCATCCCAGAATCCCTCCAGCTGGAAGAGGGCCAGCAGAACTGGGCAAGAGAGATCCCGAATGCTCATGAGGTGTAAACAGGTTAAGAGAGAAATCAAAGAGGTTAGCGCAAGTCACCGGGGGAACAGAGCAGTGTGGAGAAGAATGTGCCCCAGCTGCCTCCTTCAATCTAAGACTAAAGCTCTAATTTGAACACAATAGCGATGTCTCAGTAGGCTTGCTGGGTTAAAGCTTAGGGCTCCAGCCTTGATTACATTTTCAGATGTAGACATGGTCTTGTCACTGTTCTTCTCTGGGGACGTGTCTGGACTCCTGTGATTGCTGCCAAATATACATAATCAAGCTAGCTAACCCTAGGTAATTACTGAGATTTCCAGTATTAACACCATGTGAATAAACATTCAGAAAATCATTCACACTTTTTTTCATGATTTTTTTAGTTTGTTTTTTTTTAATACAGAATCTAAATGTAGTTGTGTTTGCCAACATTAATCTAGGCCATTTTAAAAATCCAGGTAATACATTTTCTCAATATCAGCTAAGCCAGGTGATTCATTTGAAAGCACCCTTCCCAAGTATGTATTATACATAGCTGCAAAGACTATCATGCTGCAAACATGCAAGCAAAACCAATGGCAAGTAGAAGACTTACACAAAGCAAAATTATTTAGTATATGAATGTGTAAAGGCAGCAGAGAAACAGGCAAAAAGGTCTTTTGAGGCAGTACTATCTTCTTATTACAGGCACAGAGTGAAATTAATTATGTAGCTTCAGCCAGTCTGAATATTTTGGACACTGAAAGAAAGATACAGCAGCGTAAATCACTGCCTGTGTTTTTAGCAGTTTCCTGAATGTCTCCTTTTTAGTCTTCTCCACCATGAATGCAAATGTCACAGCTTATTACAGATATTGAATAAGTATAATTAAGAAATAATTTCATCTAGTTTCGCCTTTCTTGGAGAGAGTCATAAAACAGAGAGACACAGAACAGTGCCCTTGTTGTTGGTTTTAGCATTTCTAATGAATACCTCAGTATCTGTCTGCCCTCAATCTGAAGGCAAAAGCTTTCACTTATTATAGAGGCAGAATAAGTGTAAGTCTCATCTCATTAACTGTCATATTACCAGGCTCTATACCATACCATTCAAGTTTCACTGAGCATTCAGAATTGCTTAATTACGTACAGTAAAAACAGTCTGCTGAGACTTTCCCTTTCAGATTATCATGGAGGCATAAGGACAGAGGTCATCTTCATGACTCACTCTTGCTTGCCACTGCATTAACTCAAAATGACAGAGGCCTTTTGTTAGTGACAAAAATGTAATGAACATTTGAAAAATAAAATGTTTACATCTAAGGATAACAGACACTTTTGATTTTGCAGACTAACAATCCTTTCTCTCCTCCCCTTCTCTCTGCGTTGGTGTTAAACTGCATAGTACATGCCTTATAAATTATACCATTCTATGTTAATTATAGTGTGCTGACATTTCTTGTCTTTACTAAACCTACTACATGCTTTGTGTGCTCAGATTTCAATAGCTATTTGTTCCACAAAATATGGAAAAGCCATACAAGTTACTGAGACTAGTCATTGCTCATATTTTTCTCTAAGCCTTCCCATTTTGTTCTATTTTTAAACTAAGCATACAGAAAATCCCA
>JAVKLA010000074.1:19985224-19996941 GCA_034782735.1 Sagittarius serpentarius | reverse complement strand
CATGCTGGTGCTGCAAGGAGTGTTCTTTTTCTTCCCTTCATGCAGCTACAGTTTGTGAGGTAAAGAGCAGTGACAGGATGGTTTGTGCTTATATTCCCCACCTTTTAAAATATTTTGTACCAGGAAGTAACAGGGCCTCTGGTCGTATTTGACCTGAATAGCCTAAAAGTTACAGGTATCTGTGAAGTGCTTCTGGAGAAAAATTTCCTGAGCAAAACCAGGGATTATAGCCAGAAAGAACACATTCACAAAGGAAAAGAGGCCCCAGGTGTCTGTAAGCTTGAGAAAACTAGTTGGAGGATTCCCCTGATTCAACAGATCCAAATTACAGGGTTTTAAAATCAAGATCAGAGTAATTAGAGCAAACAAACACATGTGAATTGAACTTTTTACATCTCTGATGCAATTAAAAGTCTTTTTGCTAAAGCACTGGAGTGAATAGCCCCTGAGATTTATGAAGGGAAATAGATCAGTTGTTCTTTGGTACCTTCCTTTAAAAAAAAACTGAGCTCTTTGGTCAGGCCATAAAGAACAGTAGAACAACTGGGCTCTCATGCTCCAGAGAAAAGCACCTAACCATGGAAGAAAGCAAACAGGTTTCAGCTGCAGCCCTAGAAGCAACAACTACATTAGAACAAACACTTAGTCTCATATCTGGAAAGAGAGTTTGTAATTTGGGGAAAGTAATTCTTATTTCCAATAGTTTAAGATAATTAATGTGTTTTCACATACATATTTTTATTGTTAAAAAGAAAGCTGTGGATAAATCTAAAATCAACTTTTAATTATACTCAGGCTCATCCAACATAAGCCAGTAAAGACTACAGAAGACTGAATAATTCTTATTTGCTCCAATTTGAATTTTTTTCTCTTTCCATTTTTTTTTTTCCCCCATTACCTTTGCGGTATTTTATTCTTATGTCATCCAAACTGTCAAAAACTGAAATAATGCTTTAAACAACATACTTTGACCTGGTAAACACCTCAGTACCAACATTTCAAACCCCAGCTTGCACAAATAACTCAATGCACAGAAGAAGTCCAATTCAATTGCACACATGTAAAAGAATTAAATAAAAACATCCAATATGTTTAAAAGTATAACATGCAGAATAAACCATACCAAATCAATTTATACTGGGTACAGATAAACAGAATTAATATCATCACACAAATTAATTAACCTGTCTGTTCTTTGAAGTAGGTACAAGATTTCCAGTGGTTGAGAAAATATAGATGGCAAAGTATGAGGACCAGAGGCCATCATATAAAGTATGGAATATGGCAAGATTCAGCTTAACCCAGATGGTTTTGAATAAATGAGGGTACTGATTGAGAGTGGGCAAGGATACAGTGATCTAAATAGCTGACTCCTCTTTCAATAAGCTTGATAAATAGAAGGCTGCAAGAAAACAGAGGTTACTCACGTTCTATGCCATGGTCGTCGAGGGTCTGTGTAACAAAAAAAAGTTCATACACTGGCAGATTTTTTATTTTAAACACATACGTGATCTATTGTGGTGTCTGCTTGACATCTCCACAGCTGGTGCCAACAAAAAGTCAACATGCTCTTTGAATAAACTATCTTTCTTAAGGAAACCACAGAGTGAGAGATTTTCTCTGTAGAGGATCTTCTTTTTATTACAGTGATATGAGCTAACTCAGTTCTTTTCTCTTAACTAACACTTTATACAGAAAAAAAATTCCTTAAGCTGACTTGTACCTTCTTGGTAGCTAATACAGTCCCATTGAACCTTTGAAATTTCTATTCATTATTTACATAATGCCATAAAAGTACTCTAGTTGTGTATCATTACATGTTGAATGCTTTATCAAATCTGTTTCTCATCCTACTAGAAGTACGAAGCCAGTTTTGCAAAGCAAGAGGGCTTCTGTATGCATAGAAGTTAGACCATGCAAGGATCTACAGGTCCAAACTCATCATCTTATTTCCAAAACACAAACATAACTATGTGGTTGTACATAATCACAACCACTGTGAATACAACTCTTACTTTTCTGCATGCAGCTAGCATGCTTGGGTTTATAATCTTGCTTTGGGAGTGCATTTTGTAAAAATCGGTCAAAGGTATCTGTAGTTTCAAGGATGAATAAGGCAATAAACCCATTAACACAACAAAAATTCGCGTATAAGTAAAGTACATTGCATTATATATACACATATATATATAACAATGTCAAGCATGTGATTATAAATTTCGTACCTAAAATGTGTTGTCTTTGCCTTGAGGCCAAAGGCCTTATGATAATAGCAAAAAGCTAAGATCTGACATGAGCCAACAGCTTCAAGATCTTTCAAGCTATGTGATTTTTGGTATTCAGATTCTCAGAAAAAATTAACAATTTTTTTTAACGTCTTTTTTAGAAATCTGTGTTATTTGGTTTAAGGTTCTGCTTTTTCCACAGTCTCCTTCCACTATACCTAGTTTGGAATTAATTCTCAGAGCAATAGTACTCTGACTATTAATGAACATCTTGCATATTTTTAATTTTATTTAGAAAAAAAAGAAATATAAGCTCTACTTACATGCCTGAGTAAAATTTAAGCAGATTATCTTGTGTTACACAATTATCTTGTGTTTTGCTAAATTTTTATATCTCCATAAGAGGTATGAAAATCAATATTGTTCAGTGGAATCTACCAACTAACACACCCTCATTTCAATCACAGAACAACCCATTCAGCAATAATAAAATTAACTAAATTCTAATAGATTAAAAATGCTTAACAAAAGTAAATGAATTGAACTTAAAGTTAGCTAATACTGACAGGAGCCTTTATTAAAAACTTATTTTTAAAAATTGTCTGTAGGGTTCACATAATACTGTAATAAAGTCCACAAGACTGATGCTCATGAATTTGTACTTCATGGAGGACTTTCCATGGAAGTTAATTTTACCTCCATCATGAAATTTATGACCTTTCTCCTTCTGCCTCTCAGGTCTGAGATCAAGAAGCAGTAGTACAGACCTTCCTTTGGCCTGCACACCCACAGTGTCTGACAACATCAAACTGTACCTCTTTATTCATGATTGTCTTTTTAAGCCTGATTATATATTTTATCTAATGACTATTTAATGAAGAGGCCTGTGATTCAAAAAAGATGAGCCACTAAAAATTCTGACTTGTCAATTGTATTTCCCACTCCTCTGAGCTTCTTGAGCCCTCCTTCCCATCCTGTATCCTCCCCGAAAGTAACATCTCAAGCAGTGGAGTCACTCTGATGTTGCAGGTGAGGGGACAGAAACAGAAGCCACAAGCTTTCACGGTCTCTCACTGCGTATCAGCGTGCCATATGAGTGGTGTCCAATAAACCAAAAGAATTACTTCAGGGATATGTGGCCTGCAGACCATGTGATGTCCTTGAACAAGAACAACTATGATAGCAGGGTCTCCATTCTCTCACATGCATCTTATTCACAAAAAGATTGGAAACCAGTAACAGTGAGAAATTATTGTTCTCAGTTCAGTAATAATGAATGAAGTACCAAAACAATGAGGAGCAGAGCCACAAAGAAGTTTGGAAAGTGGCATCCAAAGGATAATAATTTGTAGCTTTCAAGTTCTTGTTTGGTGTGAAATTTTAGTTTTATGAGGTACTCGTGCTACACTGGCAGCCAAACGAATACACAAGTTTTTCCAGTATTGTTTTCCTACTTTCATTGATTGGCAAAATGCTAGTATAAATGGATGCCTCTTGCAGCACATTTAAGGATTCAGATTTAATCTCATCTGCAGAATTTCATCTCAAGACCTTGCAAAAGATGATCAATAACTCAATCTGCAAGCCATTTGCAGTTTAATAAAGTCATACTCAGAGCATGGCTTCTGCAAGTCCTGATTAAATACAGGTGTTTCACATAGATTGACTGCATCACTTACAGAACTCTGGTTTTCAAACACTAGAAGTTACATATGCCATGCTTTGTGATACGCAGTTTAAACCTACTGGGAGGTATCACAAACAATGGCAGAAGACAACTGTATTTTAAGAAAGAATTCTTGAAGTTGACTCATTAATTGGAATAATTTGGGTGCACATTCTGTACCGTTTCTCACTAAGGAAAAAAAAAAAACCACACTAGCAAAAAGACAAGGGAAGACGACAACTGAAAACAACTTATGGTTTGAAAAATCTCACACACACACACACACACACAAACATTTCCTTCCTGGAAAAAAATTTGATTCTTTTAGTTGAGGTAGAATTGAATTAATATTTATAACTGTTAAATTTCTCTAGAAGGACCCTTTCATAGACACTACTCGGTGCTAGTTCATTGGTTTGGTAGGCATGCATCACTCAGCTGAGAATTGCATGTTCAGAACCACGTGCATATAGATGACGAGCAAAAATCAGAGCCAAATTCCACCACACCGTATCTTCCTAAGCTACTAGTGCCATCTTTAGTCAGCTTTCTTCAGCAAATGTGCTAAACTGCATAGAGTTTAAAATGTATTTGCTAAGGTTTTGACTCATTTTCAGCTAGCAAACAGCCATGACAGCTTAGTAACTCACACACTCATATCATGTCCTCCACTGCCTTATTGCTAGAGGGTCTTGCTCTGTTTCCATTCTGGGTATGTTAAATATGCCCACACTTCAGTCACTCCAGCACAAAATCCAGCACATCAGCACAAACCCTTCCTCATCAGGAGTTCAGGTACGGGTCCCTTTTCCCAGCTGCTGTGGGTCATGTCTAACAAAAGGACATTTTTTAAGGATTAAACTACTGCTGCTAGATTTGCTGGAGTTTGCATCTCTTGGGTAACAAGTCCTAACACTTCCACCTTCCCACCTCCTCTTCCCTACCCACTCCCATAATGGTAGCCCATGGTTAAGCCATTCAAAACATTTCAGGCCCTTTGAAATGGGCTGCTTCAGCACTGGAAAATCTGCATGCTCTGTAACTGGCCAAGAGCACTGTACATGGCCTTGTTGCTCTCACACTGCCAGTTCTACTTACTGCACTCACCTGCAAAATCTTCATGTTTCAGTTTATTTGGCTTCCCACATAGTTTGTATTTGGGACAATGGTCACTTGTTCTCTAGCACTCTTTTGCATGATGGAAGTAGAGTCTTTACAGGTGTTGTCTCCCTCTTGACCCATCAGAGATTACATCAAACTGTCACAGTTCCCTAACATCTGTAGCAATTATCACAACAAATGCAGCAGTTTCAGCTGGGATCAAACCAGTTTCAGATCCTATTTAGTTTAGATTATTTCATTACTAGGGAGTCACAAAGTCCTTTATTCTTATTCAAAACACTTCTTACCTGGAAATATTGGTAAGATTAACACTAATATACTTCAATGCTCTTTTATATTCCTATCAAAATAGAAAGTTTTCTGCAATTGTTAGGGGGTTTAGGGGTAGAAGATTATATAAAATTTCCAAACATTTCTTTGTATTTCTCTACTGGTTTAGCAGGAACTGAATTATATAGCAGTTTAGAAGCAGCATCACCCAACACACTTCAGAGAAGTCACCTTTTTTTCCCCTCAGCATTTCAATAGCAATTATGTTCTTTTCCAACCTTTCTGCATACAAAGGTCCATTGTCAATTATGCTATAAACTAGTTCACTGTTCTCAAAAGACCACATATTTTTAAAACATTCTTTCCTAAAAAAAAGACTTCCCACATTCTGAATAGACCCAAGCTGCTGTTACCTCTTCAGTTTCATTACTTTTCCAAAGTCACACTCTTTTACAGGATCTTCATCTCTATTACCTGCTGCTGCATAGTTTGCTCAAAAAAATTATATTAACATGTTACACAGGTATGATAGAGTCAAAATGCTGTTATTTACCCATTGTGTATGACACAAATGATCACTCTACATCCACCCATCCATGTCTCTATCTGCTTTGGCATGTGCAACCCAATGTTAGAAAGATCACAAAATAGTTAAGGGGGTACTACACCCTGAAAGCCTTTCCACAAAAATGGATGAGCTGTTCTGCTCTAAAAATACTTTCACAGAAACCAAACCTGAAAAACAAAGTTAGCCATGATGATTATTGTTTTTTCAAAAGTATTTTTGCACTTGAAAGCAGATAGTTACTAGAAGTACTGAACAATCTTATGTGTAAGCAAAGTCATTTTTATGAGAGGAAACTAACAAAATAATGACAACTTATTTTGGCAAAGGAAACTTCAAATAAGCAGTAGATTACACCCTGTGGGATACAAATCTAAGAGGAAAATACTTCACAGATTTAGCAGCTACTTAATAAAAAAGTACATTACAGGTAAAAAGCAAGCTACAGTAGGGGATAGGAAGGATAGAAGAAAAGGATGGTAAGAGATCAAATCAGTTATCTGTGAGGTTTTCAATAATGACTAATACAAAAAAGATACCCCAAAACTTAAATTTGCTGCCCTAATGAATCAGGTATCAAAATATCATTCATTATCATTCACTGTTTTCACTCATAATTTGGATGCCAGAAAAGAGCCAGTTCAGAGACTACAGATACAAGTGTGCTGAAATCACACTGAAGAGTATGATTTGAAATCTTCATGATTCCAGTAGTACGGTGATGTGGTGAAGAATCAAAATAAGGTTCAGTTCAATAAAGACAGAAATAAAATTCTGCCTTTACTTTGGCATACAGCAGATATATCACACTGGCCAGGTAATAACTCTGGCTCTGGGGATAAGCAGAGACCCCAAACAAAAGGCGGGGCACCAGCAATGCAGGCCTGGATGCAGCATGGACACAGAGGAAACCCTCTGTCCTGCATAAAGCCCTAGACGATCCTGCTGGCCTGTAAGATGTGCTCAACTGAAAAAAGAGCATATAAGTGACCAGACAGAGAGAAAACAATGACATCAAGGTGGGCGGGAGTGTTGATCTGCTTGAGGGCAGGGAGGCTCTGCAGAGGGATCTGGATGGGCTCGATCGATGGGCCGAGGCCAACTGTATGAGGTTCAACAAGGCTCAGTGCCAGGTCCTGCACTTGGGTCACAACAACTGCATGCAACGCTACAGGCTTGGGGAGGAATGGCTGGAAAGCTGCCTGGTAGAAAAGGACCTAGGGGTGCTGATCAACAGCCGGCTGAATATGAACCAGCAGTGTGCCCAGGTGGCCAAGAAGGCCAATGGCATCCTGGCTTGTATCAGAAATAGTATGGCCAGCAGGACTAGGGAAGTGATTGTCCCTTGGTACTCAGCCCTGGTGAGGCTGCACCTCTAATTCTGTGTTCAGTTTTGGGCCCGCCACTCCAAGAAAGACACTGAGGGACTGGAGCGCGTCCAAAGAAGAGCAACGAAGCTGGTGAGGGGTCTGGAGCACAAGTCTTAGGAGGAGCAGCTGAGGGAACTGGGGTTGTTTAGCCTGGAGAAAAGGAGGCTGAGGGGAGACCTCATCGCTCTCTACAACTGCCTGAAAGGAGGTTGTAGCGAGGTGGGGATTGTTCTCATCCCCCAAGTAACAAGCAATAGGGCAAGAGGAAATGGTGTCAAGTTGTGCCAAGGGAGGTTTAGATTGGATATAAGGGAAAGTTTCTTCACTGAAAGGGTTGTCAAGCCCGGGAACAGGCTGCTCAGGGAAGTGGTTGAGGTTTTTAAATACCCTGGAAGTATTTAAAAGATGTGTAGATGTGGCGCTTAGGGACACGGTTTAGTGGTTGAGTTGACAGTGTTAAGTTTATGCTTGGACTTGATGATATTAAGGGTCTTTTCCAACCTAACTGATTCTATGATTCTACAGTTCTACAATTCTAAAACATGATCAAGAAGGAAAAACAATGGGGATGAGTGTTGTGGTAAGAGAAAAGAACAGAAAAGATGTGATACAACGCTCTTCTGTAAAATGCAAATGCAAAAAAGGGAAAGAACTGTTCTCCATATTGCCAAGTTTGAGACAAAGTATAGGGTTAAATGGTAGTAGGGGAGATTATGTTAGGAATGAAGAAAACTTCTCCAATGGAAAGGACAGCAAAGGTCTGGAATAGATGGAGAAGGCTGCTGATTTTCTGCCATCAGAAATATGTAAGAACAGGTAAAGGAAACACCCTTAGGTGTGATAGACACTTTGTTCAGCTTCAAGAAAACAGGGTGGTTTACACAGTCTCTCTAATCCCTCTCAAGCTCTCTTTTTCTATGATTTCTCTCTGCTTTACAACAGCTAGCTTCAGTTAGGCCACTGAGCTTAACGCTGGAACGAAAGTTTTGGCATCTTAAATATTGTTGCATGAAAAGATCACGTAGAAATTTTCAATCGAGTTTAACGCTTGCTACTTTTACACATCAAGTAAAGCATATTAGGCTTTTATCATCATCGTTTCACAAAATACTAATGATATCACCTATTTCCATATCGCACTTAACCACATACATGCTAGTGAGAAGAAGCTTAGAAATGTCTATGACATATTCCTTTAGCAGCAGCTAATTTTCTCTGCTTAAAAATTCAGTCTGGGAAAGTTCTCACCTAATTTTTAAGATCTTTAAAAGGGCCCATTAAAAACACTTGCAAGAAAAAATCAGATAAAAAAGCACACCTTGAAATCAGTAGACTACAACCGACACAATCCAATTTCACCCTGGTCATTGCTTCATTGCTTACCCTACAGCACTGGCTGGCAAGGAGCTAGCTTGTTAACGTTGTAATATATTTCTAGACTCAAAGTGAAATTTGTCAGATTTTTTTGCTTCCACTTAAATAGTGTTAAGTGTAAATTAAGAGACAATGAAACACCTAGGAAAGACAATTAAGCTCACCCAGTGTCAGAAATAGAATTAAGTCCCTTTTTGATGGTCAGCATTCACATGTTTTACAGTGTACCTCAGCACATGATTACACGATTACAGAACCACAAAATGCACTGTTAGGCACATGCTGTCATGGGACAATGAGTTTTCCACATCACTATTCAGAAATGCCTTATCATATAAGTTGCTTGAACATGTTTACTCACAATTCCTGATTAAACAGTGTCATTTTCCCATTGAATAGACTGATTTAAGATACACTGTGAATACACAACACAAGCTGAAGTGCTTGCACTGTCAGGAGGTATGGTATCTAAACAGATTAAGAGCGTTAGTAAAGGTAAGTAAAGGAATCTGTCCTCCCCTGTGAAGAAGTCTTATTAAAATAAACATGGTTATTCATGTAACAAAAATGCTGTGGGTGTATTAGACTGAAAAAGTAATCCAAATCACTGAGTTCATTGGAAGAAAGCAAGAATCCTCCTCCTTCTGCCCACAGCTGTTCATCATATTCAGCCATCTCTGGTTATTAATATTAGTATTAAATATATTCCTCTCCAATTGGGTTCGCTCATGTTTCCAGTTTTTGAATCTATTCTTTTCCCCTACGTTAAACAAATCTAATGATTTCTATCCATAGCAAATGTGAAGCTGATGAGCAAATGGATGATAAAAATTCCTATTATTCCTTTGTGCTCATCTCTTGCACTTAAGATTCTTGTCATGCCCTGGGCATGCTAGCTGTCTGATATTGTTCCTTTATTTCCAATTCCAGCGCTTTCTCTGCTGAACATTTCTGTGTCCAGAACATTTGGTGCACTGCCTAGTACCAAGCAAAATCTGCTTGCAGCGTAAGAACATGTGGAGAAAGTATGTGTTTTTGTCACACCCTATTAAACGGTATTCAAAACACAATGCCCCAGAAACTAAATTGATTGTAGGTTTTATAACCCTTTTCAGGCTAATGGAAACAATTTAGTACCACGAATGAAAACATAGCTAGTGCAGCTGTGGGAATCTTAAATTGCTCGGCTCAGCAGTTCTGTTCCGGCTTAAGTAGGATAAAGTAGTTAAAGTTCAGTTAGATTCCATTCTTCTGGATCTTTGACAGATCGTTCGGGATTAATGTCTTCAAAGTTTTCAACATTCCTTGTAAAAGACTTTCTGAGGAATTCCTGGTTTGTGCTTTTAACTTGGGGGCCAATGGGAAGGAGCTGTAAGAACTGGGAAGAGAGGGGAAGTGGGGGCAGGAATGACATGAGGAAGTTTTCAATCATTTCGTAAAGTGCCTTGAAATATCTTTCTTTTCAGTTTGGTTTCATTGTTAATATACCAAGTAAAAAAAAACCAAAAAAAAACCCAATAAAAAGACTAATGGCTTTCTTACAACTTTAATGATTTAGCTGAGACCACAAAAGCTAAAGATGCAGAGCCAAGATTGAAGGTCAGCCCTTAAGTCCACCCTAGGAATCTACTGCAGCTTCTTAAGGACCTGTTCTTAAGGACAGAAATTTTCTCCTGTGCTCATTCACATTGCTGTCCTTAAAACTGAATGCCATGACTAAGCATTAAGCAGGAGACCTGGCTACCCAGGACACGGAGGACGCTGAGGCAGTCAATGACTTTTTTGCCTTCGTCTGCACCGGCAAGTTCTCCAGCCACACTGCCCAAGACGCAGAAGGCAAAGGCAGGGACTGGGAGAATGCAGAACTGCCCACCATAGGAGAAGATCAGGTTTGAGACCGTCTAAGAAACCTGAAGGTGTCCAAGTCCGGGTGACCTGATGAGATGCATCTGTGGGTCCTGACAGAACTGATGGATGAAGTGGCTAAGCCACTATCCATCATATTTGAGAAGTCTTGGCATTCTGGGGAAGTTCCCACTGACTGGAAAAGGGGAAATATAACCCAAATTTTTAAAAAAAGAAAAAAGAAAGACCTGGGGAACTACAGGTCAGTCAGTCTCACCTCTGTGCTGGGGAAGATCATGGAGAAGATCCTCCTGGAAACTATGCTAAGGCACATGTTAAATAAGGAGGTGACTGGTGACAGCTAACATGGCTTCACTAACAGCAAATCACACCTGATAAATTTGGTGGCCTTTTACAATGGGGTTACAGCGTTGATGGATAAGGGAAGAGCAACTGACGTCACCTACCTGGAGTTGTACAAAGCATTTGACACTGTCGTGAATGACATCTCTGTCTCTAAATTGGAGAGACATGGATTTGATGGCTGGACCACTTGGTGTATAAGGAATTGGCTGGATGATTGCATTCAAAGAGTTGTGGTCAATGGCTTGATGTCTAAATGGAGACCAGTGACGAGTGGCATTCCTCAGGGGTCAGTATTGGAACTCTTGCTGTTTAACACCTTGGTCGGCAGCATGGAGAGTAGGATTGAGTGTAGCCTCAGCAAGTTTGCCAATGACACCAAGCTGTGTCGTGTGGTGTGTTTGACATGCTAGAGGGAAGGGATGCCATCCAGAGGGACCTTGACAGGCTTGAGAGGTGGGCCCATTTGAACCCCATGAAGTTCAAGAAGGCCAAGTGCATTGTCCTGCACCTGGGTCGGGGCAATCCCAAGCACAAATACGGGCTAGGTGGAGATTGGATTGAAAGCAGCCCTGAGGAGAACGATCTGGGGGTATCGGTTGACGAGAAGCTTGACATGACCCAGCAACGTGCATTTGCAGCCCAGAAAGCCAACCGTATTCTCGGCTGCAGCAGATGAAATGTCACCAGCAGTTCAAGGAAGGTGACTCCCTGCTTTGCTCTCATGAGACCCCACCTGGAGTACTGCATTCAGCTCTGCTGCCCCCACCATAAGAAGGACATTGACCTGTTGGAGCGAGAGATGATCAGAGAGCTGGAGAACTTCTCTTCTGAAGACATGCTGAGAGAGTTGGGGTTGTTCAGCCCGGAGAAGAGAAGGCTCTGGGGAGACCTTATAGCAGCCTTCCAGTACCTAA
>JAVKLA010000074.1:19741603-19754343 GCA_034782735.1 Sagittarius serpentarius | reverse complement strand
GCTTGAACCGTGACCTTTCTACAAAAGCTGGATTCATTCTTCCAGGTGTACCCATACAACCTGTTAGTTTTGGTTTCAGCTGTGGTTTCAACCAATTTGGCCACTGTGGAAGTCCTGCTGCTAATTCCTAGATATCCCTAAGGCCTCTGTTTAAAGAAAGAATAAAATAAAAAATAGGGAAATAGTTATTCCTGTGGTGTCAACACCAATTTTAGTGACTGTTTACACTTCCAGTTAGTCTTGTGACTTTGTATTTTAATTTTCCTAGAACTCATGAAAACCCTTGGATAAGTATCAGCTGACTGCAGTGACTTGTTAGTATTTGCTATATGTATTTGTAGATTCCTGTTCTAAAACCTATTCTGCTTCAGTCTAAGACTGTTCTCCAAACCTGTCCCACATAAAAAAGGGTGCCTCTCACATGGGAATGTTCTGCAATGAAATGTTGATGGAGAGGGAGGACTATGGCCTTATCTTCCCCAAGTGCTTTTTTTATGCTTCAGTCATCTATCAGCTGTAGCCTCTTTGGCAGGATTCCTGCTTCTGGTTTTATTATTAGTATGTATCCCTTTAGCAAGTTGTTCTTCAGGCTTTTTGGCCTGTCTCTCACTGCAGTTCTATCATTTAATTTGCCTGGCTGGTGTATTGGATTTAGTGTAAAGTATTTTGGGGTTACATATATGCTATGATTTCTTGTCAAGTACTTCTCTATTGTATTACTTGTTCACATTAACAGTTAGTCTTTGTTTATACATATTCCTTATGAAATTTAGATTTTCTTATCACTTACTGATCATCAACAGGAAATGCTTAAGATGCTGGAAACTGAGATTTAGGAAACTACCTGACTAGACTCTTCCAAATACTGGGTTGGCTGTTTAATGAATACACTCACACATATCAAACAAAATTATCTTTTTTACCCCTGTGATAAATATAAAACTGATTGTATTAACAATCAGATATTTCACATGAAAGCTATGTCAAAATTACAAGGGTAACCTTGTACTTCACAATATGTCTAGATCCAGGGTGTTTCTGTATCCTCCTGCCTTATCTTTTAACTACAGGAAGGAATGTCATTTTACCTCATGTCTTCTATCTCATTCAGTGGGTAAGGCTGACTGTATTGAGTTAGTGCACAAGGTCATACAGAAAACAAGTGGAGAGAGGATCACACTTCTCATTAAGACACTTTAATGTCACAAAGTGGTAGTGGACTCAAACCCTGGTTTTCTTACAGTGTCTGTGTAGAGCTTAAAAAAAAAAGTAGAACCAAGTAAACTTATAGAATGGATAGATTAATTGGATTAAATCTACAGAATCAGTTATCAAAAGATTTTGCATAGAGCTAGACAAATGTAAAAGGAAAAGTCACCAGAGTTCTGTTTTCAGGGCTTATTTCTTAACCACAAACTGCAATTTCAAAAAGTAGTTCCTGAAGCTTTGACATTAGGCCCTGTGGGGCTGATGATGGAAGTTTCCTGCAGCTATTTAGCATTTTTCTGGTTTTTCTTCCTCAAAGTTATAATTTAACATACCATGTAGCAAAGAAATAAATCTCAGTATCTTGAGCAGTTCCACAAGTGTAAGTTTTATGTTTACCACTCTAAGCCAGAGTTTGTAAAAGGATTTGTAACGTTTTTGCTGTTTTGTTAATGGTAAGATACCTGTGATTAGGCTTCAGCTGATCGAGCCTAGACAGGTTTACTGCAATTGCAATAGTCACTGGTCTTACTGCATTATAGGTATCAACAGCTAAGACATTACGTTTAACTCCTGCATTTCTAATACTGTTGGAGGCTTAATTGTCATGACTTCATTCCTGAAGTTTTGCTCGTCACTATAATTAGCACTTTTCCATGTAATCATGTAGTCAACTGAATTGTCTTCACCCCTTCCCACATTAGCGTGAACAAGAAAATGCAATGGCTCACCTTAAAAAGCAGCAACAAGAGCTGGAGCACATGAGGTTGCGCTATTTGGCAGCAGAAGAAAAAGAGCTGGGGAAAACAGACCGACAAGAGCTGGAGGATATCAGAAATGAACTTAACAGGTATAAAAGCATTTGTAAGATTCTTTTTTTTTTTTTTTCTCCCCTCTCTTTTCTTGCTGTCTGCCTCAAAATAGTGGAAGGTTTGGTTAAATCAAGGTTATAACTGGCTATCAGTCCAGTGAAAGAGCACAGTTTAGTGTCCATTAGGTAAAGATTTCACATTCATGAAGTGAAACAGTACTGCAGTATAGAAAATCTATGTTTAAGGGCACTGTACCCTGTTTTTGTTATGGCCATAGTTGTGCAGTACCAGTCTCTTTTCTAGTTTAAACTTTCAGTTCTAAGGATGACTGCTGCATTAAGAAAAAGAGGCATGTACTATTTATATTTTGAACACATTAATGTTTTAAATCTACCTAATATTTTCCCCCCAACACTGCGGTAGTTCTGTATGTTGAACCCTTTTAATTAAAGTGCTGTTTGCATTATCAAAATAGGAGCCTTGGTAGCAAGTATTATAGTTACATATGCATATAGAAAAGGTATTGTTAGAATTTAAGTATTATTTACTTAGATGTTTTTGCCTAGAGAGAGGATAATTTGTTACCTTTTCTAGATTTCTTTATTTTACTAAGTACTTCAGTAGATAAATAACCTAAAGACTTAAACACTCTGATTATTTTCATATTAATAAGGCTCATCCTCTGATTCTTTCCTTTTTTTCAACATCAGGCTAAAGCAACAAGAAGAGAGAAAGCAATTGCAAGATGTTAGAGAGAATTCTGCTGGTAGAGTGGATAATCTTCATTCTAGAAAATTAAATGAGAACATGGATGATTATCTCTCTCGTCTGATAGAAGAGAGGGATACCCTGTTGAGAACAGGAGTATATAATCATGAAGACCATATTGTAAGTGAACTTGATCGTCAAATCAGAGAAGCTATTGCAAAAAGGAACATCGCTAAATAAAAGCATACAAAAAGTTGTTAAAAAGAGCCAAAATTTAAAGAGTGATTTTTATAAACCTGTATTACTCTGCAAAATATGTGAGGTCATGCTTAATTTTGCACACTATTGTTAGCTCTTTTTGAAGTCAGTGTAAATATTTGCAACATGTGAAGTTGAGCACAGTTGTAAGTTTTATGGGGGCAATGGGTTTTTTTTAATGTTTTTATACTCATATGTAGCTATATACGTAAATATATTTATCTTGTGTACTTTCTTCTGAAATGTTTCCTACCTTTTTTCATCACCCTGGCTAGGTTTATTTGTAATATTTTTAATATTAATTCTCAGATTTTTGGTCTATATTGTCATGATTTCTTTCAATTTTTGAAAAGATCTCTTCAGCTTTATGTGGGAAAAGTGACATCAGCTGTTTTCCCTTACAGAATTCTTAATTCTGTGCGGCACTGACCAAATGTTACTTTTACTAAATTACAAGTTAATTTTTGCTTCTCCAGCTGTAGCTAACATAAGTTCTGTAGTAAATAAGAGACAAGAGTTTGTTTGGTTTGGTTTGGTTTTTTTGGAGAGGGGTACGTGGCGGGGAGAACTCTCAAACTTTGTGAAACTGAAACTGAATCAATTAAGTAACTAGCCTGATTGTACAGGATAAAAATCCCTTTGTTGCCCTAGCTGTTTTGCACATAGGCCTGTAAGGGTGAACCCAGGAGGTTAAAGACCTAGTTCAGAAATACATGATTATTAAATCCATCCCTAATGACGAAAGATACTTTAAGCACTAATTCAGTGAATTTATACACTTCATATTCTGAACACATGCATAAACCAAGAGCTCTTGTAAGTAAAGATATTTTCCTTAATCAAGACCTAGCCATTTTGCAGTTACTTAATATTTCAAAGCATGTTATCTCATTACCACTTAGATTTTATGTAAGGTTTTGTTTGCTTGTGGAAGTATGACCAGGGCACAGTCTCAAGGTGTTAAATGCCAGAAGGGAAATCCACAAGAAATGTTAGTTTGTGCATAATCACAGTTGAAAGAGTTTTGGTTTCTGGCCTTCAGTCTATTTCAGTAGTTTTAAACATTTCTGTGGATCTAGCTGATAATGTTAACTTACAACACTGTCCTTTCAATAGGCATTTTTGTCTGTCCTGTAGGCACAAATGTTTCTCTAGTTGAGTAACAGGTACTGAAAACATCTTAGGATTTGTTACTTTTAGAATAAAGAAAGATACCAATGCAAAAATTATTTATTTTTCACTTTACATAAAATCAGTGAACTTCCATGGACATGGGTGTATACGTGTGACCTTCCTGTTTTGTATGGTATTCACTATACATTTTTTTCTATATTGTATCTGGCTTTGCCTCTAGGTGTATTGTTTTTTCCTCTTCCCTACCATGGGTGTATCTCCTGTTAAACAAACTATTCGTTTAGGCTCCTTAGAAAAGTTCTAAACAAGCTGTATAAACAGAGATCATATTCTGTGAGGAATTACGCTTATCAATACCAGACTTCGTAAGAAATCCTCTTGTAATAGTTTGCCCAGTCTACTGTATTTTTCAAATTAGTGTGCTTAAAGAGATCCCTCTCCACTAGCAAAGCAAATAACACCTTCATAAATCCAGTACAAATCCATGGAAATTAATTGTAATTACAAATTCTTTTACATCATGGCTTTATGGCATCACTGATGCATGATCATATGCAATTATTGTAATGAATCAGGGAGCTTCTGTCTTGACAGGAAGACTTGTTCACACTGTTTTTCTTCAAATGCTTGCTCATTTGCTAGAAGTGTATTTTCTTCTTCAGACGCTGGAGGGTGCCTTAGACTTAAAGATCACAAAGACTGTGTTGACTAAATTTTCCGAACTGGTGATTTTTTTTTAAAGTGGTATTCTATGACTTTTCAGGTGTGTTACTTCATTAAATAAAATTCAAATTTTAAGTAAGTGTTAAGGATTTTGTGTTTATTTTTCGACTATGTATTTGAACAATTTTTTTCCTATTTCTGGTAATATGACAGTCTTTAGTGCTTGAATCCATAAAATTGGCAAGTTCACTTTCAAAGTTAATTTCACTTTTTAATTTTGAATTGAGTCTCTTCCATGGCTTGTAAAGAAAGTAGTCATGTTGCTGTGGAGTTTAAAAAGAAACTACTAGGGTGAGCTTTCTAGTAAATCAAAATATTGAGTAAAATAAAATGTAGAACTTATGTTTTAAACACTTTTTAAGCCTCATAATTTAAGCTATTTGGGTCCATTTTATCATTTGAAAGATCACTACTTACAAGGTGAGAAGCATGAATTTTGTGATTATTAAACTTAGCATTTTTGGTTTGTTATAGTCATTAGTCTTAGTGTTCATTGTTTGTGTTAGAATGAGAAAATGAATAGTACTTTAAGCTTTCAGTTTCATTTTTTTCCAGTGCTATTTGTCTGTGTGCTCTAGTCTGAAGTACTTCTTGTCGATATCTATAGCAGAGATGAGCTCAATATTACTCTTTTTTAAAAAAAATGTTTGGCTTCCATTTGCGTGTTTGTTGCCTCAAAACCATTTTCAAGTTTATAGCTCTTCAGTGGAAAGACCAAATACTGTTGGGTTTTTTTTTAATAGAAGATCTCTTAAGATTTTTACCTTAATCTCTCTTCATGGCAAAAGACGTGCCACTTGAAACAGGTGCATGAGATAATGAGCTTATTTTCATTTACCCAGCATAAAAAGACTGCTGGAAATGAAACCCGTGTTTACAGGTTCAGTCCTGGTTCCGTATGCCTTAGAGAAGGGGGTGGGAAGGGGAGCAGCTGCGAGGCCCTCGTGGTGTTCTGGCAAACTCCTGTGATTGATTTTAGTGCACCTAGATTTCACTAGGGAAGTTGGTGGAATTACTTTGAAACAAGTACTCTTACCCGTATGTTTTTCTGAACCCAAATACCCATAAAAATTAGTAAATGGTAAGCGGGGTGGGGGTGGTGGGGGCTGTTCTGTGTCAGTTCTATTCCAAATCAGTTCCAGCTTTCATCTGCCTTACGATTTGGGTCCAGAGCTTGCAGTTGGCTTTGGATAAGGAAACTTCAGTTATATCCTTCCTGTAATTGTCAAGTCCAGTCTTCTAGAGGAAAAGCATTAGCCCATCTAAAAATGAGAGCATTTAGAAACAGTTCTTTTCTTTTTTTTCTGATAATCTTCAGGCAGAGGATCCCCTCCTGTCTGTTATGTGCTAATTACTCTTACAGTGGTGGGGACTTGCTGTTACCGATCTTTACTACCATAGAGTTGCCTCAAGTTATTTAGTACAAGTTTAAAAGTAAGGCAGCAAATCCAGATGTAATGTGTTTATACACCTTGATACGGAGCATTTGCTAGGATTTTGAGAACCGTTAGAAAGAAAAGGACCTTTTTTTCCCCTGTTAATTGTTAAACTGTTTATCAGAAAAATTGTCTCAATTCTTTCTTAAGCAGTAGGATGCATTATGAAAAAAATATGACAAATTATTTTAAAAATGATAGCACTATTTTGCTTTGAATCTGGATTATTTAAACAGTTACATTATTGATCTTTCCAATACATTGTTTCATTGCGGTGAAGCTATAACCACTGATTCTACAGTATTTTAGCAGTTACCCAACACGTAACACCAATACACTTTCAAAACTGCTGTTGTGGAAAAGAAGCAATGTTTTATCTGGCAGTGAGCTTTCAAGTATTCAGTCCATAGTTCTCCTTCACTGCTGTTTAAATGCTTCTCCCTTCCATCCACTGAGATAAACCTTAATGCACAACTAAAGACAGAAGTCCTTTATCATATCTTCTAAGTGCTACTGAAGTATTTATACCAGTTATTATGTATTTATGCAATTATTTATTTTGCTACTACTGTGCCTAAATGATCATGACCTATGTCAAGGCTTGGATAGGAAGCACTAGCCCCACTATTGTTAAAGACAGAACTGTAGAAAGGCGGCTGCATACTTAGATCTCATTTCATTTGTTTCTCCAGGGGGTTGTATTAGTAGTGTTTTCATTAGAAATGTTTTTACAGATGTCGGCTATCCAGATATGAAGTCTCTGTGGTGGAGAAGCAGTCAGGAGTTTGGCATTCAGAACAGAAAGAAAAAAATGTCAACTTTGAGAGACTAATTTATAGAAAAATAATTTACTGACTTTCTGATGTATAAATGTACAGTAACCCCATGGCGGCTTTAATGCGGAGTAATTGAATTCTTGCAAGTACAGTTATTTTCTATTCTTAACTTGAAGAAATGCTACAGCCTGTCGTTCCCCATCACTGAAGACTAAAATAGTCCCCATTAATAATGCTTCTGGAAAAGTGACACCCACTACTTTGTAGTCCAATACTCTTTTTTTTTTTCCCGAGTGAAATACTTGTAGTAGTTTGACAGCATTTTAAACAATTTATGTATTACTACAAAAAGTTTTATTCTAACAACATACACAGAGCAGATGATTATGGAAGTGTAGTTTTACAGAATGTTTGACCTAAGGGCTTTGATGCAGTTACCGAGACATAACTGCATTGACAAAGTAATATGGCATCAAAACTTAGAGTGGGTTTACTGGAGCAGATGGAGTCTAGTAGTCCACAGCCTAATACTGTTTCGACAGTTACTGTATGTCACTCATGATTTTACCTGTACTATGACAAGAACTGTAAAAATTGTTGTTGGAGGACTATGACTTACTATGACTATCCTAAGTTTTATTTAAAAATACAAATGTAAATAGGGCAGCAAAATTAAATCATTGGGTTTTGAGCTGAGCAGGCCATCAAGCTAATAAATGTTTTGTAGAATTTAGGTTTAAGTGGCAATGGTAGGTCTTGAACACTTTTGTACTTGCTTAATAGCATAAGTGAGGGAGATTTGTTTTGTTTTGTTTTTCACCTCTGGAGGTACAGAAAATAATTTTAGTGATCTTGTGTTAAGAGGCGTTGGTTGTACAGGACACCAGACCATCCATATGTTTGCCTGAGAAGGCTATTTTTGGCAACAACATTAATGTTGTAATGCAACAGGTCATCCAGATCAGGGCTGAAAGGCCTCATAAGCTATTATTTGCTTTATCATCGACACGCATGCATGAAGGTTGAGTCCCATTCATGCCAGGCATGAAGTTGACAGGATGCTTCTAATCCACATAAGTACGACAGCTTAACAGGTTGTTCTTATAGCCAGAACTTTAAGCCAATACTGTGGGTGTGTTTTCATGAATATCAATGTGTATTTGGTGTAAACCACAGAGCCTACCTGCTTCTACAGGAACTGTATAAGTGATGTAGAGGTAATGTTTTTTGGACTATTTAACATTTTTGGTGCTTGTGTAGCAATAATGTTTTTTACTGCAGTTTTCCTGAATGTGGATGGATACGATGTTATAAATACTCTAGCTTATTTATTTATCCTGACTTTTCTGATAATAATCTGATTATTGCACTGAAGAAATGGAGCTAATAACCCAAAATGAATGAAAAAATCAAGCAGAATGTCAAAAAGCAAGACCACACCACTACCACAAGGAATTGGTAGGTATATCTCCATGAGAGGGCACTGCTATTTGTGGAAAAACTTGTGCACCTCAGCAACATGCTTATGTGCCTCTACAGTGAGTTTTACCTGTCTCATCCTACTACATCTTGCAGAACAGTTGGATTTTTTTTTTTTCACTCCATGATTGTATCTTCTTATTGCATCTATACAGCAAATCATTAAAATGGTCTTAAAGTTTTACCTGAGAATAAACATTTTTATGTTGCAAATTCCTATTTCATTTACCTATACCGTCGTCAGTGCAGGTGGCTTGTAAGAGGCTGAGGGGAAATAGGCGGGCTTAGCAAGAGGACATCTTAGAAGGCCTTATCGCTCTTAACACTGTGTAAGGGAAAAGCAAGGCTTTGCCATCCTGACCAAAAGCTTGCGTTGCAGTACTTGCTGCAACGTGGCAAAATCTCTCCTGAATCACTCATGAAGGGGCTGCCACAGGTAGGCTGAGGGCTGGGCACAAAGTCTGTGGTTTCTCTGCCCATCTTGTTTGTAGGGGTGTTGAGTGATCTTGAACAGGGCTCTGGGCCTCCACTTCCTATCAGCAAAATGAGAATAATGTGGGAAAAGCTTTTCTGTGTAAGTGGTTCACAAACCCCTTTAAACTCAATCTGTGCTGGGTACAGTTGTCTTAATGCCCTAAAAGGGGTACTTACTAGCTTCTACTGGGGTGCTTCTTCAGCAAATGAGTACAAGTTATTTACTTTGCTGGTTTTTAGTAGATAAATCAGTATCTTCTTTCATTCTTCTGGCTAATTACCAATTCATCCAAAAGTTTTAGAAAAAAGCAAAAATACTTCAATCCTTACGTATAACTCTAATTTCTAGGGAAATTAAGGGAGTCCAAGGCTGCAGCCTTCCAAGAAAGGCTAGGTTAATCTTAAAGAGGTGAATTCAATAAAATCACTTGGTGAGGGCAGAAAAAAGGCAAAATATCTGAAGATTTGGGCCTGCCCTGAAGAAGGCCTGTGGTGTGTAGTATGGGGCAGTACTGTTTACTTCTGTCTCTCTCTTGGTAAGATGAAGGTGATTCCTCATTATACTGATGCTGTGATGAATAGCTAGTTAACGCTTGGTTGTTACAGCTGTTGGGAAAAGAAAAGGTCAAGCATTGTTTGCTGTATCTCATCTATTGAGCAAATAAGTAATTGCGAGGGTTTTAATGAAAACTTTTATAGGAAAATCATTTCATGACTTATTAGTATTGAAATACTAATAAAAGCAAATCCCTGTTATCCTACCAAACGTGACAAATACTGTTGGAAATGAGTCTTGAAGGTGGGGGGAGGCCAACTCTTAGCAAAGAAACTCTCAAGGGCTGCGAAACCAATTGGCCGCTGCCAAGCAGGATGCCCATGGCCCCATGCCAGATGTGGCTGTGCCCATGAGACGATCACAAATTCTCCATCCAGGTCTGGAGCTCAGCACCAGAACTCAGGGGCTGCTGGATCACAGCGGGCAGTGGGAGGAGGAGGAGGAAGCAGCGGCTTTGCTCCACCGCACTTGCCATCACAGGGAAAAGACACTGCTGCTGCTGCTTACAAAACATAAACCTAAACCTCTCCCTCTATAGCAACAAATTCCCGGTTTTTTGCAGGAGTAGATTCTTGCCTGCCCCCCCCCGCCCCTTTTTCCTTCCTTTTCCTGTTATCACATGTATACATGATGAAGAAAATAGCAGATTTCATCAGCAAACAAATAAATTGGGATGGTTTGTTTACAACAAATAATAATGTTTGGTAATTAAATATGCAGAGATATTACATGTTACTTTATGTACTTTATATTGAAAGCAATCGATCAGATAATTCTTTTTAAAAAAGCAGCAATGACAGAAAATAAGTTTTAGCTGGTTTTTTTTTAAAGATAGTTTTTATGCATGCTCAAGCAGTCTTTCACAAAGGGTGAGGGGTTTTTTGAGTTTTCTTTTTTGCCCTTCCTTTCATGCTCATTGAATAAGTCATTTACAACATCTGCACCATTACTCCTGGAAATATCCCACCACTATAAAAGGAAAGTATCTTAGCTAAAATAAATGCTTTTAGATTAAAAAAAAAAAAGGCTGCCCATGTCTTTATTTTGCTTGCTGCTTATTTTACCACTCAAGTTTCAGATAAAAACGCGTTTCATGCTTTACGGAATGCAATCCGTTACAGAGCATGGACAACATACCAACTTGTGTACCACAAAATAACAAGCTTGTATGAGTACAGGCAGGGCTGCTGTTTATACTGCCAGATCCAAACTTCTAGTTAGATAATTTTTGGCAGTGAAAGTGCCTAGTCTGTTACTTATACACCAGTTAATCCTAACTTAGAAAAAAATGAAAGTCAATTTAGGGCCTCTAAAATCTTAGCTTAACTTTTATACTGTGGTAAGAGATGATTTAGGGTATGTCACATTAAAGACTGTAATTCTTAAAATCTTTTTTCTGTGTCAAGCATTAGGTCTTTAAATGCTAACACTGTTTTTAGACAAAAATTTAAGAATGAATACTGAGTCGAACTACAAAGCAGCTTCTAGTGGGCTTAGCTCAAAATTTGTTCTATTTACACTCACAAAAGAAGAGAAAACAGGATTTTAGTGTTTGCTTTTTTAACAGCAGAACAAGGGCTATGATGAAGAATAGCAGTATGAAGTAAACAGACTACCCCTACGTGGTTTGCACACATATATATATTTGTATTTAAATATGCTGATGAAAGAAGGAACATGGTAAACAGAATCCACTCAGGTATTCTTAAGGCAGGGTGACTTGCTTTAGCTTAGAGCACTTTCTTAATTTTCTTCTGTAGCAGAGAGCAGTATTTCAGTGGTTCAGCATCCAGATTACGTAATGTAATTTTAGTAAGAAGAAACAGAATTGTCTTCGGGGACACAAGAGGCAATATGTAACTTGGTTCACCATATCTTCCATTTCTCATTCTTTTATCCTTATGAAATAAAAACCGAACAAACAAAATCCCACCGTCATTTGGGGGTTTCCTTATGGAGATTTCTGAGATCTTGCATTTATTCATCTAAGTCTCATAAATACATATTTTTGAAATATCACAACCTCTACTCCCTTTTCTACCTCCATTTTTGTTATCACAGTATCTATTTTAATAGCTCTTAAGCTACAATGTCCGTACCTTATCTTTGTCAGTTAATGTATCTAATTCCACCATCCCAGAGGGAATAAACCTGAAGCTAAAGCCTGCAATATATTAAAGAATCAAGAACGCTTATGCAGAACAAACAGAGGATTTAGCTTGGATAAACAGCAGAGAGCCCAGTGTCTTTTATGTCCAGAGCTCAGGACTGGAAGAAGAAAATGACTATAAATCAACCCTGTGAAACAACATAACATAAATGTTGTATGTTTATTTAAAACTTTATACAATCATTTATCTGGGCTATAGCTCAGTTTCAAAAAGTGCTCTGCCGTAATGAGGTACTGAGACTAGCAGTGATCAAGAGTAAAATGATATATAGTCTTCAACCAGAATTTGCTTATGGGAAGAATGGAAAGCACTTAAGCAGACACCAAGTATCTATAGCTAGTAGATCAAGCGGGAGGATAATGCAATAATAACAAAAACTTTGATAAATTTTTTCCTGTTTCTCTTCAAAATATCACATTTCTTGTAACATGACATTGTTTTGAGAGCTAAGCAGCCAGCAATTTATGCCTTAATTTTCACACTTGAATAAAGGCTGATTTGTTATCAATGTCTGAGGTATGACATGTTGCTCCACCAGACTTAAAATAAAAAAACAGGCTAAATCTTCGTCTGGGTTTGCATTCCAGGGAGAAGCGCTCTTTAAAATATGCTGCTGGTTTTTCTCGCTTGTAGCAAGCACTCCTGTTAATTCATAGGTAGTAATTGCTAATTTTTTCACTTAGGGAAATTGAAGAGCCACTGATGATATATTTACTGCCTAAGGAGACAGGCAAAAAATAGAATGCAGCTTTTACTGCAGAAGGAGTTTTTTCCCCCAAGTACTTTGCACTCAGGAGTGTCCAGAGGGGAGCCTGAAGTCTCCCAGAGGATGTCAGTGCTCAGCCCCAGGGGTGACCGAGCACCCATCAGGTGCCAGGATGGGGTTTAGTGACAACATCCCAATTGCAAATGTGCCCAGCCAGGACTGATTCGACTTCCATTGTGTGTGGGCACACTCTTGCACACAGCAATTCCCGCCGCAGTATTTTTTACCTAGCATTTCAGTG
>JAVKLA010000074.1:19716056-19727864 GCA_034782735.1 Sagittarius serpentarius | reverse complement strand
GGAAAACATGAGTCTGTTTCCTTGCATGGGAAACAGACTGCTGGAAGACCAAACTCCACAGCAGCCTTGCAGCGATTCCACTTACCAAGAGTGGAAGATCATTCCTGTTTGGCAAAGGCCCCGCTGAACATCATGCTACCCACGTCTTTTCCTATGCTGTGCATCCAGTACAGGTTGAACGAGCAAGACGCAGCAGTGCTCATACCCCTGATCCCGCTTTCGGAGGGGTGGCGGTGGCTGTGACATTGTTAGACTCTGAGGGGGCAAGTTCCCCAGGCTGCCACCAGAGACCCTCTGGAGGGAGAAGTTCAGGAACAATTTAGAAGTTATAGACCAGATCATAGACCTGTCATAAAGCTTTCATCAGTCAATAAAACAGGCTTTTCTTTTCATAAAAAATGACTCAAACTTCTCTGTCTTATAAAAAGAATATTGATGCTGGAACCCTGAAAACTTTGTCTGAACTTTTATTCTGCCTGCTTCTCTTTTCATTTCCTGTTTTCCTTTTCTTTGTATGTGGTGAACACTTTCATGAGAGCTTTAATGCTTTTTGATCCACTTACGGGTGAGGTGCCTCAAATAGCACGTCCATGTTGCCTATCTCCGATTTCCACCAGCAGGTCACCAGGCAGCCGTGACCTCTTAGAAGCTGTGAGAGGGATGTCTTCATCAAGCCTCCGTTTCTTCCAAAGGAGAGGAAGAACAGGAGACTGGGTGGGGAGAAAAATTGCACTTCAAATGCCTCTGGCATTTTCAAGGCCTCTGGAAAAAGCATCGTGAGTAGTGCATACACTGAGTGATTGATAGTCTTGCTGGCCTTGCAAGAAGAAAAACACCCTTTCTGTGAAGCGCTTGCGCCGATATCATCACAAGGTTCTTCTGTCAGGCTCTAGCCAATACACAGAGCGGGTTCTGTAATTTCCTGTTTCAATTAATTTTTCCTTCCCAAGTGGAAACCAGAAGCCGACTGCCGCTCCTGGCTGAGCCCCACCTTGCCTCACGCTGCAGCCCGCAGAAGTGCTGGTGATTTCACTGCTGAGGCTGAAGCCCCAGAACCGACAAGAGGGTGCATGCGTTGTCACTGTCTTGCTACACAAAGGCATTGTTCAGGAACTATTTAGCTGTGTTTTCCCAATGTTTGTATGCCGGCTAGGCTCTTTGCAATTTAAATCTTTGTTGTAGGTAGAAAGCCAGTGTTTATACCTGCTTGTGTTTATACCTGGCCACTGGTTGTCTGCTACTAATTGCAGACATTCAAAGATTAATACGGGAAATAATTACAGAAAAGAATTACAGGTATTTTCCTCAAAGTGGTGCTGCATAGCTAAGGCAGAGAGCATCTCATATGATTTGATTACTGTTATATACTCCTTTAGCATCAGTTGACACATGGGTATTTCATGCACAAATGCTACTCCTGAGTTTTGCTCACATAAATATTTTGGGACTACCTGTCAAGAAGATGTCTGGAGAAATCAGTATTGGTCCACAGACAGAAAAAAAAAAAAAAAAAAAGAGAGACAAATTAATCACATCATAACTTATTCTCAATGAATAATTTGGTCTGTTCCATCTCTATCTCCACACAGGCAATACTGCACAGCAGCTGACAGCTCTGGGGGTGATGACACTCAGGAAATCAGCTGTTTACAGCATTGTCCTCTTCCCACAACTCAAACTTTTACAATTTAATAGTAAGGGATTTTAAATTATTGCTGGGCAGTTGATTGAAAGTTGCTGTACCTGTTTTCAAAAGGTTGTAAGTAAAAATTGATGTGATTTTGAAAATGGAAAACTATTGTATGAAACTCTTTAGCACCAAGAGAGCTTCCTGGACTATGGCCATAAGCTGCATTTGTTCAAGTCAATTTTGCATTAATCAGTGTGCCTTGAAGATTACGTCCTATGTTTTTTTATTTAGTGGGTCATATATTTTAAAAAGTGCCTTTAAGTGTTTTGATGAAACACATTAAAAACCCACTGTAATGCCTAGGTGGCTGACAGTGTTAATATATAGCAGGTACATTTGCCTTTGCAGTTTAAATAATCTGGAGGAGAAGCTTTATTATTTATTTTGAAATTTTATCACCAAAGATCCATAATCTGAAAATCAAATTTATGGTACTTTTCTCCAATACCTTAAAAAATATTAATGAATGTTTTCCAGTTACTCAACCACAAAAATCAGACTTTTAAAAAAAGTTTTCCAACTAGAAATTATATAAATGATATGCTGTCCTTTTGCTCCGCCAGGAGAGCACCAAAATCAGCTGAGGTAGTCTTTTTGTTACCTATAGAGCGTACAGACGAAGAGTACTCTTAACATTTAGCAAAAATGCAAAAGTCAGGCCACAGCAGATTCCAATTTTCTAAATACTCACAGGTCTGATGCTTTTTCTATGGCCTGTCTGAACAATTTTGGTCACGAAATACAGCTGGATTTCGCAGAGCAACAAGATTTTGTCTGAAGTTTCTAGCTTTTGGGAAGAAATCTTGCTGTCGTGGATGGTCCTGCTGTAGGCAGAAGCACATTGCAGTCTCATCTCCACTCCTGGGCACAAAGGTGAGTACGCACGTGAACAAAAGTTTCAGGGTCTAACCCTCGGTTTCAAAGTTAAGACAAGCATGTGTGGGCAGAGACGCATCCTCTTGAATACACAAAAGCACGAAGGGCAAAGCAGTGTGCACGTGCTGCTTTAGCCAGAAAAAAGCTCCCGGCATCTCACATCAGCACAGGCTGGCAATGCTTCGCTGCAGCCCTCCTGTGCCCTGGCTGCGGAGAGGAGAGCTCCCTCCCTCACCCCAACCCAGAAGAAAGAAGATTTTCTGCCCTAGGTAGCAAGCTGCAGAGGCATGGGTGGACCTCTGGAGAGGGACCTGGAGTTGGCATCTCTTGGGGCATAGCAGAGCGGTGTGAGCAGATGAGAGAAGCAAAAGAAAAGCAGAAGCAGCAATGGGAGAAGATGTATACTTCAGTCACTGTTTACCAGAAATCCAGATGGTTGGGGTTTCGGGGGCCCTTTAAAAATTTTTTTTTTAAAAACGCCAGCATTGTCTCAGGCAGAAGACCAGCCCCAGGTCCTGCAGTGAGGGCTGCCTTGTTCGTGTCCCAGAATTGCCCGTCTGCTGAGCAGAGCTCCTGCGGGGAGGAAGCCTCCTCCTGCAACGGGGCCACCACGGCAGGGAGAAAAGATGGCTGTAGGAATTCACACATGCTTGAGGCCAGGAAGGAGGGACCCAAGCTGTGAATATGAATATTCACAAAAGGCATACCCACAGCTAAACATGAAGGACCGGCTTCAGCTCGGTCTAAGTTTTGAACACAGATTTTGTTTCATTGCTAATCTATCCAAACTAATTTGTCCATCTCTAGTAATTTTGCCCAGTGGGCCCCGTCTCACAGCTTTTAGTCTTTATTCAGGCTATATGCCCATTGACCTCGGTAAGAACTGTGCCAGGATAAAGATTGAATGAGGACCGCAGGATTCAGGCTGAATATCTTGAATACCATTTAGGTATGATTTCCTATATAAAGATCTCCATTTTTCTTCAAGTGAAACCATACAGAAGTAGGAGGATGATAACAGCTTTAGTGACATGATACAAAACAATCACTTCTCAAACGTACGTGTGAGGTGGAAGATAGGAAATGAATGTTTTCAAAGAAATACTGTCTACGTAACATGCTGGGAGTGGTCAATGGGTAAACAAGTTCTGGCAGCAGTGAAGTTATGTGAATACACAGGAATTATTTAGTACTTTCCCCCAACTATGAGCAGGACCACACAAGTACAGGCCTGTCACAAATATATATGTAGGGAATGATGACTCCAATTCATTACATTTAGTGGGATTCTGTGTGTTTTGCTGGGCTGCTGACCTACTGCAACAGTATTAAAATGCACTAGGGTGCATTTTTTAAATTGCAGAGGAAATACGAGAGGAGCCTTTAAATTCTTTGCACATACAGCCAAGTCCACCCTTGGTGTAACTCTCCGTGTCCGTACTTCCACTACAGTTGAGTCAAGCCCTGGGACTGGAGCAGACGTGTTCACTGACTGCTGTCCTATGGAAGTCATACAGCAGGTTTTAAAAGCTGTTCTCTGGCCGTATTTGAGCTACCCTAATTTTGAATTATCATGCAGTTTCATATCACTTCCCATGCCCAGCAGCCGTCAGAGGATTTGCTGAGCTCCATCACCATTTGTCAAAGACAGAGGGAGTCTGTAGTGGCTCATGCAGGATGGGACAGGAAAAAAGATGAGATATCTGCAGACAGGGCCTTCGAAGAAAGTGAATGTGAGAGCTGGAGCTCTAATAAGTTTGAGCTCCCTTATCTTGGCCGGCTCTGAAGTTGAAACTTGTGGAGTTTTCTTGGCCTTCCATCTAGCTCTGACCTATCCTCTGAGAGTATGTGGATATTTTTGGCTTTTTAGAATATACTGCACAGATCACAGATCAGAAAAATTACAGCTGGCAAAAACCTTACCTCATTTAGCCTGTCTGCCTGTCTGTGAAGTATCGTTCCCTGGAGTCTGTTTTTGTAGTATTCATAACACAATCTAGAACCAGTGAAAAGGGGAAAGTTTGTCCAGAGAAGCCTGCCATTTAAGGGAAGGGGCTGATTTGGGGGTTTTTTTGGTTGTTGGTGGTGTTGTATTTTGTCTGGATGAAACACAGTAGAATTTAGACAGCTCTCCAGCACCTCTCTGTGTACCTAGGTGCAAAAGAAGATTTCTGTGGCTATTTATTTTTATGATAGCCTGTGTTTCAGACAGATCTGAAGCAGCTGCTAACCACCATCTGAGCTGATTTTCACCTGAGGTGAGAATTACAGACTACTGCATGACGTAAATAATGCAACACAATAGAGACTGTAATTTAGTATATGCACTGCAATAGCTCTTCCCAGTCAAAATATACAGACACACATGAACAGTCTCCAGAACAAAACTATAGCAAACATGGCAACAGCAGTTCAGACAGCATAATGTAAAACAAACAAACAAACAGACGAACCCAAAACAAACAAACCCACTTAAAACAACCTCCAAAGTGCCTGCAGATACTTCTAGCTTGATTGGTTCTAGATCACTTGGGCACCACAGGAATACAACAGCACTTCAGGTGGGCTCCAAGAGTGTGTGCCCAGGAAGGGGGGTTGTAGGTGGTAGAAATCCCTCAGGGAGCCTCGTTGCGGTGGGTGTTTTCTCCGTGCTCTCCTCTGCCACATGGAGTTTGCAGCCTCAGCCCTCTGGATCCTCCCTGGCAAATGGGTGGGTTACAAAACAGCTCACCCTCGGTCTTATTGGGGCTGAAGAGGGGAGTGATGTATGCAACCACTGTCATGTCCTCAGAGAATTGTATTAAACTTCCCTTTTGCTAGGTCAAAACATAGAAAAACTGAGAAAAATAACATCTATATTTCTCTTGTTCAGAATCACCATTCCAAAGGATAACACATTTTACAAATTGCATGAGCCCTGTGTTGTAGTTGTTTCTTAACAGGTCTGACTCTGTTTCATTAACTGGCTGCTTCTGGCATAACACTTTCACCCAACAAATTTACCTGTTCTTAGCTGCCTTGAAAGAAACTCCAAACTGTGAGTAGTAGTTAATACTTCTCTCTGTACCACATCTGGTATTGCTTAAGGTTATGCATAGTCTCTTAACAGAGTCATTTTCCTTTCTGCAGTACAAAATGAAACATATTGATTATAATTTGTTTCCACTCCCTTTTATCTTTTTTTTACTCAAAACTTCGAAGAAAATATTCAAAAAGTATTTTTCTCTAGTTTTTTCTTAGTTTCTGTAACAGACAAATTTATATGAAAAGTAACCTTGAACGAAGGCAAAAGGATAAGTTTCGTTGTGGTTTTGCCAAAAGCATGTTTTCCCTTATGAAAATCCTCTAATAATCTTAAAATATTGGATAGAGATCTTACAGTTAGGGCACAGAATATAAATCCAAGCATCCCTCAGAGTCCTGCAGCATTATGAACCAATCTAATGTTGCTGTTGGGGTTATCGGATGATTTTGGGAAGCATGTGCATAGCTTTCAATAAGGTGGACTAAAGGCCCTGAGTCAGGAAATGTTGTGTTACCGACAAACGAGCACAGCTGCATAACTCTGAGAACGTATAAAAACTCGATGAAGTCAGTGGGAACTACTTTGTTCCTAAAAGAGGGCCTGCAAGGGAAAACTAATGGGTGACAAAAGTTCCTTCTGTCCTATGACCCTTGATAACTGTTCGACTCTGGGCTTCTTTTCAGTTGTTCCCTATTTTCTCATTTTTTATTTAAACTATGACAGATTTAGGGATCCTATTAGCTTTTGTAACAGAGCTGGCATCCAGATGATTAAAAAGAAGAGAGAAAGGTTTTCCTTATTAGAGTACTGGTTTTACGTTACTTTCCATTTGGAGTTAGTTGTTCTTCATATCTTTCGTCCTCTGGCATTGTAGGGGAAAAAAATAACAAGACCCTTCCAATGATAAACCTCAGCCTAACCTGAGGGACCTGGTAATACTACTGAGCTCCCGGGTCAGGTGTCTGCAGCAGCAACCCATCTGACCCTGAAGTGTAGTGTGGTCCAGGCACTTACGGTCCCTTTTTCCCTTCTTTATCCCTCTCCTTTAGGTTTCCCAGCTCTGCATACTCCAGCCACATCCCTGGTCCAGATGAAGAACGGGGCTAAAACTGCGGCATGTGCCATGCAGGGCACCTATCCCTGACACAGCCTGAAGGACTATTCCAAACTCTGGTAAGTTAATGAAGGCTTTGAACTGGGTTTTAAATTATTTTCTTCCGTCACATTAGCTTTAAAAGAACTTCCCTAATGGTACACCTTTCTCACTCCTTCCACATATGGAAGAGCTTTGTTGCAGCCCACAGCCTACACTTTTTAATGGTATTCTCCGAACTTTTTCCATTTCTATTTCTTAATCTGTTTCCTATTTCTTACTTCTCCCTTTCTGAAACAAGCACTTCTCTTGCGTCAGATTCACACCATCACCAGCTCTCCTTCGCCTCCTTTGCTGCCGTGTTTTGTTCTGGGAGCAGATCCCCAGCCTGACCTCGGGGTTAAGAGAGGGAGAGAGTGACTGACAGAGTCTTTCACATTGCGGATGGTGTTCGAATGTGCTTTGTGCAGTTCAGGCAGCAAATGAGAGTAAGTAAAAGAAACAGTAAAATGCTACAAAAATGGGAACTGTATCTTCTCAATTAATTCCTTTGCTTTTGTCTTCCTTAGTAAATATGAGCCTTAATAACCTTATTATAGAGTGGGGTTATTTGAGAACAGCTTTCCTGGCAAGGACAAATAACACTGTTGGGATGCAGCTATATTATTCCTTGGTCTCATGGCTTGTGATTTTCCATTTCTAAAGACACATCCAAGACTTGTCTATTTTGATGGCCAGTTTGCTCAAATAGAGAGAACACCAAACACTTCTAATGTGTGATTGTCATGGAGAACAGCTTCTTAGTGTTATTAAGTTTATCTGAAAAAGAAACAGAAACAGTGAAAAAGGCCCAAGTGTCTTTCCACACTACCCTCATGGAATGACAAGTAGAAGCACCTAGTACAGAGGGTGTTTGCCTTCCTTTCCACAGTGAAACTGCATTTCCTGACCATACTTTTCATGGATATAGGACATTTAAGCGCTACCAGCATTACCAAGTGGTTCGTTGTATTTGTGGTACCACAGGATGATGTATTCTGAAATATCTGCAGGGTATCAAGAATTGTCGAGAGGATTTCACAGAGGAAAACAAATTATTTAAAGGAGCAGCTGAAATGTATTTCTGTTCTGAATGTCCCCTAGAGCCTGGCTAGTAGGGACATTCAGCCCATAAATATGGACTAAACTCTATTTTCATAATTGATTTGCAGTTCATCTTTAAGTGCTAAGGAGGCCAGGTGGTTCAGCAGAGACTGCAGCTTGATTCCTCTACAATAAAGAGTCTGTGCATGCTGCACTCAGGCAAGTTACACCATGGACAGTTGAGGCCAACAGGAATCCATGTAATAATTCGCACTCCATCATTTTCGAACATTAGTGACTTACAGGCCCTGATCTTAGTTCTGAATTTGCCTTCGTTTTCATTGATTTTGTGGTATATCTCATGACCATTGCAGTAAATTACTGAGATCATAAATGATGACTCATGAAGCCGAGAGTGAAGTCAATGCCATTGGGGCGAAAGAAATTAATGGATGCAGTTGGACAATCTTTGTGCTTTTCTGTCTCTGTTGTTTGAACCTTTTCACTGCACATGGGCCTCAGGAAGTCTGGGGATGTGATCACAAAAAATACCTCTGTGGCTCAGAGTTCTCTTGCACCCCAGTAAATGCACAGGGGACTGAGGAAAGGAAAGATACCAGGGATTTCAGTTGTTTTTTAAAACTTCTCTGTTTCTTAGTTAACATCATGATGCTGGCCAAGTAATTGTGGAATTGCACTCCTTACAGGAGTAGGCCAGCATAAATTGAGATAGCATTATCTAAGGCAGTTATAAACTTCTAACAGTAACAATAATAAGGTTGACCTATATTTAGAACGTTTCCCCTTTGTCTTCTGGGGGGGGGGGGGGGAGGGAAAGAAATCATTACTGTGGTGATATTTTTTGACAACGCTGCTGAAGCTCTCTTCATACCGCCCAAATGCCTGGCATTATCTTTACTTAGGGGGCTAAGTCACTCACAGCAAACAATAGTGGATCCTTTGAGAAATACTTTCCATGTTGCATAATACACAGCCTGGGAAAAACGCTTCACTAACTTCAACCACAGTATGTTTTTTAAGGAGGAAAATGTAATCCAACTGGGGGTAAAGGAGCTTGCATGGACTTACTATAATAAAGGGCTCTTTGATAGAATTAAACCAGTGTTATTTGCTGCCCATCCAAAGGCTGCCTGTTACCACAGACACCACAGAACAACATCATCAGTTATATGATCTGCAGCAATACAGATTGCGTTGATTTGCAGTTTGGTGACTGCAAAGTAACTATCGGTGTTTGGGTGGCTGAGCGCTGCACTGACACAGATAGAAGACTGCTGGAGTCAGGGACTGCCAGCATGAATGTGACATGAATCTTTCATAGTCCTCAATCACATCAAGAGACCCTACCAGAAATGATGCCCAGTTGCCTCCTGCCAGCGGCACTGCCCCTGATCAAATGGGATATTGGGGTTTTAAGTATTGCAAGGTCAGTCATAAGGCTCTTAGACAAGTGTATACGCAGCAGGGGCAACAAATGAAAGTAACTCCAAGGACAAAAAGATCTGACGTTTAAGCAGAGAGACTATTTCTACTAAGCAGGAACAAGATCTGAAAGAAGCAGTTTGGGAACTGAAATGACACCATTCGTTGTGGGTTTCAGTATTTTGATGTTGCCACCATTGCAGAGGTCAACAGTGAAACAGCAGCTCAATGGGAAAGTGACCCTCTGATCAAGTACAATGCAAAGTGCAGCTCCTGGGATTTCCAACATTTACAAGCCATATAGAAGGAGCATTGTTATAGAAAACTGGCCAAATCTATAGGGCCTTTTAAATTCTCAAATAAGAAGCCTAAGAAATTTATGACTGTGTTGCTAGATGTGGAGGCCAAGTAAACTCACAATGTTGATCTTAGTTGTGTTTAAATTTCTCCTGCTTTCTGGCACTTTGAGCTGTAGTGGAAAGAAATCATTTACTCCTAGCAGCATTAAGCATTTGGAAACACAGGGGTACCATGGAAGAGCATTACAAACATAAATTATGTCACACAAGTGGTCCCAGAACCGGTGGTGGGTACGTTTCCTCTCAGACACTGCAGATCTGTAGTGAAATGGGTGGGCACAGAAAACAAACAGCCCCTGAACAAAACGGGGAGCCAGCCCTTGGCTTAGCAGCTTTCTGCGTCAGGCTGCGTTCGTTTAAAACACTGTTGCAAGCAAACGAATAAACAGAAAGCCTGAGCTTCCAAACCTTGTAGTTCCTTGCTGAAAACACAATTGCCTTTGTTAGATGATTGCTATTTAACGGCATTCTTTGTTTATCTGTATATACAAGTCCATTTTAAATGTGGTTAGGTTTGGGATGGAATGCAGTATGTGGGCTTTCTCTTCCTGTGCTTTTAATTGCTCTGCAAGATTCACATTTAAGAAAGAATCTAGCCGGCTCAGCACCGGGTTAGGGATCAGAGCTTACTGAGTGCTCGCAGAGCCCCTGAGCAGGGCAGCAGAGCAGGGAGGGTACAGCCGCCCTCTCCGAGGCAGCATGTGCTGGAGGGAACCTCTCCGAGCAGAATAGAAGTCATCCGTCTCTCCTGGAAAGGTTTTGGTTAGAAGAAGCTTGTTTTTCATTCCTTTACAGAGCATTTAATTTTAAACATAGGGTAAAGACTGTCGAAAAGTCCCAAGTACTACTGTGTGTAAGAACAGCAGCCACATGATCTATCATATGGAAGATTACCTTGATTTAGTGCAAGGCAAAATGCAGTATGTTGAACCCAGAGACAAATGAAGCACTTATCTGAAAAGTAATTTTAATGAAAAAATTATGTGTGAGATATACATGTTCTTCTGGTGAAGCTTATTAAAGTTAGTAAGATTTCCTGGTAGAAAGTTTCCTTCTTGTTTTTATGAACACTCAACTTTATCACCTTCTTCCCTTCTATTTCCATTCTCCTTTCACTTATGAAAAGTTTGCAGCTTTGGAAGAAGAAAGACTTAATAAAGATTAGGGAGAGAGAGAATGAGAATGAATGCCTGCTTGTGTACCTGTACGTACACAGGGAAGAGAGTTTGTATTTGTCATCCATGAGTTACGTGGATCAGCAAGACTGCACGCTACAGGAGACACTTATTAAGAAAAATGAGTTAGACAAAACCAGTATAAAAATCATCATAGGTTTTGATTGCTTAAATCTGGCCTAGATCTTTAAAGAAGTGTGATTAATTTACTTGTGCTTCAAAGCCATCTCTTAAAATCGTTATAAATCATACTACATTTCCAAGAATTAAAGTAGTGCAAACATTTCCATGCAATCAGGATTTTTTTTCTGTTGCTTTTTCTTTCTTTCATTTATTTCATTTTTTATGGGCCCACAAAAAAAGATATTTTTGCTTGAAAAGGCATGCTTAGCTTTCCTTGTTACAAACTCCAGTTCTTGCACTATGCGCAAGACCTCAGTAACAAAATCTTATGCAAGAAAAATGCTCTTTACTCTCTGACCAAAATTTATGTGATTCTCTCCAGAAAAGACTCATTGCTGAAGTACTATTTTTTAATGAAGTGAAATCTAGGGGTTTTCTTTGTTTTAGTAGAGTATGCTGAAAATCTTCAGTAACATGGATGGTTATTATTTGTTTATCCCATTTCTGAGAATCAATTTATTGAAATACATGATTATGTATCACATATACATTTTATTTGATATCGAGATTGAATAATCTTTCTGAAAGTTCTCTGCCTGTATCCTCTGAACAAGAATATGATGCCTGCAAAAATAGGCCAGTGAGGAAAGAAAAGGGTTTGGTGAGGCTGTGTTTATTGTTCAATAAATCACAGTCACTATAAGTGACCTGCTGACTTCAAGTTCTTTAGGTCAAGGAACCCTTTGCTATTCTGCAACTTCACCTCTTTGCTGAGCCTCTTAATCAAAAGTGTAAAGCCAGAAAGAACATCAAACAATCAAGAGCTGGATGATTGGATTGGTTATTTTAAATGACTACAGCTATGGTTGTGACAGATTTGGGGATAGATTGCATCGTCTCAGCCTCACTAAGTAGGTTGAATAGGTTGAGCATTTTGTGAA
>JAVKLA010000074.1:19700780-19711998 GCA_034782735.1 Sagittarius serpentarius | reverse complement strand
TTAGTGCTTTTATATTTTGTTTTATAATGATTTTTAAAAAATTAGCTGAGACATAACATCATATGGAGTTTTGAAATTCTGTCTTAGTCCACTAGATGGTGATCCTTGTAAATCAGGATTCAGGTAACAGAACAAGACTCAGGCCATCAACCATAAAAAACTCCACACTCTAGTACGCAGAACAGAAAAACTTGGTTACAGTATCACACGATTTGCATCATAAACCTGTACAAACAAATTCCAAAACATGGTTGAGAAATTGCTTGAGAGCATGACTGCACTGTGCCCTCAGCATTACATCAATGGGCGTATTGAGACCCAGTCACCAAGAAAACTGAACTTGTTCTTACTACCGTCTTACTGCAAATCGGTTTGCAACATCTGAGCTGCAAACCTCTTTTGGAACCTCATAGTGAAAATCGCAGCAAGGCACTGTGATTATTTGAGGCTGCCTTCAATGCACACGCATTTAAGCATACTTCGTTTTCTGCATAGCGTGCACAAAATTCCATACGTCATCTTAACATAAAAAAAAGGCTTAGGATGCGGTAATAGAAATGTTTTATTAATCAAATATATTTACATTTCTTCATCTTCTTTTTAAATGTGTGCCTGTTATTTTCATTTAAACACAATGTAATCTTTACAGTTGATATCACAAGAATACAGCTACATGCATGACTTAATTGGTCCTTTGCAGTAAAAAAGATGCAACTTTATGAAGTTTAAAAAATGCAAGCAAGCTGTTTACCTTTCTAATTACAGTGTCATTATTATTTTTATTACAACAGAGGACCCCTTCAGCATACTCTACATCTATTGGGTGGATTTATGCACTTTTTCAAATTGGCTTGATGATGTCAAAGCTCCAAAATCTAGACAAAATATTAAAAAAAGACTTCATGCAGTCCCAGAATATTTTATTTTCTGGAATCTTATCCACAGAAAGGACTTGGATGGAACAGAAGAGTGCTCTAATTGCAATTTTTAAATTTTTAAATCGCCTATTTATTTGTCTGAAATCACATCATTTTGTCAGCTATAAGACAGCATCACATAACGTAATGGCACCATATAAAAAATAAATAGTAATTAAAAGAAGAGATGATGTTACCAGAAGGAAAGATATACACATCATTGCTTGTAAGTTTCTAATATGTAATGTGCTGTAATTATTACATTATTCCCAACTCAGCTTTCTTTCATGGGAAGACAATCAAGTTGTATTAAAAAAGATCATATTTGGGGTCTGTAACTGTAGGTTCATAAAGGACCTAATGTCTTTCTGAAATGAATAACTCTATGAATGTGTAAAATTTAATTCCACACTGAAAAAAATCAGAACTAGGCACAATTTTTAAATATGACTTCCAACATTTTCAGGGTTGGACAAAAAAATAAAAAAACCCAAGCTTGTATTTATTTACCAGAGTACAAAACAGAGATGCCAAGTGCTTCAGAAGTTCTGAAATGGCAGGCACATAATCACTACATTTAAAGATAATTGTACTACACTTACTGCTTCAGTTTACTGTGTGGAAACACATACTGTATTCATAATAGACCTAAATGTATGGTTGTTCTGTCGATACATGAACAGAAACTCACTCAGCATTCGGAATCTGCAGACAGGAACTAGATTCTGTTCAGTCCAAACCTAAGACGTATTTTAGCTTGTCCATGTCAGTTTTGTATTCACTATATTGTAACAGAATGCCAAATGTCGTACTCGAGAAAAACCCACTATGAAATCATGGGTTTTCACTGAATTGCTTTTCTATGCTGCCAAATCTGTTGTGAAAGTGCCATGTATAAAATAATACAATAACTGAAATTGTGCTTAGGCATCTAGCACAACATAGAGATTTATGCAAGAAAGAATTATTTGGAAGAAAAAAGCAAATTCTGCAGAAAACCTGCTCCGGTGTATTTTTTAAAAAATCCCGTAAAATCTTGAAATAATTGATGTTTACTTCACGCCCATTCAGGAGAATATCTAGACCCATGTTTAATTAAAAACATATGAGTAAGCCTATCTATATTCAGCAGGGAACTTGCAATACCTGTAACACATACTTACGTTCTATTTGCATTATGGGATTCAAATATAAATCCTTTTCTGCAAGCAGTTGAGTGCTCTGCACTACTACTAACCACATCCCTGAACAGGAGAGCACAGTTAGATAATGCAACAGCACAAGTCAGTGATCTAACAGATAGCTCACATTTGCTTGTCAGAGCATGACATATCTCTTTTCCTACTTACTCTATTTATAAATTTCTGCTTTTTTTTTTCTCTTCAGTGAGAATATCTGTTTGCTTGCAGAAATGATCTACAGCTGCTGTTCAGACGTGAACTAAAAGCCGGTGCCCCACCAAGATGTTACTTTACATTAAGTCTTTTAAATAACAGGAGGTGTGAACTACCAGGCTTGAGGATCTGAAAGGGTTAGGACCAGATTTTGTTTTTTTTCTGTTAGATTAGCCTTGCTAGGACAAACCAATGTTCAAATAGTCACCTTTAGGTTACAATTCTTCCTAACCAGCTTCCCATGCTTCTTTGAACCTAAAAAAACCACAAACAAACAAACACACAAACAAACCACATTTATATAGTAGCTAAGAATCTCTCATAGTTTGGAGGATAAAGTCAGGCAAGTGACGACAGAATTGCTCGCTTCTCATATCTCTGCACTGAGAAACAGAGCCGAAAAACTCACAGGGCCAAAGCCTTTTTATGAGATAATCTGGTACTTGCTAGAACAATGATAAAAAAGTCTTTTTTATCCACAATGTTTTACATTTTTAATGGCCAAACACAAATACAGTAACTCCTGAAGGAATTCCCTGTAAAGCTTTGGAAACTCCAGATTCTGCAGTGTTAATTTCTGCAATGTAATAAATGAACATCCTCAAGTAAAGGATGTCTTAGCTTTTAAATTCCTTTAAAATATTTTGGAATTTTATTGTATGCTCATTTTCTGCTTGAGCTCTTTGCAGAATTCATAAATGGTCAGAACCTGTTATTAAATTTGTAGCTGATTCTGTCTAGCCCTTTACAGAATTGGATACTTAATTCTCTACATATTTAAAATCATCCCCATAAATGTTTTTAAAATATTTAATATAATCAACTGAGCCCTTACGAGCCACCCAGCACTTCAGTTTTGGTGCAAAACTGAATGAATCTGTTTTAATCCCCATAATCTCCACAAATTTATTTTGCAGTTTTACCTTATGATATAGCATGACCTCAGAACTGTTTAAGTTTTGCTTCTTGTTGTTGTTATTTTTTTTTGTTGTTTTGGTTTTCTATTTTTCTTTTTTTTTTTTTTTTTAATTTTTATCAAACTACAGCTCTAGCATTGAGACAATCAATATATAAACAAACACTGCTGGTCTCTAAAAGCGAAACCAATTCTTTGATTAGACAAAATCATGAAATCTGAAATACATCAAGGATAAAAGCTTGAAAAAAGCCAATATGGAAATTGTTAAATTGAACCAATGTAATGACATCTGAGCTTTTTACATGGACGTTGAGAATATTTTGGCTTCCTTTCATTCACAACTGTACCAGGCAAATTTCCATGAAGTGAACTCTAAGAAGCCATCTACAAAGTATCTGAGCTCAGATTTAGCTTTTGTTTTGAAGCTCAGCCCAAACATGTTGAAAGTTTCATCTAATACAGGAGCATTTTCAATTTGATCCAAACCGACAGAGTAAAAATATCAATGGACTATAGCTTGGATTTCTGATCAGTTTCCCTAGAAACCAGCAAGCCATTAAATCAATCACCCAAACAAAAAACATCACCTTGGTTTTTTTGCTCCTCATAATATGATTTACATGTAGACTGGAATCTTGAATGTTTAAAATACTTTCTACCACCTCTGTCTTTCATAGCTATTAGACTGAATTTGAGAGCTCTATTACTTTATTACTTTAATATAGTTTTCCTACTGGCTTCTTTATATAATGTATACTTGCAGATACACAACATTCCTTTTTTTTTTTTCCTTTTCTTTTTTTTTTCCAGAATATCTATGCCAACACAATGCTGTTGAATGAAACTACTTGCATGAAAAAGTGCACACAGTGTGAGGCATGAGACTATGGAAATGAAATGCCCTTTGGTCTGAGGAGGCTGACACTGACCCAGATATAGCTCTTGATCACTTTCCATCCCACACAGCAATTTCTGTTATAGCCATGTCAAGATCAACTTAGCCCAGCCCAGCCAAATGTACGGATTACATCTGGGTCCTTTGAGTCATGCTACAAAAAAAGGTGCAACAATAAACAAGTCCATGTGCATTCTCAGTCATAACTATGGGCAGAAGAACCCTTGAGATTCCTCACTTTGGCATTAAATAACGATTATAAAGGCTTTTAGAATTAAAGCAATACATGGCGGGACCTGAAATGTTAACAGTCCCAAGTAACTTGTCAACTGAAATAAGACTCATCCCTAGTCATAAATAAATAATCTCTTTCCTGGTCTCACTTCCACGCCAGGATCAATATCTCTTAACATCTTACTTATTTTATTACTGCTTTTGGTTTTCTGGGACTGATTGAAAGTTGCTCAGAGGAAATCTTTGGTTTTGCTTAAGTGTCCGTGACATTTAATCATGACTTTCCTTGCAGTTTAATTCCAACCAGTCAATCAGTTAATCCACTTCAATTGATTCTGTGCTCTCTGTTATTGGCTTGCACTCATTGGGCATCCTCTGGTGTCGACTCAGCTGGGTGGCTTGTGTGAAGCTCCTCTCACACCTCTCGCACCTGGTGAAGGCAAGAGAGAAAATTGAGACCAGGGAGCTGCTGGGGGGGGCGGGGGGTGATGGGCTTTGCCTCATCCTGCCTAATCAGAACAGACACTCAAAAGTGGCTTCAGATTTTACTGGCTCAAGAGGTTTAATTGGTGGCTACTTCCAAGGCCTTGATGCCTATGATGGGACAAGGCCTGTCTGATTCAGAACAGAGGAATCTGTCAATAGACAGGGGGAAGGTGATTTCTCCAGAGAGGCCTGTCCTGCTGTAGCTCTGATCACTGTCAGTTCAAATAGATAAAGAACAAAAAGAGATTTTTAGGAGTGAGCCATCAAAGAAGCAGCTTGTCTGCAGTTTTCTGCTCTGTAACCCCTAGGAGAAATTGATGACAAATAGAATTTCACCTTCTGCTAATTTAAAATCCACAATTGCCTATTGGAGGAAGAGAAATCACAAAGCAATAATCGTTCAGGGCTAGAAAAAGAGAAAACTCTTTGTTTATCTGATCTGACTATGCAGTGGGGTTCATTTTAAATAAGCACATAGAGTTAGTGGTTAATTATCTAAAAACACCCACACTATTTGAGAAATCTGTGGGCTGAGCAAGAACTCATAACAGCCACCAGTGTTTGCTTCACTGTCTTTTATGTCGTCTCTCTTTCTACCCTGTCCTCTCTTTAGAGAACCATAATCTGTGACAAAAATAACGTGTGAACGAATGAACAAAGCTATTGAATTTCAGAGGGGATAGGATGGCAGTTATAGCTAGCTCGGAATGAATCCCCTATCCCTGTTCTGAAAGAGCATATATTGTATTTAATGTCCCAAATACTGCCCTCTTAATTTGCATTCTGAACACTAGATAGGGGTGTTTGATGAGTCGCAAATACGGATGCAGCAGATTCTTCTTGTATGGCGCTCGCTCCAAAAGCCACCTTTGATTTAATGGTGCTGTGTGATGTTTTATCTTCAAAGAAGATTATCATAAAAGCATCACTACGATGAATTCTTCACCTTCAAAGGAGAAGTGAGGAAAACAAAGGGCTCAGCTAATTCATATTCATCTTTCTCTCTTCACTGATGTGAATGATAGAAAGTGAACTGTCACTGATCTAGCTGCTTACAAAAAAAAAAAAGAAAAAGAGAAAAGAAACATATTTACACATATGCATAACTGTGGAATGTTCTTCACATTAGTAATTTTTAGTAAGAAAGTTCTGCTTCAGGAACATTTAGCACAGACATTACAGAGTCATTCATCCAAGCTACTGTACCAATCTAAAACATCAACAGTTTTAAGTTGTGTTTCTTTGATTGTCTTTCATGGAATATTTTTAGCAGCCTGTTCCACTGTTAAAAACTGCACTGTGATCTTGACAAATGTAAAATGTCAGCTTTAATGTATCAGACCTATCAGCTCAATGAAAATAACTCAGAAGTATTGATTACTTAATGATTTTTGGGGTATTCATTAACGTCTATGTGCAGATCATCCACTCTCCAGAGCTCCTGAAGTGCTGATGACACATTAGTGTACTGCTGATTGTTTATTAGAAAACTGATTAGTTACTGGATTAGTGTGTCAAAATATACTACCTTTCATTGCCTGACAAACTTGCAAATTATTGTATTATTTTTATATACATATATATATATCTATCACAGAGGCATTAGAATCAATTTTAAGGCTGGGGGGTTAACTTACTCTGTATGAGATATTGCCTCTACTTGAACTTGATAGTTTTGTTATTTTGATGTCCACAAAGACAAGCGCTTTGCTTGCTGAGTAATAGGAGGCTCAGATCCTTGCCTAACCAAGCTGTGAGTGGTACAGTTGCAAAATAACCTGCAAAATCAGGGGTGGCAACACCTGACTTCTAAGCACCTGGCCAAATAAGTGAAATATACTATATCAACAGGGTGCCTAGGGGCCATAAGTGAATCAGAGAAAGACTATAAGGTGATCAAAAGACAGAGCTACTCATTAGAACCACTGGTCATGAAGCTGTGGCAGGCCTCCTTACCCTTTCTGGAGCTTGCCTGGGAGGCTGGAGCTGGGCACCGCATTGACTCAGCACCTTGCATTGCTCTTGAAAGCACAGAGCAAGGCTCACTGTGTTTCTTTAAAATGAGAGTTACTATCCTTCATCCACAAGCTGCTTCTGTCTTGAGAGTGCTCTAACTTCCCAGCTACAGACTGTTCTGGGACACTTTCATACAGACGCAGGCAAGAAGGGTGCTAAAGAAAGACCAGAAAAGAATAAATCTCTTGCTACCCTTTGGGCAGGAGGGATGTTGCTGATGGTCAGGCTGTGCCGTCTGCACTAGACAGCCCTTGGGCAGAAGTCAGAATAAAGCCTTTGGCAAGGCATCTAATGCCACTGGCTTTCTCTTGTACCTGGGTAACCTTCAGATAGTACCCAAGGTGTATAGTATTTTTCTACGCACTTGCAAAGGGTGTGGATGGTGTTTTCAGGGCTATAGTTTTGGACATGTAAGTACCTGGCTTACAGGCAGGGACCTGTGTTAGGCCCTTGACTTCTCTTTTCAATGTGGCCCAGAAAAGTTGTTGCCAGATACAAACTGATATGAAAGGTGAAGGTAATAGTGTCGTAGCAGCCAGCGTAACTACATCATAGTAGGTAGGAATGGGAGGAAAAGCAGGAATATTATTTCTTTTGAATTATGATGTACTCTTTCCCTCTATCAACCATCCTTTCCCAGCCTATCATAGCAGAATAACCACTGCAATGACCTGTGTCTATGAGGCTGGTGAGCATGTGTGTGCATGGTTTTGTCTGCACGTTTCTGCACTACAAGCCACACATGTTTAATGTTGTGTTGGAAGGCTGAATAGTAGCCAAAACAGTCAGAAAGGGGAAAGAGTCCACGTCTCATGCGGCCACTCACAAAGTAACCATGGGGCTATGCCCAGGCCTGGCTATTAACCATACACCAAATTTTTGGTTAAACCTCAAGTGTAGATACAAGTATTGGCAATTATGATACCTATTAACTGAGAGACCACTTAATTTCCACTTAAGCCATGTGATGGCATTTGAAAGTAATTTAAACAGCCCCTGACACAATGTAGATCCAAAGAAACAATTTAGAAGTCCTCACACAATTAGATGCCATCAGTGAAAACTGGATCCGTGTTATCTTTTTTTCCAATGTGTGTGCATGCCTCCATTTTAATTGTAAGGATCAATGTTGTACTACAACATTCAACCTCATCAAGCACAAGACTTCATTCTACCACAAGGTTTCCCTATGTGATTTGCTTGGGTGGGGGTGGTAAACAAAATGCTTCTTAAATTCACAAACAACATGAACATCAACAGATTTGGATATTTCTAAGGTACTGGGTTTTCTGAGTTTGGTTAGACAGCCCTCATTGTCACTGGTCTACTTGTTTGCTTCACAGTGCTTTCAAAACATTGACGTTGAGGATTATAGACAGGATTGGTTTAATTCCAAAGTTTATGTCAACCTCTGTGAAAGGCTTTGGGTGAAGAAAATGTTGAGGGCCTATTTTAGGAAAAAATATCTTCATTTGATGTTCTCAAAATAAACAGTTTAACATTTCATTCAAGAAATACATTTAACACTAAATTTTAAGCTCATTTGAAAGGGTTAAAAAAAAAAAACCAAAACAGGACAAATAAGATGTCACTGCAGGTACAATATCTACATTCAACCTGAAATGAATGTTCCCCAGTTTTGCATTTCAGTAAGAAAAAATGAAAAACACCTGCATTATCCCAATCTGAAATAATCTTTCCTCTAATACTTTTTGGTTGACTCCTGAATATTAGATGTTTGTATAGCAAGGCAAGTCCCTTAACTATTCTCTAATTTTGCTGAAATGAAAGATTCTGGGAGGAAGAATTTAAGAAAACGGGGATGGCCTATAATTTTCCTTTTTCTCCTCCCTTTTAATTTACTTAAGAACTTTGGTCCCAGACTAGTAGCCATAGTGGAGACTTCAGTAAGATAAGAATACACAAAAACTTTACAGTGGTGAGGCTGACTTGATAGGTTGTGATGACATGAAAAGAAATCCCTTCTAACTGGACCTGCAGTCCAGGCAATGCAGCTAAAGCTTTGACTACAGATAACCTCACTTAGCATTGTTATCTGTAACGAAAAGCAAATAGAAAAGTCTTCCACTACACATCCAAAGTTACCTAGGACCTACAAAGAAAGCACCTTCTCATGGAAAAAGCTTTTTAACCAATCAGAAACTCCCTCTTAAATGACAATTAATTTGAAATATTTTAAAATACTGTCACCCTACATTCACCATTTTTAAAACCACCTTCTGAGAACAATATGCATACAAACATACACTTAATGTTTGACATTGCCTGCTTAATCCATGAACACTGTAATTTGCCCAAATACCACTTACAAACATAAATGCCTTACTGCATTAGAAATAGTGAGATTGCATTCACAGTAGATGCAAGAAGATGCCTATTTTCACCTATGAAACTGAACTTAGTAACAGCTTTAAAATTATGCCTGTTATTTTTAATGTAACTTAGCTAGAATTTAGAGTAATTTAGTACTATCCATGCATGGTCATTCTTGCTAATAGTACATTACCACAAATACAGACTTTTTTGAGGTATGGAAACCCTATCTCAACGGACTTTTCCATTTTGCACTATTTTTGGTAAGCGTACACTCAAAATCTCTTTCTAAACAAACATTTAAAACCTAAATTGCATGACCAAAAGACAGAAATCTTGTTTGTCTCATTTATGGTTTTTGTTTACTAGAATTTGTTGAGATTTTTTCCTAAGCTTACTTAATACCAGGTCTTGGACCCCTCCTTTTCAAAGGAGGATCTAAATGGTGATGAGACATCGAGATGATCTGCAGCTACCTCTTTTCCCTCCAGCAGAGAGGGTGGATCAATTTCTGGGTAAGTTTTCTGCCCCTCCCCTCTCAAATGCAAGCAGTCCTGCATGGGAGGCAAACCTGCCCTTTTGAACAGCTTGCAGGATCAGGGCGTATGTGTCCCCTTATCTGACTGACTAGCAGGGATGGGAAGATCTGCAGCTCCAGTTTTAGCTTCATGTGAAATTACTAGTCAGCTTACTGCAAATACTACAACAAGCCTTCCAGAGAGAAATTGGTACTGCTGTTTCTTGAGATGAAGGAAGAAACTAAATAAAAATCTTACAAGAATGAAATTATGCCATATGTCATAAAGAAGTAGTGCAAAGCTTTCACTTTTTTTGTTGCTCTGCCCTGCAGCTTTTAAGAAGGGGCAGATACATCCCGGAATACTTAAATACTTCAGTGTAAGCAGGGCAAAACAAACAAGTCCCAGACCACTGGTGAATTGTAGTACATACATTAAGCCCTTTCACAGATGAAATTGTGCTGTAGTCAAGACCATTTTGGAAAATGGGAAAAAAATTACTAAACCAAAGGGGAAAAATAATGACTCTAAATGGGGCAAAATAGCAGATCTATTGGAAACATGACAAAAACAGAATGTTAAGGAAAAAAATTAAGTGGAGTCAACAAGGTTACACATAAGTAACACCTTAACATTAAAAGAAATCTATTTTCCATTTTGACCCGGAAACCTCTTCCATTAATTACTAAAATCTATTTACACAGCAACTAGATAAAATCAATCTGGTTGCTCACACTGTTTTTGGCTCACTTTCTACGGGCTCTGAGCATTCAACAGACTGGCTCTAGAGGAGCTGAGTTTAGATGGTCTGAGTTTCCGTGTTTTGCCACCTGCAACACTATCCTAGCCATGATTTCTGGTATGCAAGCTCTTCTGTGCTGGGTATGCAGTATTTGGTCCCTGGCTCTGCCCCCTTGCCCCCAGCAGAGACATGGATGGAGGCTATCCTTCCTTTCAACCATATATGGAGTCAAAACATCTCTACTGGTATCTCTACCAAGCTTGTTTTGAGGGGTTCTGACAGGCCCCATGGCTGAGCTCTCTTACATTAACCAGACCAAGTGCACAGTATGGCAAAAGTAGAAAAGAAAGACAAACGGAGAAAAGTAGATGGAGGACAGACAGTCCTTGGAGAGCTGGGAGAGACACGCACCTTCTTCTACACTCTATTCCCCATTCCTCCTAGGCGCATCAGGTAGCTTCCAAAAGAAGTGATATCAATACATTCTACATCGATATTAATACATTATTTTTCTTCCAAATAGGGACTCTCCAGGTACAATATCCATAAAATTTGTGCCTGTCAGTTCAACAAAGACACAGACACAAATATGGAACGTTTGTATTCTGTCTTGGAGAACACCTCCTGTTAGGTAGGCAGAGTCTTGCACAACAGAGGGTAAAATCCACCTGGATCAGCTGTGCTGTGGCTGGACGTGAGCATAGAGGGAAAATTTCTGAGACTCAGGTGTGTGCGTGGCTTTAATTTCAGTAAACAGAAACTG
>JAVKLA010000074.1:19599946-19610567 GCA_034782735.1 Sagittarius serpentarius | reverse complement strand
CCTGCTGTTGTGGTGATAGTCTGAACTAGGTCAACACGCAGCTTTTGACATCAGACTTTTGCTCCTCATTTAAGGCCCCCTGAAGTCAATGGCAGCTTGGACGACATTTGAAGCCAGGACAGGCATTCACCACTTCTGTTAGCCCCCTCACTCTACTCCCATGTGCGTTTTCTGGCCGCTGTTTTTTAGACAATTTCTTTCAGTTTCTTGCAGCACTTTCCTGGCTGGTATGTAAAATTCTGAGGAAAGTCAGATCCTCAAAATACCAAACTCTCTTTTCAACTGCCAATGTTTTTATGAGAGAAATGGAACTGTCACTGCAGCTTTTGAGCTTTTATAAGTAGTTGGGTCTGGGTCAGACATGGCTGTGACAGCGTGTGAAGCCTTTTTCCTGCTCGTCAGTCACAGAGTCCTCTTACATGGATTATACACATTTCTCCTGCTCCAGGACTGGTAGCTGCCAACAACTAAGGTCTGCTACCCTTTAAAGTTTGTAGGGATAATGTTCCTAATAAAACAGCAAACAGCTCATGATCTATAGCTATCTATAATCATATATGATTATTCCTCAGTTCCCTGAGAAGGGAGTTATAGTCACATTCTTTGGAAAGACCCTGGAGTATCTAAACACCTCTTCTTCCCTCCCCAACCCAGTTCTGAATAACGTTTCCTTGGGAAGCCCAGGGTTCTGTTAGAAAACAATTCTATTATTCTGAAATGCGATGCTTTCCAAACATATCTGTTATTCAGAAAACAAAATACAGATAATTTGCAACTGGTTAGGGAGCTACAATTTTAGAATCAAGCAAGTAATTTAGCTAATTTCAACTATTTATTCAGAATCCTGAGCATGTGCTGTCTTATAGCCATTACCTGCATAATATTACACACAGCACATGATATTACTGACAGCAGCTGGGATTACTCATGCCAAAAGCTTGCTTCTGTAGCTTTGAATGCCTGGGAAGATTCTTTGAAAATACTTTCTGTTAAATTTACTTGTTTTGTTGACTTTACTGCTAGGTAGATACAGGAAGGCAACATTAGTAGGTGACGAAAGCACAGGTTTAGGGAAGGACAGTGGCTTTCTACCTCACTCAGCTCACTCGGACAATTCATTCTTTGATCCTGTTGGAAGAGCAGATGCAAAGCTGGATAGGACCTCAGTGACTGATGGTGGCCTCCTAACAGCCTCAGCCAGCCAGCTTCAACTGAAGCAGCTGAGATTTTTTTCAAGATCTCAACAAAATTCACCGTTTGCTTTAGCAGGTCCTTGCCCAGCAGGGAGAGACAAAGTTCCCAGGCAAGTAAATGTTACACTAGGCATTTGTAGATACTGATGCTACCTGGTTATCCAATTTCAGACAGGATGCCAAGGCTTCATAGAGTGACACAGAGGTCTGTATACTGCTGGAAACAGTATCTCAGACAGGCAGTCAAAGCATCATCTCACACCACAATTTTGACCTTGCTGTGATTCAGGATGAGCTAGTTGCCCTTGGTTTCTTGTCAGCATGCTGATGTCTTAATAGTGGAGACAATAGCATCCACTGGAAGACAGAGAGACAGTTGTCATCGTACTGCTGGAGGCTTCTCCGGCGAGGAACCTCACTTAACTCCCCCAGCGGCAACTTTTGAAACCTGCAACTGAGCCACTGATCCCTGTGTAGCAATGAGGCAGTGATAAGTCACTGTGCAGGCAGATGAGCTAAAACTTTTTGTAAATCTCTGAAAAAGTCAGTGGGGAGAGAAGAGAAGGAAAAGAAAGGAAACCTGAAGCCTTAACTTCATGTTTATCCCAGCTTCCCACAGTAGGAACTTGTGCCTGTCTTCTTAGCTGTCCCTCACAGATGACCTGCTCCTGTCCCAGCTTTCACGGAGTTCTTTCTAATTAATTGATCTGAAAGCCATGGTCATCTTATTTTCCTGTAAAAATCAGGACTGGGACACCTAAAAATTTTGTTCATTCAGGTCATGGCTGAAATACGACTTGTAATAGTATCTGCAGTCATGCAGAGCTACTCTAGATCTGAAGTAAGAAGCATGAATCACGCCTCTATCTTTGAACTGTTAAGAGGTTCAGACACAACTATGGATAAGCTTCATATAGTCAGATCATAGCTGTGAAATGTCTCTTCTACCACTCATACCTTCTGGCAGAAAAGTCCACATGTGGATACTCTTAGTCTCACTAGAAAAACATCCTTATCTGAGTTGATCCTTACAGGCTGCCAGATGCACAAATCCTACACTACCGAATGTAAAAATTCCTGCTCAAACAGAACATTGAATTAATGGGGAAGCATCACAGACAGAAGACAGCGAGAAGAGAAGGTCAGCCGACAAGGACATCCCTGCTGGAAGGCTTCACCAACGCGCCAGTCGTGCTTTTGAGTATGCTGCTTTGACAGGGGCAAACAACACATCGTAAGAACCGAGTTTACACTGATGCTAAAGAGGCAGAAAAAAAGATCCAAGCTCTAATTTACATTTCAAACACTCGTCTTGCTTTTCTAAATGGTTTGAATCTAATTTCCTAATGACATTATAATTTATGAACCATGTCATTAAGAGACAACACTTTAGCTGTGGATGACATTGTTTATCCTCTAGGGGAACATTTGCTGCATTAGACATAATATACATAGCCAATGTGTTTATAAAATGAGTACCAATTTTGTCTTCACGTTCAAGAAGATTTACTGGTTCAAATTTACAGATTGGTGGCGTCCTAAGTGTGAAAACTGCAGTTTGCACACCACATGATATATCAGTGCTTTTATAGCAATGTATGAACACAACAGTTGTGAATAAACTCTGGATTTACAACACTACTGAGGTCTTCTACAAAGGGATACATATAAAGCTGTCACTTCCCTGGCTATGCTGTCTGAAGTTAGAGAATTTTGAAACAGAACATTGCTAAATCTAAGAAAGTGCTGGCTTTTCCGTCAACTGGGAGAGAGACAGGGCATAGCCCCAAAAAGGAAAAAGCTTTCCTGGAACTGAATTTTAAGTATTCACTGTAATCCCTTGCCTTCAGCAGCAGCCACAACTGGCAATCTTAGGGGTGACTTTTTTCTCACTTGTCAGGTTGATGGAGGGAAAGATGTGAAGGAAGAGATCTGTAAAAAGTGAGTTCCGTAGAAGCCTGCTAATGAAATCGTAAGAATGCTAATGTTTAAAGAAGCCTGAACATTTTGGAACAGAGTAGTACATGGACTTCATCAATCTGATGTTTTAATGAGGAGAAAATGCCACCAGTAGTTTGCCAAGCCAAAATTTCTCTGAGAATACCATTGACATATCCCTAGATACAATCAGAGAAACATCTGCTCTGTTTCTACTCTGCTGCTGCTTCTGTTAGAAACCAGGGCCATATTTTAAGATACATAAAAACTGACATAAAAATAAATCAGCTTCCAGGTAGCATTTGTGGGATTTGATTTAAATCCATCAAAGTCTATTCTGAACTGAAAAACAATAATCAATGTAAGGCTTTTGGCGCTCTAATGAGAATTATCTAGATTTTAATGGATTAAATAATATAAATGGGATTCTGTAATCTGTTTCACCATCCAAATCATTACTTTGTCAACCAAAACTCTGTGAGATGTGCCATCCAAAACATTATGTAATTAAGGTATGCTTCCAGACATAGAGAAAATATGGCATCCAGCAAAGTATAAGCAATCTAAAGACTGAAGAAATAACAAAAGCTTCAATGGCATTACAATTACATTAAGCATTTCAGCATATAAAACACAATGTGAAGTCATATTTCTGAAAGCATTTCCCAGTAAAATGATATTAACACATCTGATCCTTGAGCTATTTCCTTTGCTCATGGTCCCATATTTGATTCCTTTTCATAGAATCATAGAATGGTTTGGGTTGGAAGGGACATTTAAAAGCCATCTAGTCCAATCCCCTGCCATGAGCAGGGACATCTTCAACTAGATCAGGTTGCTCAGAGATCTGCTGTTTTTTTCAGACCAATTTAAATTTCCCAGACCATTTCCACTTTTTCTGACATGTTACAGTGCTTCATATCAGTGGGTGATAAAACAAAAATAGCAGTAAAATACTTAACGGCAATGTACTAAGAACAAATACTTACAGGTAAGGCTTAGCAGTCTTGCTTCACAGGAAACACAGAGAACACAAAGGGCAAGTGGAAAACTTGTCATCAGTATCAGTTTCTGAAGAATTAAATATTGAGAAGTGACAGCAGTATGAGCAAATTGTCATTCCAGACAATTGCATTTCCATGCATTATGTATATTCTATGTATTTTGTAAGAACTTCTTGTTTTAAAATGCTTTGTGTAGTCTTCAGGGCTTAGGGAGGTTGCTGACACTTTCAAAAAATCTTTAAAACACTACACTTTTCCACTAGCGTAACCTTGTGAAATCTAAAAACAATACTGAAAAGTTGCCAAATGGCTGAAAGCTCCTTTCCCAAAAGTGCACAAGGTGTTTAAAATCCCTAGCTTTTCATGTCAGGCCTCTTGGTTCCTCTTTTGATAATGGGAATTCAGTGCTGAGATCCTTCAGGCACCTCTGAACACCTGATTTGTAAATATAAAGGTGTACTGGGTCTGGCTGAGATGGAGTTCATTTTCCCCACGGCAGCCCTCATACCGCTGTGCTTTGTATTGGCAGCTAGAAAGGTGTTGATAACACACCGGTGTTTTGGCTGATGCTGAGCAGTGCTCCCACAGCGTCAAAGCTGTCTCTCCAACACCCTCACCTCCAAAGGCCCGTGGGCTGGGGGTGGACAAGATCTTGGGAGGGGACACAGCCAGGACAGCTGACCCAAACTGACCAAAGGGGTATTCCATACCATGGGATGTCTGCTCAGCAATCAAAGCTATGAGAAAGGAGGATGATGGAGGGGCATTCGTTATTATGACATCTGTCTTCCGGAGCAACTGGTAGGCGTACTGAAGCCCTGCTTCCCGGGAAGTGGCCAGACACCGCCTGCTGATGGGAACCAGAGAATAAATCTTTTGTTTTCCTTTGCTTCTGCACACGGCCTTTGCTTTCACTTTATTAAACTGCCTTTATCTTGACCCATGAGTTTTTTCTCCATCTTAATTTCTGGAGGGGAGTGATAGAGCGGCTTGGTGGGCACCTGGCATCCAGCCAAGGCCAACCCACCACAAAAGCGTCCCACTGCCATCAGTACAGCTCTCCAAAACTAGGAATCAGAATTATTTCCAAATTATCTAGAATTCCTTTCTCAAAAATAACACACTCACATTACCATTCATTACCAGCACTACTAAAAGCCCTGTGATGGAATATAAGGGTGACTGCTGCAATAAGTTACTGGGCACAAAATGTAGAATTTACAAAGCACTCTAGAGGAGGGTTTTATAAAACAAATCGCTTAGAATAGGGAGAATCAACTTAGAAGAGATAACAGAGAGGGAAGGAAGAATAGCATCGATGGCATTCATTTGAATAGTGCAAAACCCACGCAAACACCACTGAAATCACAATACATGCAGTTATTGTATCATGCTAGTCAGGATACTGCTTTTTTTTTCAAGTGTGAGAAACTATCATATTTTCCTCGATACTCTGAAATAGATATTCTTAACGAGGATCACTGTACAGGAGTTTACTTATGACTGACTATAACACTGTTCAAACAAAAGATACTAAGGAAAACCACCAACTATATATACTTGCCTACAGCTGTGCACTTACTGCTTATCTTGTAAGCAGCACTAGCAGCCTTTCCTAGATCTGTACGTAATCCTGACAGAGTTCCTTTAGCTACTGCACACACTTAATGTACAAAAATTTATACAAAATTATTTCATATAGACAAAGGATGATTGTATGTATATCTCAGAAATTTGATCTCTGATTGGCAACATCCCCAGGAAGAATATTACAGCTCTAATAAAATATTTTCTTTACTTCAGTGTATATTTGCATAGTGATCTGAAACATGCAACAAAGAGGGTGGTATCTAAGTCAAGTGTATGCAGGCAGCTGCATATGCGTAAGTATGAAATCTCTTTCAAAGTTACAAAGAAATATGCAGGTGAAGAACTGGTCCCAAATCTTTGTAGGCAGCTTAAGATACCTTTCTTACACACTGAACTTTAAGATAGTAAATTAATTCATCTTTTCAGTAACACTGCAGCTTACTGATTAGAAACCTCCTAGATAGATGGGGTCCTTGATCAGACACTACTTTTAGCATGGTAATAACAATGCTGAACTTCAGGGACACTGAAATTACATGTATCTGTTTTCTTTGTATCTTCTAAACCATATTTCCTGTACTGATGAAGCTAACTTTGTACTTCCATCAGCACAGCAGGCTCCACAGTGAGTGGAAGAGAGAAATACCATTTATCCTCACCTTTCACTCATCTTGAAACAAACCACCAACATATTTTTGTCCATTTAAAATCATCCTTGAAGCAGACTTCTCCCTGGTTCTAGATAGTCTGGTCTTTTCTAAAATTATCACTTTTCATATAAAAGCTCTCTAAACATCTGATCAATGTATTTATGACTTGTAAAGGAAAAACTTTTGTGCTTGTCATTGTCACTTTCTTGAACACCTGCAAGCCCCACTTTTCCTCCTGACTACTACAATCTTCTCTGGTATTTGGAAGGTAAGGACCAATCCCATTCACACACCTTCTCAATGCTTAGTATGTTAGTTGTCTTCTGAGTGTTAACTTCTGAGCTGCTATTTACCTCCTAAAAAATTAATGACCTTTCTCTGTTTCACTCTTCCTATTTCCTTCTTCCCCTACCTTCACCTTGCTAAAAAAAAAAACCCCAACAACTATATTAATAATAATTAAAAATCACACATGAAAAGAACAAAGCTAGATCTAGTCTTCATCATAGTCATGGGACATGATGTTGCTTCACAACTTTTTCAACTTTCCGTTTGCATTTTTAAGGAAGGAATTCTTTCCTCTTTTCTCTTAAGACCCCAGAGCCACAGGCTGTTTATCCTGATGTGCACCTCTGGGCATTATCAGGCTAGAAGTATCAATTACTGGAACTTAAAGTTATTGACAAAGGCATACTTTTCAAACACCTCTGTACTTACCTTTAGGTGTGAGTGGTCCCATGGAAGAGAAACCACAGCCATAATTAAGGGATGTGCAAAAGTGTTTGTAGAACTAGAATCTTTATTGTAAGTAATAATCAGAGAAAGCAAAACCCACATGATTTTAAGATGCTAGGAGTTCTTTTTTGCCTTGGAAACAAAGAAATCTGACTGTACTCTTCCTTACAGCTAGGCTTTACTGCTAGTTTTTTTTCTTTTCCCCTAAAGAATCTTATGCAACGGCAGATGTTATGAAAAACAGAATTCAAATGAATGACTATGTGCTAAATGCTCACTGCAGTGAGATGTGCAATTACAGATAGCTCTGATATCCTGTAAACAAATGTGCTCAAAGCAAAAATGATTCTGGCTCCAGCTGCACTATTTTGAAAACACGTTGCTGGTATCACCTAAATAAATGCTTTGACCATTAGAGTGGAAAGGGTAACACTTCAAATTGCGTTTGGATACAAAATTTAAAAAGCTTAAAAACTATTCACCAAAGGAAGACACTTATCCGGAGCATAGGACACATTTATTTTGCGTAAGTGCACCAGATGACAGAAGTCTAAGCTATTTCAATGATTTAATAGAAGAGACAGTACATATGATACACTCCATCTTTCTGAAGTCACATAAAGGAAAAGACAAAAAAAACCACAAACAAAGCTCCCCATAAACCTCTTTCTTCATTATTTGTGAAGATCATATACAGTGACTTACAATTTGTGGACCTTAAGTTGTTTTTTTTTTAACTGTGGTCTCAGAATTATATGCAATCACAATGGCCCTGATGTTTTATAGCTTTTAACAATTTTGTAATTCAGACAATGTATAAGACGAAGTGGTGTCATTCCTTAGTCTCTGTGGGATTAAAGTTTGGCTTTAAAGACACGACTTTACTCTGCCAGTGATACATTTAAAACCCAAGACAAGTAATACGATGGCATTGTGAAACAATGTGGACAAAGATCAAGCCTGGGAAAGATAACACACTCTCAGTGATTCAGGTTTGAGAATCAAAACCCATTTCAAAGTGAGAAAATAAAAATTAAAGTTCAGTTACAGCAGGCTTACAGAACACTGTGCTTACTCCAAGTTTTAACCTGGCAGCTGTCAAGCAGTTAACATTGATGAAAGTGCCTATAGAACCATAAAGCATTATTATTACTTATGTCATGCCCAGAATTCTTTTTACCTGTATAACATGATATACTAGAGCAATTTGGATATGAAATATTTCTGTATCACTACAATAAATCATAGCTCACTAAAATGCCATAGTGCTGAAAGGAAGTGCTAGAATTACTGCCAGTGCTAGTACTACTAGAAATCAAAATCTGTCAGATGCTATATGCTTAATATATCTCTCTTCTGTACCCATTTTAAATTGTAAGGAGCCCATCAGAAGCAATGAAACACCTTATTACAGATACTATTACTTAAACTGAAGACTGTCAAACAGTAGCAAATCATTCCTTTAAAGGCTTGATTACTTCAGAAGACAACAAACACCAAACTAATGCATGTCTGCTAGCTCTAAAATGCAAAATGTATGTCCTGTGCACCATACTACAAACACAAGATAGTTTGAACATATTCTTTTAATGGGCTATGTAATTTTTGTCACAATAGCCTCAGGTCACTTGATCAATCTAAAAAAGAAAAAAAAGCAAGAAATGACAAAATGTGCTTATCTCTAACTTCTACTTACTTTTAAGGACAAAGGTAATATTTCAACTAAAAACTACCCAGCCAGATGACGCCTGCTCTAATATTTGATCCATGTGGAAAGACTGAAGGAACTGGGGTTGTTTAGTCTACAGAAAAGAAAACTGAGGGGAGAAATGATAACAGTCTTCAAATCAGCTGCACCGAAGAGGTGAACTTGTTCATGACTAGGAAGGATGGAACAGGAAAAAACGGTCTTCTGTAGTAGACCCTCTACTGATTTTGCACTTCTTTTTAATATAGAGAAACTATCCCTGTGCAAAGCCATGGTGAATTCAGTGTAGTTCCCAGTTTGTCTGTGTAAACATTTTGCGGAGACCTCCAAAATCTTCAAGATAGTTATGAATACTTAAAGCAGAAAAATGAAGAGGTCATAACAGATTTTTACATATTATTCCCTAGTTTTATTATAAGGACTTCTTTGTTTTTCACAGTTAGTACAAAACCTACTGCTTGTCTGGCTTTTGTGTACTTTCAGTTTGATAGTCATGACATCAAATTCCTACAAAAAGAACATGTACTTCTTTCAGCTTTAGGAAGAGATTTTTCCATGTAAAATTGAGTTTTCATTGAACGTATTAAGTTTCTGACTCTTTTCAAGATTTCCTCTTTAAACATTGTTTTATCTTCTTCCAAAAATTATTTAGCAGCATCACCAATGTGCATAAACTTCCCAAGATAATGTAAACCAGATCCTGTCTCATCTTGCTGTTTGTAAATCTTTTCAGTGCTATTAACCACTCATTTCACTCTTCCTGCTTCATACTGCCATCTTGTACATGGATGTAACATATTTACACTTCAATAAACAAGGAAGTCATCCTTGCAAACACCAACATTTTTAGTGAGAGAGAGTGAAAGGGAACTCTGGGGAGTACTGTGGATAATATTGTTCAGCATACCTACACTGATTAGGCCCTTCTGTATTAAGGAGTATTAAATTAAGGAGCTGCCCAGCCAGACCACCTTTTCTTGTCTTCGTAGGTCACTGCTTGTTCCTCTGCACCTCATGATTTGAACCAGTGTACTACTCTGACTGAATTGCTCTAAGAAAACACAGTCTCATCAGCCAGTATTTGTCTTCTTTGAGATTCAAAACTTAGAATCAGAATTAGTTTTCCCACTTTTCTGTCAACATTTACGTTGTGACTTGCATGCACCTGTCCCACATAGGTCTCTTCCCACTCACCCCATGTCTAAAAATACTACCTGCAGAGTGCTGAAGGATTTTAACACACCCTCATATATGCTCCATTTTCATCATATTCCTCTGACCGTCCAACAGTCTGTAACATTTCTTGTTTAGTGTAAGCATAATGACTACAACTTCAGAGCAGGCAAATACTGAATAGGTAGTGTAATAAAGGTAGACGGTAGTGATAGAGAGATGGAAATGGTAAGTTTTCTCCTTCTGGATTTTAACTATTGCGATTTATGTGATTAGGTATACATATGTGGGCTGCAAAAGGTTTCTGTGAGTAGTTAGTTAAAATCCCTAGCTATTTTCTAACATATTTGTACAATAATACAGTCCTTTTAAAGTTTATACCCAACTACTGCAACAAATCTGTATATCTTTGGATTTTATTATATTTCTTTAGTAAGTCTTAAGTGCAGAGCTAGTCAAACACCATTATTATGTGGTGATGCAACGCAAGGAAGGCAGCTGAATCATAATTTTAAATTCTCAGTACCTTGTCAAACTATCAGAGAAAATAAACACATACTCAGTTTACTCTGAGTAAACTCTCATTCTCACATACTTGCTGACAGTGCACTGACATACGAAAGAATCTAG
>JAVKLA010000074.1:19576701-19588391 GCA_034782735.1 Sagittarius serpentarius | reverse complement strand
TGGAGCCCACGTGAGGTATCCAGACTTGGAGTGGTGCAGGGGAAGAGCGAGTACTACAGCCCGGAGCTTGCAGGTACCTACTGGCACCCCGCTCCCAAGGAAACAGGAAGACGCTGTGGGCAGGGGTTTACCTCAGGTCCTCCAGACACATCGTTTGCCCTTACAAGGGTGCTTCTGTGGTTCACCGTCCACGGACCTGGGGCCTCTCCTGAGGATAAATACTGGCGCTTTTTTTCAGAGACCTCTGAAAGGATTACAGTCCTCTTTAAAACAGAGCTGGAGGACAACTTGTCGACGGCCTCTAAATTTGCCTAGTACTAGGCAATCAGACTTGCATTTTACCCCGTTTATTTTTCTTTCTACTGACTGCTCAACGTAAACTTCCCTGAAACACAGCAGTGGGAAGCAGTGTTGGGAAGTAAGAGCGAGAATGCCTCAGACTCTCTCGCCCAAATAGCTTTTTGCTAGTAGCTGAAAGCTTTCCTGGAGGCTGATCCCGCAGACAGTGTAGAGCGTTCTACCTGAAAAAGTGCTGCAGTCACAGGCCTGCCTTTTATACAAGTCCCAGCTTTTCACCATCCCTAAGCAGCTTTAAAACAGATTTAGTAGTCAGGAGGAGGCAAGCCATGTGTCTCCAGGATCAGACTTCTGTTCTGTCCAGCTTTGCCATTACCGCTTTTGTGCAACACTCCCTTCCTCTGATGAGCCCAATGACTTACTGGCTGTTCAGTCAGACTGAGTTTTTTGCCCCAAGACATACACTTCTATAAGCTTAGCATGTTCAGATAGCATGGTGCTGAGAGTTTTAAATGAGCAGACACCCAGGTATTTTCTCATGCTTCACGTGGAGTACCTGTGAACTCCATCTCTAATGACTCAAGCTCTGAGAAGTGTCTTGTTCGAATAGAAACGCACCAAAAATACACTGAAGCGATACATTCATGTTCTAGTAATTTATTTCTGAATGTCCAGTAGCACACATAAAAATCTCCAGTTAAATCTGAACATATATATATATAAAAGTATATATATATATATGTATCACTTCTAGTTTTATCATTTTACTATGTAATCATATTCTTGCTTTAGCTTACCACAGAGTTGTACGCTCTGTGACTTACAAAATGTTAAGATACGGAATACAGTCTGCAAGTTGATGTGAAGAGTAAACATACACACAGATTGGATGTCACAACTGAATGGAGATGCATAAATGCCATGTAAAAATCTCCTGCTAGATAAAATCACTTCAACTGAAATCTAGAAAATTTCCTGAGAGCGAGTTGTGTATTTCAGAATGTGGAAGCATGTTTTCCCTTAGAAATTCCGTACACCTGCACTGGCTCTTTTCCAACCTGATACTAAGAAGCAGAGTCAAAATAATTTAAGAAAAATGAACAAAATACTTCAAGTTGCTTTCAATTTCTTCTTGCTTTAAAATCTTTTTTTTTTTTGGCAATTTCTCACACACTCTCTTCAGTGCCAGCACTTTTAATCCATCCACTGCCAGCAATGGGTAACGTGCTGGGAAAAATGGTGGTGTAAAAATGTTTAGTGTAGTTTATGGTAGAACTTATAAAAATAATTAGTAAAGCTTTCAATTCTTTCCAAGGTTAGTGTAATTCAGTGTATGACTTTCAGCTTTTAGTGTTAAAGAGTTAGAGCATGTCAATACATAGAAAGTATCAATAACTTCAATACTGTTATTTCCATATCTCCTTTTTTTAAAAGCAGCAATTGTAGTGACATTGATTTTATTTAAAAAGATAAAATGCTTCAACTTAAACTGAGGTTGTGCCTCTTGCTTCTAAGCATAATTTTCACATCACAATTTTATTCCTGTTAATTCCCTTAAATATGACTCGGAGATTTGCTTCAGCTTCTTCTAGGTACACATCACTTCTACCTGGGCAGTAAATGAGGATAAAATATTCCATGTAGAATGCCTTCTATAACTACGTTTGGAAAGTCATCTGAAAAAAAAGAAAAAAAAACCCCTTGTTTTCTTATCTATTGTCAGTACAATATAAATGTTTTTGTGAAACTTAACTAGGTAAGGCCTTGTATAATTTAGGTTATGGCATCACTCAACTGTTTCTCCGTGTTGGGGATGTGCTATTAGTAATGCTGTTTCAGCACTAAAGCCACTTTAGTGTAGCACTGGGCATTGCATGAATGCGCTGCCAGATTTGTAGCTTATTGATTTAAAGGGATGTTCTAATACTTAATGCTGCTAGGCTCCAGCTCTTGATCTGAATCTTTTCTCACAAGGAAGATGGATTACACTGGCAATTCAATTTCTAACAAAATCTCAATATACTTGAAGAAATTCCAAGATTGCTACTGGGAATACTTCAAAGCTGTTTTTCCATTGTGGTTTACAGCAATGTTTAAACTGAGAAGACTTGAGGATGCCTGTACAATCAGAGATGATTATTTGAGGCAGGAAAATTCAGGCTGTCTAATCAACATAAAATGTCACGTGTTACAAAATGTAGCCTATAATATCTGAAGGAAAAAAACCCACTATGTTCTTACCACAGATGCAGAGGAAACTGGCACTTAATTTTCATGTTAAATTTAGCATGAAAGAATTAGCTGATAGAACACAGTAACAGATCCACGCAGAGGAATGGCAGGACGTACGTTACTGAAGTGAATGTATTTTTCAAACGCACCAAAACTCCTGCGTTTTTAATGAAGCATTTACTTAAATCACTGGGCATTGAGAGTAAGAATTTCTGATCACATCTTACGATCTTAAAATTGCTGGTACACTAGGAAGGGGATCTGCCTAGAAGAAAAAAGTATTTCTGATACAGAACTTTCCACACTAATCAAATCTTTCCTTCACCCATCAGCCTACAGGATATTCAAAAAGAGGAGATGCAGCTTTCGTAAAAATCATTAGATACTTGATAAATAGATCACTTAATGTGGGTGGGACTTAGGTTTCTGCCCCTAATTCTTTTGCTAAAATCATTTTGGAGGTAAAAATCGTGAGCAAAAAGTAGATTTGACTTGGTAAGAAAAAAAATAAACCGTATTAGCTTAAAGGCATTATAGGTACTAATAAGGTGATTCCAGTGTATTAAAGATGTCACAAACAGAGATGTTTTAGGATGTTTCCACAAAGTGCCACCTCCATCATAAACAATACATGCATAATTCTCCCCAGCTTCTCATAGTAAGTTATCATTATAAATTACTTGTTAATATTTCTGAATCCAATAATGATTCCTCAAGTCCTGCAAGCTCAGCTATCCCAAATCACCCTGGTAGAATAACTGTATGCTGTTGTCATTAATGTTATCAAAAATACAGTTGTAAGGGCAATCTGATGCCGTCCTTCTAAATTAAATGCTGCAGTTCCAGAAACCAGTTTTTACTGGTTCTTCTGTAACATACAGTATATATAGGAAAATGAGTATTGACTAAGAAGATGATGAACTTTATAGCATCAGTTTACTCTGAGGCTTGTTGCTTAAGCAAATCAAGCATATTAAGTTAAATGTATAAAAACTCCGAAGAACAGTCTTGCAGATCTGTGATACTTACATGGCTTAAAGAATTGTCAGAACAGTTTTCAAACAAGTGATAGTAAACATGAGGTTCTGTTTTTTAGCTTCTGAGGTACCATTTTCAATTTGCAGCATTTTAGATTTTTTTCCTTCGTTTCTCTTCAAAATAGTAATTTTTTTTCCACCCCTCAAAAAGAAGTGACTGCTTTATGCAGAAAGTAACATGCTCATGCACTCAGACTTTGTTAGATACATCATGAAAAGGTGAGTCTGAAAATCAATATAGCTTGTAACTGTGAATCTTATTTTTGGAAAGTTGCCTCGCAACTCAACAATGCTTAAAGTCCAGTCATTAGAATAATGGCAAGACTGTATTTTATAAGGACAAGTAACAGTGCAAGGGGATGGTGGTGAAATTGTTCAGGGTTAAGTTGCAGAAACAACTATTTACTTCATTAAAATCCCACAAATAAATACACAATTTCCTGTTTTATGGGAGGATAACACAGGCATTCCTGTATCCAGGAAAGACAACTCCACTTCTGACCCAAACAACTGTCACAGTTCACCTTCTTCAAAGAGTACATAAAATGAATGGGTTTTTTTTTGCTAATGGACACTTATTTTTGGTCATAGTTCGAACCTTGACTGCTTTTTACAAACGAATCAGAGTTTGTCAAACTAAGAACTGATCTGAGAGAGGAAATTTTAGAAAGCTCATCTGTATTTTCTCTGTGCTGCAAACTAAAACCAAGAAGAATTAAAGGCAATGGTAGCTGTGTAAAAACTTTCTAACTAGACCTGAGTCACCTAGTAAAGCCTGTAGACTTACAACTTGGTTTTCTTCCTTTTTTAAAATACAACTCGCATTCTAATTTGTGTTTTAATTCATTGAGTTAAAGAATAACTTGCAAACGAATTTGATGTTGTAGCGTCTTCAAATACAAAGAATATTCACCTGCCATACAAAATTCTAAATATTGTGTGTCAAGGCCAACAAACGCCTTGGCAAAAGCCTGAAAAGTCCTTTGTTTCAGACGTCATTAATGAGGCCTACTTAATATCTAAACATCACATATTAGAAGAGGCTTTTGTCTTAATCCAAGTAAAGCACTGCTTAAAAGAGTAGTTACAAAATTTGCTATAAAGTTGCTAATGATTACGAGAAAAGGAATTAGCCTTACTTGGAGTACACATTAGGGGAGGAAGATAAATAGTATCACAGAACTGCAAAATCTTGAACAGAAGCTTACAGCAAAACCTTAACATGTGGGCTGGAAACATTAATTACTGTCTTCATTCTTCAGGATAGCCGTATATGAAATCCATATTCTCTCTCAGGAATGGTATGGAATTAAATGATGTTCATAATTTACACCCTGCTCTCAAGGAGTGCAAGTTTGCAATTAAGAGGAGCATTGAACAGTGAGATTAACACATGAAATGTGGGTCACTCTCAATATTAGTATAGGCAGCATCTGGACCAACTTTTAGACAGAGGTAACTCAGTGGGTGCTTCTGCATCACTGTTGTCGCTTGGGTCAGGAGTGACCTTGTGAAGTGACCATCTCCCCTTACGGTTCATCGATCTTGTGATTTACACTCCAGCCTCAAATGGGCATTCAATCCACATGACCACACTACTGCTAAGCCAAAGCAGAAACTAAAGGACCCTGTAACCTGTCTTTGTCCTGGTTTCGGCTGGGATAGAGTTAATTTTCTTCATAGTAGCTGGTACAGTGTTATGTATTGGATTTAGCATGAGGAGAATGTTGATAACCACATCAACATGATTGATTGTGATAAACCACAACAGTCTTCTAATGTGGACCTTGGTCACACAGGACCTCTGCACTCACTGTTTCACTCTAGGACGACAACTTCCAAGTTCAGTAAGACTCCATAGGGTCAATACTTTTGGGCCACACTACTAGATAGCGTGGACACTGCCGGCAAGAGAGAATATTTAACCATCTCAAAATACAGGAGCCTAGTCCCTATGGTTTTGAAAAACAGCTTGAAAAAACAACAGAATCACAGAACGGTTGCAGCTGGAAGAGACCGCTGGAGGTCATCTGGTCCAACCCCCTGCTCAAGCAGGGACAACCACAGCCAATTGCCCAGGTCCATGTCCAGACGGCTTCTAAGTATCTCCAAGGATGGAGACTCCACCACCATTCTGGGCAACCTGTGCCAGGGCTCGGTCACCTTCACAGTGACAAAGTGTTTCCTGTTGTTCCTGATGTTCTTGTCCTGCCACTAGGCACCACTAAAAAGAGCCTGGCTTTGTCTTCTTTACATCCTTCCTTCAGGTATTTATATACATCTTGAGAAAATCTCAAGGAAGTACACTTCATTGGCTAAGAAACTACAAGCAAACAAGTGTTCTTTCTTAAATTTACTCTTAAATTCAAGGCAGCTCAGGAACCTGACTCTTGATTTCAACACAGTATTTTGTAAAATCAAACAAAATGCAACATTTAAAAAAAAAAAATCTTAATTTGCAGCTCTGGGAGAAAATTCTCCCTTGAAAGCTTACGACATTTTAAATACAAAATTTAGTAGTAGTAACAGTTCAAACAAGTAAAATGACAAAGCCAGGAGGAACACACTCCTAAAAATGGTATTTTTTTTTTTCCTGCACACATTTAGTTTAAGACAGAGGGTAAGTTCTCTGAATTAATAATGCAAAGAACTTACTATTAAAAAAGGGATTATAACAAGCTACTTCAAACACGCTTTTGAACCGGGTATTAAGAGATGAAGGCTAATGTAAATGTCCTGTGAAACACATCAATTATACTTAGAAGTATACATTCTTTTTTTTTTTTTCCCTAAAGAGCTCTAGAGGTTATAAACGATAAGAAATAGTAATAATCCAAATGGAAATACAAACATGCTTGCAGTAGATCGACTGGTGTTTAGGGAAAAAGCACTTACAAAGGACTGGGCCTCTAAGTTCAAAACCTTCAGGCAAAACAGCCCAAAGGGTCAACAACAAGAAAAGAAAAGCAATGTTCTTTGTCTTTCAATTTGAATTCTCAGTAGGTTTGTCTGAGAAAACTGGGGGAGAAAATTCCACCCTTTTATAAATCACCCACCCCACTTAGTGTTTTAATGGTTTCTCACACAAGAACTATCGTTTTATTGGCAGCTTATTAGATTTTGGACCAGTGTCATTTGACTAGGCCGGTATTAATAATAATGTGGTTTATGCGGTGCAGGGTCAGATCAGTAAAGCGCTGTTAACAGATGACAGGTTTGATTACCGTTGGCTTTAGGCAAGACATATGGATCCCTTAGGAACAGCAGCACAGGCTGGTGGGACAGTTTGCTGGAAAGGTCAAGAAGAGGGATGTCAGTATCAAGGGACAGCAAACAGAATATTCTACAAACTAGCTTTGATAAAGTGAGGTGGTCGAGCCGCGCAGGAGCCGTGCCGGTGCGTTTCTGCACACCGGCGCTGCCCAAAAAGGACAGGCTCCATCTCCTGGGAGCAAAGCTCGCCGCTCCTCAGCCACGCAGTGAAACCGTCGATGTGCAGCTGGAGGTGAAGGGGCTGCATCTAGGAGGGTCAGCTTGCAGCTGGCTTTGAGACCTCCTGATCCTGCTCTGCTCCCTGGTACTTGGGTCTCACGCAGGCTACAACATCACTTACAACCAGGCTCCACAGTCTACAGGCTCTTCAGGCCACCCATTTCACCAGCCTCAAAACTTCACCACGTTCTTGCAGCCCCCAAAGCGGTTGCTGTACACCTCACCCATGGAGGGAAAGTCCTTGGAAGCCCCTCACAGGGCTGCCTCCCACCCCGGTCACAGTACAGACGTCCTCCCCCAGCCAGCGCGAGCCCTTTCCGCTCTGCTCTGTAGATACACATGCCGAGTAGCGCAAACCAGATACCTACAAAGCTCTATCAAATGCATAGCGGAGAACCCAGACCTCTAATTCCTTCTGCTGAATCTTCTTGCTACGAAAAATACACTTCAATGGGTAAAAAACATTCCCAGAAATATTTCAGAGGAGTAGTATTCCATTAGGGTTTTGTAAGGAGTTTCTCAATACAAGCGTAAGGATGCCCAGTTCATGCTACAAATGGATGGATCTAGCACAGCTGATGAAACTAGCCACAATATTTAACAAACACATCTAATTTTAATGCTAAACTATTGCTATTTTGTCAACTGCAAGGAACGAATACAGTAAATGCCAATAATTTCAAGAAGTTTATTAATCTGGTGTCCTAGAAAGAGCAGGAATCAAGCTCACCTCGATTCTTCAGATTCCGTTTCATCAAAAGAGCTGCAAGTAAAGTGAGAGGAAACTTTGGTTACAACAAAATTAACTCTACGATAAAAAAAATCCTCCATATCTTTTAAGACCCAACAAAGGCAGCAACCTTTTTTCTGCTCAGTAGCTGCATAACGCAGTGTGATGAAATGAATGTGGGAGATGATTGTATCATTTTACAACAACCATTACTTGGAAATGACAGCACCCGTTTTACTGTAACAGATTCACGAGCATATCTAAGAAGTGATGGGGTACAGTCCCAATGAGGGCATTGGCTGATGTCATTGAAAACTACAAGTGAAAACTACAAGTCTGCTAGCTTCTGAATCACTCTGGAGACCGTCCTGGGCCATAGACACCTCCGAGTGTAAGAGGGTGTCAAAATTATCTCCACTTTTTTCAGCTGCACTGCAGATCCACACCGCCTCCCCCAAAGTGGAAAGGGCCACATAGCTTTCTGGGGAGCAAGTTCTGGTAACGCTGGCTGGACTACCAACTACGTCAGCTTGCCTAGGAAAATAAATTATTCTTTCTACAAAGCTGACAGCTGCAGATGGTAACAGATCCTCCCAGTTACTCTGTTTGGGGTATTTCTGTAGTCGTCACACTCATCATACTAAGAGCGCCTCCTCCCACCCTGACCAAGGACCATTTCCAGGGGAAGGGCAGTGGGGCCATTGGGGTAGATGTCATCAGAAAGGTGAAAGACCCCATTTTCAAACACACAGAGGGAGATCATAAAAAGTGCACAGAATGAAATTCTATTTTGTGCAGATACTATGACCATAAAACACACGCAAAGGCTTTCTAGGCAACTTTAGGGAACGTTTATAAATACCTTACATTTCAGTAGATACTTCAAGATCTATGAGAAAATCCTATTTTTCTCATCTAAACTCTCCTTTGCTTTCCAAGATCATTACATTAAACCTCACTTCTGTCTTTGAACAGGCTGGATTTATTTTACCACCTTTTGGGGATATATAAACATACTTAAACATGAACCTAATGCCCATTTATTTTACAGTGTTAGAGTTGGCAGCAAGACCATTTTAAGTCAATGGAATTGCATCAGCACTGAGTGGATATGGGCCTTTTGGCCTCCATGTATTTTTCAGTAAATGAGAGCTTACCCACAGCTTTCTGCTTTTGGCAAGGAAGGTACATGGCGAACGTTCAGGAAATCAAGAAATATTTTAGGGAGCTCTTCATTTTCTAAGATGACTGTCTGTGGGAGAAAAAAAAAAGGCACAATAGAAACCCAAGATTTTTTAATATTTTAGATATCACGCACTTTTATTCAAGCTACCAAAACATTTCCCACTTGCAACTCTTTTCAATTCTTCTCCATTTTTTTTACACCTATTTTGGAGTGCTTCATTTCAATAGGAAAACCACAGTTCTTAATGAATCACATATAAATACATTCAGCTTATGCTACTACACTCTTTTTCACCTGCCATCACTGTGGCCAAGCTAGGTGCCTTTCAAGCAGAGATGTCTGATTCTGGAACTACGTTACTGGCACGCTCATTTGTGAATAAAATTCTGTTTATTTAAAAACGTAAAATAAAGCAGCTACAGCTCAGTGCTTTCACGTTCACCTCACAGGAGACTCCTGTCTGGCACATCAGTGGAAAAAGGAAGTCTCTGCTTTGTGCAATTTTATTAATGCGTGCCTTGGTAAATGCTAGCAAGGGAAACTCTTTGCTTGGCTTGATGGATCAGCTTGCAAGGTACTCCTTACACCCGCGCTGTGACTCCTCATTACAAAGCTCTGTCCAAAGAGCTGCTAGCTAGACCTGCCATGTTCTCCCACAGCAATGACGTAACGGCCGGACTCCATCCTCCTTTGTTTTTCCACCAATGAGATGACTTACAATTTTCAGTAAATTAGTTACAAGTACACTTAAAAATATGTGGCAAATAAATGAGGTGCTTAGGAGCATGTTCATCATGAAAGAATGACTTTTAAAGGAAACAATAGATCTCTGACAGTTTCACAGAAGCAGACCAAAGATAATCGTTGATCTTTAATTTTCACGAGGCAAACAAAATACTTCATAAATTCAACCAGTGTCTCACCTGAAAGATTCAGCCCCTATTTATTTACTGTTCATACTGCCATACATTCTGATAAAACATGTACTTCACATGCAAGTGAAAGCCACAAGCTCTTCCCTAAAGAGCTTTCCTTCATAAAAGCCTGATCTGGAGTGAATGTATGTATGGAAGAAACTCTACTAGATTTATAAATAAAATGACCTGTACAAGCAAAGCCATCCACGTTCATCCTGTTCATTTTCACACCCTGTGTTAGAAGAATCAAACCTAGAGAAGAAACAAGACTGGTGATGGGAAGAAACATTACTCTGCTTACATTCAGGAGGTAACTTATTCCTGGGTGTGTATTCTTTTACACTACAATATCACTGGGGAGATGCAATGGTATGTAGAGGACAACATGATCACAAAAAAGATTAGGTTGGAAGAGACATCTAGAGGTCATCTAGATTTTATAGCAGGTTTTATAGTAAATGGTTTGGTTATTTGTGTAATGAAAACCTACTTAGTGTAAAAATTACCTAAGATGTGCATAGACTTAAAAAGAGAAACATATCTGAAAACAAAGATATTTGAGAACTGGTTCTTTTTTTATGTTACATTTGCGAATCTTAATTCAGAGTCTCTATTTCTTCAACAGCTGAGGCCATTGCTAACAAGTTTGAAAAAAAGAACAGGCAAAAATGCAGCTTTTGAACTTTTCTGTTCTAGATTTTAATGCATATAACAGAGAGGTCTGAAATGTTGGCCAGTATTAAGCCTTTCAGTTCACCTCTATATGAAGATGCTGCATTAAAAAATGCCACTCCATTTGCATTCTGCAAAATCAGCACTCTGCTGCTGCAAAATTTATCCTGTTCTGCATTCAGGCTATGCACAGAAGGAGGGGTGGAGGTGGATGCATATTCAGAGGGTGTGTGAATTGCATAACAATGCGTATGATTTGCTCAAATAAAACCATCTTACTAATTACATGCAATGAAGAACTGCAAAAAGTTGTATAAAGATGTTTAAGGGCATCCAATGCTTATATGCAACCTCATACTTACACCACCTGACAGCTCTTTCCAGAAGTTAGGCTGCCTGCTGAGGCTGCTGAACAGAACAGTGATTGTCAGGGAAGAAGAGAAGGATACATCACTGTACAAAAGGAAAACTCCCGACAGCTCTTACAAACCTATTTGTTTCTACTTCCACTCACTCCAGATTAATATCTCTTTCTATTTCTTTTAGGGTTTTTTTTTTCACCACAGGCACCAAGTCAACCCAAGCCCCGCTAACGCTGCCCTGACCAAATCTACTTCACAAAAAGATGTAAGCAAATAGCATCTGTTTTAGTGTGTTAATCCATATAGTTTGTTAACTGTCAATAACTCTGCTTTGGTGATCAATAAACCTGAAGATGTAGAATTTGCAGAATAGCGAAGGTAATTTTGCACCGTACTGTATTTTGGATGCCGCCTCTGTTGATGTGCAATTTAGTCATTTCCAGAATTTTATGAAGGGAGGAATGACTAAGGAGGATTTTTCAACTGATGTAATGTAAGGTGTCATGCATTTTAAGGAATTAAAATATAAATGAAGGTACAAGTTAATTACACTAATAAGGGGACAAATTATCTTCTGTCTTGACCTCATTGGCTTTGATACAAAAAAGGGCCAGCATATAATCCAGATGTTTAATATATACAGTAGAAACCAAAGGAAAAGAGAAAAAAACTTGGGAACAGCAACAAGAAGAAGAAAAAAGAAAAGAAAAGAAAAGAAAAGAAAAGAAAAGAAAAGAAAAGAAAAGAAAAGAAAAGAAAAGAAAA
>JAVKLA010000074.1:19551710-19562874 GCA_034782735.1 Sagittarius serpentarius | reverse complement strand
CTTGGTCAGCGAATGCTTATTTACTTCTCCTGTGCGGATGGCAAACAAGCAGCACCAGTCAGAGGGCTGCATTTACCGTGGAATAGCAATTCTGCAGATAATGTTCTGATTTGGCTAAAACTCTCCACATTCTTGTTGCTGAAAGAGGGATGACTTCTCTGGAAAGGAGAAACAAGATGGCAAGTTAGTCCCCTAAAAGAAGTAACATAGCTATCTGAATTTCTGTTAAAATTATCATAACATTAAAATACTGCAAGAATGTCAAGCTGCTATCTCTAAATCTCATAGTTTTGATTTTATCTTCACACTTAGCAATTGCTTTGTGTTCCTTACTCAGCAACTGGCGAACTACTTAATTTTGGCCAGTAAAGTCCACAAATGAGGTTGAAACTGAGAATCATGAGTTCATGAATCGTACATTCTGGCATTTTTAGACAGCAATCTTCTTAACATCTGTTACTCATTTTTGGCACAAATATTTGGTCTCTGGGTGTCCCATGCAAGAAGAATTTGCAAAAAGGCTGTGTTGCACCCTTCCTTCCCTGTGGTTATTCTGTTCCCAAAGGCTCTGGTTTACCCTACAAGTAAGCCTTTGCATCTGAAGCTAAGGTTAAACTGTTATTTTAAGTCACATTTCTCGATGCCTCAATGAAAGGAGAGAACAGTACTACGATACTGTGGTATCACAGACTCTAAACTCCATGACAAGCAAATAAAAAAGAGTATGCCACCAGTGCAAGTACATCTGGAGAACTGGTGCCCTGAAATCAAAGCAGATGTGGATATAGTATAAGGGTTCAGAAAGGATTTATAGCAGAACTGAAGTCTACAAAAACCCTTGCATTCTCTGTTGACTGGACACTGAGGTGACCTTCAATACATGATCATCAGAAGACCACACTATGACTGATACACAGATTGAACAAACCAGTCAAGGGGACAAAATGAAATTTCAGGGAAAAAAAGACCAAAATGAGAAAAGGTGGGAAGATGGGTAGTGACATATGAAGCTGAAAGAATCCGCTATAGATATAAAAATAATAACACGGTGGTTGAGATAACATATGGATATAAAAATGATAACATGCTGGTTATAATGGGTAAATATACTACAGGGAAAATAATTTAGTTGTCTCCATCCACACATTAGCAAGCCCAGCTTCTCCACCTGTCCCCTACCTCAGTGTCAATCAATGGTCCGATGGTGGACTTCCCTCTGACTTCCTTGGTGGACGTCACCACTTCGTAAAATTAGGCAAAAATAATTGACCATACTAGAGCAATTGGGATTTTCTTTATTTTTCTTTTTTTTTTTTTTTGGCCATGTTAAATTTTTTTGAGATGCCAAGGCTGGCTGCTAGAGCTCTTCACTGAAATGCTGTCTGTACTTTTGCATTAATAATACTGTTGCTGAGTACACGCATTGGTCCACAGTTATCAACAGCCTCCTGCATTATTAGAGCACAAATCCATCACAAAACCCACTAACCTTTATTTCCAGTACTACAAAAAGACCCCAATATCCTACGGTAACTTACTCTTGCAGTACACGTCCTCATCATTCCAGCATTTAAAGTTGGATAACTAATTAAGGTTGCACAATTAAACTTGCCTGAATTTGATTAATTATTAAAAAATCCACTTGTAAAGCAGGTAAGCACTATTGCATGGCATGTAAATACGATCTCATTACAAAAAAGCAAACTGCTTCCTAGCCCTGAAGTTACACAGCTGCTACTGTTCCAAACTATTAGCATGTATCACTGCATGACCTTGACTGAGTCCAAATACACAGAGAAACATCTGATGGGATAATGCTTAGATGCTGGTGGCTGCAAGACTGTTGATTGTGAATGTTGCGCATGGTCTTTGCTCCTCTGTAATCTCTTGTTGCTTTATGAGTGCTTTTGAAATTTTACATTAGGAATCTTCTCCACTGAACCAGGTGTGAGAGCTGGATCCCACGCTGAAAAGCGCACTTGCAGATCTAGATGCCCTGACATCTGGAGAAACTGGGAGAGGTTTCACTTGTCTAAGTTCCTCATGATTTCTTGGGGACATTCGGAACATTTTCCAGAAGCCAACATCACAGGGAAGCTGCTCAGAAAACCACAGTTACTCAGAATACAACTGTGATGTCCTAGTGACCTGCCAGCAAGGTTATAAAGAAAAATACTGTAAATGACCTGTGTTGAAAGTGCTACATCTATTGCAGCATGTCTATTATCATCAGTTCACGAGCTGATACGACACCATACTATCACAGTTATGAATGCTGTATTTCCTTACTGATGATGATATTCTGGAAACAAAAAAAAAAGACGCTTGAAAAATGGAGGATGAACTCCCCCAGTCATATACACATAACTGGAATGACATTTTCTCAGAACGTTTTATTGGGAAAGTTATCACTGACCTTTTCATTTTCCTAGAACAGACATACCCAGTGGGTTGCAACAGCATAAGGAATAAGATTTTTATCCACCCATTTTAAAACTGTAATTCTACAAAAGCAGACTCCAGCCACATTGCTGCTGTAAAGGCCAGGGATGCACCACATGAACTGCTGTTCTAAGAGCACAGCTTTAAAAGCTGTGGCAGCCGGAATATTTGTGCTGTCAGTTTACGTGACTGATGCCAACACGTACAGCAGTGACACAACTTACCTAGCCAAGGTAGTTATGTAAAAACTGAATTAGAAATTAGTCTGTTCTTGATGCAGCACATGACTCCAAAGCCTTATATAAGCAACTAATATCAACAACTGAACCAACATGCAATACTTTTTTTGAACACACTGATACTCAAAGACTCTAAATTTGTTTCAATATCTAAGGTGACAGAGAGGCTTTCTCCTCATGCTGATGCACACATTCTCAAAAGGCGAAAGGCTGGCACTTAAGGGGAGTATCCAGGTGGTTTTCCTATAGTTTATCATTAAAGGAGATATCCAGAGGACCCACATGCAGGATGATGCTTACACCATGTGGGTCAATACCATTTGGCATGCACAGACAGCTGGAAGAAAGGAACACCCATCAAAAATGTCTAGATACATATCATAAGGGACACCCACCTGTATTAAAGAAGAATCAAAATCCAGTGTGCTAGATTTCAGTCTCTACCAAACGCAGGGGTTACTGGTTATTAACACAAGCAAACCACACTCAAGAGATTACGGTGCCTACTAAGCTGGAACAAACACAAATGTTGTAGTATAAGCAGGGCTTTCTTGAGCTGTAAATGCAATTGGAGTAAATCTTGTGATCAGCTCTGAATTGTAGGATCTGTGATTTGCCCCTGTCTGTTATTTCCTGCAGCATGTTGAAGAAGAAATGTATGTAGAAACGGTGTCAAATACAATTTGACATTCCCATAACAGAGGTCTTGAAAAGAAATGGCTTTTAGTGCTTTTGCTGCGAGAAGACACAAACAAGACTAATTTCTGTATCACAGATAAAATTTTTCTTTGTGCTTAGTGGTTACTCTCAACTCTATTTTGTTGCATCAGTGCTTCTTATTGCTTTACGTAAAATTTGCATTCATTGATAACATTGGTTTACTCTTGACTGTTATACTGAGCTTTGAACTAATTGCTCTCAATTAATCTGTTCCACTCTTTGATAGCTTATTTATCAGATTGGGAAAGATAGATTTAATGGTGCTCGCTGGAAACAAGTTCTTTAATTGGAAATACCAGAGTGTTTAGCTCACTTCGTGCTCTAGCAATTAAGGACAATTTGGAAAAGCGTTTTTCCCCCTACTATTGTCTCCTTGATTAGATATCCAAAGAAGCAGACAAAACAAATGACAATACCACCTAGCAATATTGGTTCAAATAAAAGCCCAGCAGCCAAATTACTTACTATGAGAAATGTGAACCATCCCCATCAATTCCAATGCTGTGTTACATTCATTTTGCTGTATCTTTCCCTCCCAAGTAGGTAAATGGCAAAATTTCTTTCAAAATGCATAGCTCTATGCCTGCCTCTATACAATTATCCCTTTCCACAAATAAGCCAAATCAACAGAAGAAATTATTTTTCTTGATTAAGCTCCCACATTTCTCTTGGGATGAAACAAAACAAACAATTAATCTTTCCTTATTTGTTCTCAGAAGAACCTGCATCCCTTAAATGTACGATAACCAGGGTACCTGTGGCAGGCAGTCGGCAGCAATTAGGCTTGTGCTGAAAATGAATGGACTAGAGTCAGAATGCCTAATCTGCTGAGAGTTTCTACAGGAGGGCAAGGTTAGACCAGGAAAATTCCCTTGCTGTGGAAATACTGTTAAAAATTACCACTTGACTTCAGCATAATTAACAAGGTTTGGGAATTTATATGAACTGAGTAATTGAAAAGAATTAGCAAGAGATATATACATTAATCTTCACCAGTTACAACGTGCCTAATGAAATTAAAGGTTCTACTTCCACTTCACGCTTTGTTTCTGCAAACTTTTTTCATCTACAGAAGAAAAAGTATATTAGATAAAGACAATGATAGTTATGAGAGATTAAAAAGAAGAAACTGCACCACAAACCTCAATTTTTATATCAATACTTCTTGAAGATTTTCTTATATATAATTCATGGTATTTATCAAAAGAAACTCTATGAAAGTTTCTTATTTTAATCTCCATGTTTTTAACGTCAAGAGGAAAAATCCGTATCAGAATTATAAATTTAGGCATCACTCAGTAATGCATATTTCCTTGTAAATGTACCTGCACTTAAATTCCAAGTCTGCCTCAGTCAAGACATTCTACAATTTTCAGTAAAATAAGCTTTTTTACACTTAACTAAATCAGTATTATATTCAGATTGCAGAGACAATAAGCAGGTGAAAAGAAAAATAAAGGCAAGCAATGCTGATATCTGTGGAGACAGATGACATCAGCAGAAGGTAACAAGCATTTGTTATTCTCCTAGGCTACCCATGAGCACAGGACCTTCTCCCCTTAGTTCACTCTGAAATCCTTCAACATATCCTTCAGAAAGGAGACGTGCAAGACTGCATAAAAGCCAAGAAAAGGGAACACACACAAGGGAATTATATCTAATGCAAGAGTTCAATTTACTGCAGAACCAAAGGAGAAGGCTTACTGACCACCTTCACACAACCCATCTGAGGAAGGCTAGTCGTCTCCTCCTCTGCTTACTTCTCTTAGCTGCTGATGGACTAGCTCTTCTAGCTTAAGCAGCTCTTCCTGCAAAGAATTTTTCTGTTCCTGTGCTCCTTCTTTGCAACACCTCTAAAGCAGAATTACTGCTTATTTAATTCAGTATCTTTCTGGTAAAACCCTGTGACGGGTTCCACAGTTTTTTGTTGTTTTTTTTTTGGTTTTGTTGGGTTTTTTCTTTCCCTTCGGAACGGTCTACACTGAACGACACAAACAATGTTAGATAAAAACATTAAAGGTATTATGGCACACTTCAAAGTAAAGAATTGTCAGGTTGAGTTTATCAGTCAAACTTTAATTCAGCCTCTTTATGTGTAAGGATTTATTTAATGTTGCTTACATACATAGTATGAGCCCATACAACTTCCCACCCCCCAATCAGTTCTTCGTCCAAAGCACAAAATGGATGGTATTCAGTTATTCAGCATATACTCAATGTTTAGTTGTCTTCCTCTCACCTCCAAATGTGGCCATGTCTTATGTGCAAATTCAAATCCTGCTATAAAGACAGAATTATTCACTTCATGAACTTTTTGCCCAGCCCACATGTGCAGTTTATAAATGCATAAAGAATATTAACAATTGGTCTTCAGTCACACAAGGAGTGTAGGCAAAATAATACTATCAGATTACATAAAAGCAATGATTTAGCAGACCGAGATCTAAACTACATGCAAATTTAGTGCTGTAAATAACTGAACAATGATAACAGAACACAGCGTGTTGCACTACACATGCAATAATAAAATACTCTTTCACTAGGAAGTAAGTTCTTCCTTTCATTGGCAATTCATTAAGTAACTTCACAGATTAATTTTGAAGCAAAAGCCCTTAAGACTTAACTTGCCTTGAAAGGCCAATTTAAAAAAGCAATAGTCATTTGTACACCAAAAAAAAAGAATTAGCTTATGTAAAACAACGCAAGTAGGAAATGAAAATGTGTTTAAAATGCTGTAGATTGAGTAAAAAGATTGGGGAAACCGAGTCTTTCTACCATACTTCAGGTGGTGATAATAAAAGACTCTTTGCAGGAATTAGAGCTCCCTCCTTCTTTCCTTTATATAAGGGACAAAAATTATTTGACTTTTATTTTTTTCCACAAGAAAAGCTCAAGTAAATCTATTAAACATTTATTAAGGAAAAATAAAATTTAATGCCTACATGTCAAATGAGGAGCTGCATTCAGGATAAGGAAGGTGACCATTTTTGCTTTCATCATGGCTAAATGAAGTAAGTATCTCACACTTCGTACTGCTCTAGAAGGAACCATGGCTATTAGAACAACTGGCCAGCAGCAGACTGTAGTGACTATAGCAGTGCGCCAGCACTTGTATTTTAGTATCTCGAGCTCTGCTTTAACAGGCTGTGACATCTTAGGCAAAGAACTTAATTTCTTTCTCCCTCCTCTTAAAATATCTTACAGTTACTCTAAGCATATGCAGGTCATAACAGAGATCATTTCTCACTGTATAGAAATGCACAATTAGTACAGTCTGATGTTCATCTTAACTTGGGCAAAAGTATGTGATACAATACCGTTATTATATACAGTATAATGAAAAGAGAACAAGCACTTAGATATGGTTTCTAAACCTGTGATGATTTCTAATATAAATTCTGCTTTTAACTGAGTAAAATTTATTTTGATCAGCTCTAACGTGTAAGAGTGAAATGAGAGAGAAGTTCGTGCAGCATAATTCCATGAAGCAAAACCAAACAGATTATTGAAGATGAAGGAAAAAATATGAATCATAAACCACAACGTAGCACCACTTGAAAAGCAAAAAATGTATCTCTTAAAACATAAACCAGGTAATTTTCCTAAGAATGCTTGAAAAATGCTTGGAGTATTTCTGCAGGAAACACCTCTGCAAACAGACACTCTTAATAAATGGCTCTCCTTTAAATTATCTACAGAATTATTTTGCTTTCCTATTTTCTCTTGCTTTCTGCCTCCTATTAACAAATACGCAATCCTGCATGTGTCAAGCACACTTCTTTAAAATCCACAGCCATCTAAAACCAGCTATGTATCTGTACCACCAAAGAAACATGTATGCACAACAGAATCTTAAAAAAGCTGGTCGCAGCAATGATGGATTTAAGTTATTAACCGATCAAAAAAAGATGGATGGTGGTCTGCTTTTCTTAATCTACATCATCATCTAGATCTATTTAAAGATATGTGGTACACTAACAAACTTAGTTAAGGTTTCGATAAAATCAGTAGAATAATCTGCCCTGTTACATTGAGACTGTATCGATCAATAAAATCACTTGTACTAGGAAAGTACTGTTAAGTACTGACAATCCCAGCCATTAATATTATTTAACACTCTGCTCACAATCTTTAATGAGGACAAAGAACATTTTGTCTTTTTATACTTATCATACCATTGCTTTTAGAGCTCTTTACAGGTACAGTTCAACCTTGATTACTGCAGACTAGATGGAGTTAGAGAAGGAAGACACTGAATAATTTTGGATAATGGAGAGAATTTTCAATGTGATTAATAGATGTAGGTGATTCAACAGACTTCCCAACAAAACATCAGTTAAATCTTATTTCACTGAATCCAACGTTTGCTTGCAACTTTCTAACACTAGATTCATTCTTCCCAATGTATTCACCTGCATTTAAAACAAAACTGGTTTCCAGAAACAGCAATCAGGAAGATAAGCATCTGTTCTGGACTTGATGGGAATTTTTTTTTTTCTGCAAATAAGCCAATTTGGTCTTAAATTAGTTAGAAATAGATCCCAACAGCGAATGTGTACCTAGGACAAAGGGAAGGATTGCCTCTGCAGAAATCTTTCTGGTGGTTAATGAATGACAGAAGGAAGTCAAAGTGATTTCTATCCAGCTCCTGCTCTCAGATATAGGGAACGGTTAAACAGAAGCCTAGTGGGAAAAAACCCACAGGTCAGGCATGCACAGAATGAGGTGGAGAAGAACAAAAAGGCCCACATTTGCACAGAAGTTTTACAGCTTAAAATTTCTTCCTCTGAGTTCAGCTTTTAAATATACAGCCAGTTACCTCCTATGTGTAAAGCATTTGGTCTTAAAAGGCATTAGCCTTTACAAGCTGCTTTGCACAGTCGCATCTGACCTGCATACCTCTTCATTACATCAGTGATTCAACCATGTCTTCTCAGCCATATGATTGAATCTTTTTTCTTTTAAGAACAGTGTTCATGATACATATAGGGCTCAGTTCATGAAAACACATTAATGTTTAATCAAATCTAATAACAAGCTGAAACACAAGTATGCGTTTAATTACTTTAAGGACAATATAAGAACGGCTGAGACCAAAAGTCCATTTAGCGCTGTATCCTATCTCCAAAAATGGCTGTAAATGGGTATCAAAGAAGAGTATAAATGAGCAAAACTAACATATGAGACATTTTCTTTCAATACTCTAGCAGCCTCAATAGTTATTTCCAGCGTGAGAACCTCCTGTGCTTGATATAAACTGGCTCTTCCATGAACCTTTCCGGTCTTCCCTTGAACCAATTTAAAATTTTGCATTCACCGTTTGGCAAGACACACAGGTATACAGGAATAACTAAATGCTTGACACAGAATGCATTTCTGAGAATATAAAGGAGGAACAATTGTAATGAATATTAACATTGACAGAGTGCATAAATGTGATGAATGTGAACCGCACAGAAATAAAATTTGAATAGCTGAACTGTCATGAATAGTTCTAGGATCATTTTGCCATTACATTTCCAGAATTAAATAGTAACCAACTTGATTTATTTTTATTGGGCAAAAGCAAATGAATGCCTCATAAAAGTGCACATATCACACATCTCATAAAAGTGCACATATCACACACAGAGATCTCAATATTTCTAAACAGCTCCAAAAGCCCTGGTCAAAAACATCTACCTCTACAGACATTAATTTTTTTTTCTTCTTTAATATTGATAATGGAACGTCAAGAACTGTTCCATTCAGAAAGCACTTACAGATTGCTTCTGATGCTAGAGAACTATGTCAGCTTCGACCAACCCACCAACTAAGATCTCTCTATCTTTACATGAAATCCTAGCTTTCGTTCTGCCTAGCAGAGCTCAGGCTGACTTTTATGTACTACCACGGGACATTTTTTCCTCCACTTCACAAACAGACAAGAAAACAGTGAAAAATCCTGTGCATCACCAAGGATTTGTTTTCCCCACTTTCTGATCCTACTCCAGCCAAGACAGCTGTGAAGCAGTATTTCAGCTACAGTTACAGAGGAGGAGTATTCGGCTACGGAAGGCAACGCTCTAGCCAATGGACAATGTGGAGTACTTGCAGACTGGCATCAAGAGTCTAGATGGCTTTCCTTAGAGGAGAGACTTCTCCAGCCTTCTTGAGGATGGACAAGGTTATAAATGACTGAGTTCGCATTCCTCCTTGTTAGAATAGCAAGAGGCCAACAGAAATTGAATCAGTTAAGCAGTGAAGAACTAATGAAACTTCCCACTAGGTGATGGAAAACTCTTTTCCTTCACAATTAGATAAAAACCCCTGAGAAAACAAATTATTTCCCCCCGCCAAATGATAGCAAAAAGGGGCAATGACTGACACTCAAAAGAAAGCAGAAGATTCTTATCCTCAGTTGCAATATGAAACACTGTATTAGCTCTGAAATGCTCTGCAACAGTTACCAAATAAAGATCCTTTCAGTATTTTAGTTTTAAATTGAATCTAAAACGTTTATGAAGCAACAGCACACAACTAGATCAACTTAAAAGAAGATAGCTTTATAATACAATTTGGATTGATGACTAAAATCAGAGGTTTTTTTCCTGGGGCTAAGGAAGGTTATTTAATCTTTCCATCCAGATTTATTGATTTGTTCATACCCACTGTCCAGTCAGAAAAGGCTATTTATTTATTTCTTTAAACTTTACCACAAGGAATTTAGTATCAACACTTACTGAAGTAATTAAAGAAAATCATCATGGCCCATGAAGAAACAACACCTTGGGCCAAATCTTCTGTAAGATAGTTTTTCTTCTGCAGTCACTAACTGCAGAAGTAGCTCATTTGTCTTCATTTCTTTGCAGTTGCTGTTGAACTGTTCCCCAAAAAAGATTAAAAAAAAGAGCAATATAATAATGGGTGATTTTTCTCCTTTTTATTTCTGATTAACTTACTCATAAAGCAACTACATATTATTCATCACCCCATCCACTGTTTTCCTAACTCCACCCTGCTGGAAATTAAGACAGCTAAGGAGTATAGGATTGGATTCTACTTTCTTAAGACCAAAATCATAACAGATATGGTTCTCTTTATCTTTTTCAGGAAGGATTGGTAGTTAAAATATTTTTAAAGAGAATTGCATTTTGAAGAATACTGAAATATAGGTCAAAGTGCTTCTCAGATCTCCAGATTATTTCCTTAAATGGAAAACAAATCTCTAGTCCAGTTTCATAAACTCCATAATTTATTTTGAAGATGTGGATTCCTGAAACTGCTGGAATGTTCAAGTTCATCAAGTCTTCAAGTCTCACAGCCAAGCAGCACTTTAACCAATCTTATCTCCAGGAATCAGGACTGTTCTTTTTGTAAAAAGTTCAAGAGTAAATAAAAGGCAAGTATGTTTTCTTGACCTCAGCCGAGAGAGAAATATTAGCTCTACATACTAACTCTGGTTAGAGACATATGTACATACAGACCCTACATACATACAGAGCAGTTCAGAAGGTTTACAGCTCTCTGTTTTATATTAGTCTTGCCAGTCACAAGAAGAATTTCTTCAGGTCACCCAGACCAAAAGAAATGAGTTAGTATCCTGAAGCTCATCAAAAATATGGGCCTCCTCCAAAATCTCTCTCCATAACCAAATCATGTCAGTGAAGACTTGCAGCAGCTACACAGTCTCATGCTGAGGTGTGGGTGCCATTGCACAGTGAATTTTGTTAACGATGCCCGTTCCCTTGTTGGACTGATGATATCAGCAAATGATGAGATTT
>JAVKLA010000074.1:19533552-19550853 GCA_034782735.1 Sagittarius serpentarius | reverse complement strand
AAATATTTTTGTCAGCAATAGCGTAATCCAGTGATTTATTTTAGAAATTTTAAATCAAAACCACCTGGATTCTCATCTCTGCCGTATTACAAGATACAAGCTCAGATATACAAATAGGTAACTATTAAGTCAGAGTTTTTATCACACACTAATTGATTTACGGTACCTCTTAGCTGATAGCCACCACAAGGTAATTAAAGTTGGTTTAGTCCTCTTCCACTGTCAGTAACAGGCATTTTCTTATTTCGTGAAGACTAAAACAACTCAAGTCCTCTGTGCTGTAGGTTAAGATCATGCACAGAGACAGTTACCACGGATCAGCAGAGAAGCAATAGCTTATTGCTTCACACTAATTTGCTTGAACGTTTGGGCCACACTCTGTCATTCACTTATCTTTGCATCTGTTTCCTCATTAATAAATTAAACATAATCCTTCCTTCCTCTCGTCAGTCAGTTGATTGTTCTCAGTATTCACAAGTGCTCTGTATTATTATACATGCAGTTGAATTACTACACATACTAGGGCTTACTAGTCAATTGTTCCACGATATGAAAGACAAAAGTTGTAAATTCCACAAACTTGTAAAATATGAAAGTCACGTAAAAATAATACAGATAAATCATTCTTTCACAATTCCATGCAAATTGGTCTATTATAACAAGAAAAATTCCCCACTCAACCTTTCAAAAACAAGAGAAAAACAAAGCCATCTGATGAATATTCGCTGACAGTGGATACTGATAAATTTAAGAAAAACACTATTTGTATTTCACAATTTAATAATATTTGGTTTATTCATAATTTTGCTATTCTTCAGAAAGTTATAATGAAATGTTTCCGAGCTCCTGTCCATCCACTCCAGAAAACAAACAACCTGTGCTGAAAGGATTTAAGAGGGCGGTTTCATTATGAAAAGGTCACAAAGAAGTAGCAAAGTACTGGCAACTGCAGCACCTTCCAGCTCAGACAGGGGAATTTCTTGCTTTCTTTACTACTTGATACAGACTGATTCTACTATTCTAATTTCATATCATTATTTTTATCTTCGTTTAACTACAGAAGCCTACTTAATTAAAAATATATTAGGAACCCGATATAATTAGACCATGTCAGATACAGGTCTGTATTTGACCACTGCCTGCACGGCATGTTACTTCTTGCCTGTACAGGTTTTCAAGGTGCAAAGTGCATTAATGAGAAATTAATATGTATTGCATAAAACAAATTATTTGAATGTAACATCTGTGTAAATGCTCAATCTCTGCATGAGATTCTGGTTGGTTCTGAAAAAACAGTTAACGACTACCATGACTCCGTAATAGTTTACCAGCTGCACAAATGGCTGCTTACTAGTACCACCACCGACTAGTGATGGTAGTAGCCAAACTGCTCTTACAGATTAACTGTCATTAGTATCACTTGAAAATATGTTTGCAATATTTTATATACATGCTGTTAAATTAAAACCTGATTGTGTATTCTGAAATTGTAGCATGTTCCTACACCGTGTCTTGGAAAATGCTTGGCACTATTAAAAACCTTCTGATAACTAAGTGCCTTAACATGAACTTATCATTGTCTAAAATCAGGCTCTCATTATTTTAAAAGTTATAATTTCACTGATGATTAGTTCTGCTTTCTGTTAACAGAAACAGAAATTAATGATTTTGACAAGAATATTAATGACTTTTGCTCGTTTTAATTTAGTATGCATGTCAGTATAGATATAGCTTAGACGCTTGTCATGTTTTAATCAGATGGTGTCCAGCACTCCCAGCCTAAACCATTGCATGCTCCTATCATAGCCAATGGTGATCCAAGAGGTGAGAGTTAATTAAATGTACAAGACTGTACAAGAACAAGAGTTGATGAACTTTTCCAGTAGGGGGAGATGTTCTTTTAAAGTTTATCAGCAATTAAAAAGTGCTCATCCATTTACCCCTGTATCTTTTTACCAAAGCCAACCTCATAAGAGAAATACGTACATATGCCTTAGTAGTGATAGTCTCCAAAAGACAGCTGTATGAAAACCAGAAAAAAATAAAAATTTCACAGCAAACGGCTGTAAGAGAAAAACGTATTGATGATGGAGCAAGCTGTGCTGACAGCCATGAAAACCAAAAAGGCCCTATCCTTTTCAAAACCAAAGTCTCTCCAGCAGCAATGTTTTTTCACCCACACAAGAAATGTAATTTTTAAATACCAGAGATGCTATAAATATCACAGAACAAGAAGGAAAAAACGATTTTTTTTTTTAAATTTAACAATACTAAATAAATATTTAAAAATAAAAAATAAAAATAAACTGTGTTGCCTGAAACCCTCCCTATGTCTCAGAATAAAAACTGAGCTGTGTTTTCCTCCTTATTTCCAAATTTCTTTTTAAAAGTTTAATGTCAGAAGTAATACTCTCTTGTGTCACACTGTAATTCTATTCTCCTCCTTCAGCAGTTTTCTTTTACAAACCTTCCTGAGAATCAGGGAGGTTCCTGAGCGGCGCGGGTTACCATCTTTTCTGTGAATGCAGCTCACTGTCCATTATGTTGCAGTTCATCATTCTTTCAGTTGTGCCACTGCAACAGTGGATGATGACATAAATCAGATTGCTGACATTTTTACTATTTTTACTACTCTGATCTGAGTAAAAATAGAATTACTCTTGCCTTCCTCCCAAAACAATCCTCTTTTGACTCAGATAATTTCTATCATCCCTTTCAATAAAACAGCACTTGCATCAGTACAGCTGAAGGTGCAGTGAACTGGGAATATGTCTAGAGGAACACCTTAATCTGGCTTTGGCACCAGAGAAATGGCTGTGAAACTACACCACAGGGCATTTTTAAACCAATCATGGTGAGAGTAGAAATTCCCTTTATTAAAAAGGGCTGGGATTTATCACTGGTATATTTAGATGTCTATATGTCTGAGTCATTCCTGAAGACTCCTTTTGCAGCCTGTAGCAAAATCAGTACCCAAATAGGTAGAATCTGGGACTTCAAATGCAAGTTTCCAAACCAACTGAGATAAATATGGGATGACAGGTGCCTATTTCAACTAGATGAACAATTCAGATACAGGCACATACAGTATAGGGATATGAATTTGACGAGCTGATTCTTGTCTAAATAGAGGTGAGTTAAATAAAGCCTCCTCGTATCTCTTCTGCAACACTTCTGATTGGTACAGTCAGAATAACTTTGGAAAGAATAACATGACTTTCCCCATTTTAGGCACAGGAAAATGAGGTACTAGTATGTTTGCCAAAGTCAGTCAGCACCTTTAGCCAGAATCAGGAAAAAAATGCAAACAAGTCTGGATTTCTATCTGCTAGTCTTGCTAAGTGAACAGAAATCATTACCGCTGGTAAGTATCCAGCTCACTTCCCACCTTTGAAACAGCCTACCAGTAAAACACCCCACTTGATACCTTCAAATGCTTTGGATACTACCACTCTGAAAAAGGATGCCGCTTTTGCTTTCGCAGCGCTAAGAGGAGACTCACCTGCAAGTACAACTCCAAGCCTTGCCGTCGCTGCTCCAGGACCTTGGGGACCCAGTTTCTCACATGCTTTGAAGGGATCTCTGGCGTTCTTATGAACTTCTTGAGCTGCAAATGAAAACAAATGCAGACAGAAACAAAGTCTAATAGTGTCCCTTTAAAGTAAACATGTTTGCATTAGAGACCAGGCAGTACAGGTAAAATAACCATGCATAAAGGACAACAGCATGGCAATGAAGTTACCATCAGCTCACTGATGTAACAGGAGACTTCATAGCTACAGGTTGCAGTTAAAAATCTCCACATCTAGCTGCCCTGGACAGTGAAGAGGAACCCTACCAACAATTTGTTGTGACTAACAGCCTTGAAACAAAACAGCAACAACTACATGAGAATACTTGAAATGAGTTCACCGTTAGTCAGCCTGGGACGATGCCTCACAACATCACAGCGACATACCCAGATACTACCCTGCTAAGTGCGGTGACAAAACACTGCCACAATTTCTAACTCTAGATTTCGGCAACTATGAACAAGTGGGAGAAACAGAGGGAGGAGAGCTAACCTTTTCTCTGGAGAGCTGGCAATCAAGAGAGCAAAATATCCATGGTCTCAAATTCCACCAAGATATTGACAGTTGTGTTTAATACCTTATACAGAGAAACAGTAAGATTGCCACTGAATGTACATCCAAGAGAGCTTCATAACTGTTCCTCTATAGATTCCCACAGGAAAGCTTTTATAGATATATAAAGAAATGTGTGAATGCATACATGAGTGCATATAGATAGACACAAATATACATTCTGACAACACTAAGAATCCTCCTGCTGGAGAAACTTTTTTTTTCAAAACCAAAAAAAATTAATGTTTTCCTCAAAACTACGGAACCAAAATAATAACTGGAATAGACTCAATTGCATTTTAATAGAAGGTGACATTAGACATTCTGTCTGTTGGATATTGCCTCTGAGTAAATCCGAGGCAAGGAATGCAAGGAAAGAAACTCAAAATTGACTTTGACATGCATACCCATGGGAGACTGAGAATTTACATTTCATCTTTGAGCTTGCTGAGATGTCACTATAGGAAAAAGCAGTGCCAACATATCAACGTCTCTACAATCACAAGTAACGAAGCTGCAGCGAGGAAACCTCAATTGCTCTGGAAACATTTTGTAACTTCCTTATTTCTTAACAGCGCTAAATTACAATTAAACGTGAAGTCAGAAAAACAACCCACCAAAACAAAACCCCAAACCCATGTACTTCTACTGAGTGATCTTAAAGCCAGAATATGAAACCCCATTTTTTCCTCTGAATTGGTTGAGAATGTTGAAGAAGCTATGGTCACAGCTGTTGTGAACTATGACAGCACCTGCAGATGAGTAACAAATGAGGAGAATGCTCCAGATGAGGGGAGACAAATCTGAAACAGTACAATCATCCACCAAGGCCTAGCTGCTGATAAGACAAACACTCTGTGGCTGGTACCTCATCTGATGATTAACAGTCCTTTTGTGCTCTGTGGCCCTGTTATATAAAGCATCCAAAAAACAGTGTCTTTAAATTTGCAAGCACAGGTGTTGTATGCAGGTATAAAGCACGTGTTATACAGATATACAAAGAATAAAGGATAAACCCACCTTCTTACGCTTACAATAATCCAATAATATATTGCAACAAACAATTATTAAAATGGCAAAGAATATTAAGCAAATCTACATATGTGTTAGCTATATTGCTTCAGATCTGTCCCTACACAAGAAATCTTTATCTGAGGACAATTATTGTCTCTAATACCTTCCTGTCCGTAACACTGACCTAGCGCCTATTTGACATACTGTAGTCTCTATTTCCTGCAAGACTAAAAGATGGCTCAGATTATCAGGTAAAGAATTATTTGTTCAAGTGTGAAAAGCCAGTATGACTTAAGAGTGTACACCAATTATTCTGCAATTATAAATAACTTGCAAAACAGGACATATAGATCGTCAGAGTTTTGCAGATTTCACTGCAGTAGTTGTAATGCTGTCACCTTCTAGCATTCTGGTGCTTAAAAACAACTACCAATATTTAAAAATGTAAAGGAAAAAAATGTATAAAAAGGAACTAGGGAATAAATATGAATAAATGGTTGTACTATGTTATACACATAGAAAGAATTTAATTCTTTTTAAAAAACTCCCCATATGAAAACAATAAAACTTTTGTTCAGATTTGAATACAATACTGTAATGTGAATGGTGCATAGCCTGAAAGACCTGGTTTGTCATTCTTAACTAGGGCAAAGTATAATGGCCTATGCAAACTCTTTCAAAAAAGCCAACACCAGTGGATGGTTTCTGTCAAGGGAATAATTTGTACTTCTGGTGTAGCATGACAGCCTTGAAAAGACTAAGTCTTTTCCACTGCAGCCAGATTGCACGGGAAGTGGGGCTTTACTTTTTCACACAACTGGAATGTAAGAAAGGTTGAACCCAGGAAGGAGACAAAACGAACCACGTTCTTGGAAATGGCTTTGTTTCAAAAAAGAGAAAAAAAAAATCAAAATTAATCAAAACATTAATTGGCATTCTGATGAATAAATAATGTCCTATATGAGCAGTGGAGTCCTCCTTCCTCCATACAACGCTAGTGGAGCACATCCTTCTCCGGCAAAAGGCACCATCTCCCCTTCAGCCTCTATTCCCACTTTCTACCACAGCTGTTCTCTACAGAAGCTTTGTTTCTCCTGCTCACTACAGACATCTCCAGCACTAAGGGCACCTTGAATATGCAGTAAATCTAAAGATACCTTTCCAATTGTCATGTACTCACAGCAATCCAGAGTGAAACTTACATTCTAAATTGAAGTGGAAGAGAGGAACAAAAAATACCCTATCGGCATGCTGAAAGCAAACAGGTACCTGGATCTGAGTATAAATAGTGTCATGGGATGTGAACAAATTGTTCACAAAGAACAATCCAGATACAAGCTCAAAATATTCTTCTCCAGTAAAAACTGTCCAAATATACACCCTACTTTTTTAAGAGCGTTGAGATTTTATGCTGTAACACAAAACAGAGAGGAGAATAAAGGGTGAAACTGTATACTCTATTACCAGAGAATGCTTCTCCAGGATTTCTGTAACACTGAAAGCACTAAGAAAGGTTCAGAGCACGAGCTGTTCAACCATGTTTACTGAAATTTACTACAACTTCAAAAAGTAAGACTTAAGAAAAAGAGGTATGTTGTTTTCAAAATATGCTGGGTGCTTTGCATCTGTACAGGGAACAAATAAGAAAAAGTCACTATCAAGTTTGCAGAGTAATACAAACAGACAGCAAGCAGATGAGGAGTAAGATGAAACAAATTAAAGAGTGGTGCAAAGCATCTGGTTAGAATACCTGTCTTTCAGGTTTGTTTATTTTGCTGTTATTGCTGGAGAGAGAGAAAGGGACCACCATTTATGGTTCTTCTGGTGTTACAAGCAGAAATCCCTGCAAAGGGATTTACTTCAGAGGAAGCAGTGTACAAGGAGACAAATCTGAGAGAGTGAGACTGCAGTCATTCCTGACTTCTGTGTGGAGTAATTGTGCAACTCCAGAAATTACAGTGAAATGAGACAACAATAAGGGAAGAAGAAAAAGCAGAGGCGTTCAACGCTTCTTTTTCCTCAGTCTTTAACAATACTGATAGACCTTGGGCTGCCTGGTCCCCTGAGTTAGAGGACCACGAATGTGGGAAGAGTGACTTTCCATTCATGAGCACTGAAATTGTAAGGAACCAGCTGTATCAGCTGAATGTTCACAAGTCCTTGAGGCCTGGTGGGATTCATCCCAGGGTACTGAAGGAGATGTTATGGCAGGACCTCTCTCATTCATCTACCAAAGGTCTTGGGAGTCTGGGAAGGCCCCTGCTGACTGGAAGCTAGCCAGTGTTAGTCCAGTCTACAAAAAGGGGGTGAGGGAAGACCCAGGGAACTACAGACCTGTTAGTCCAACCCCAGTTACTGGAAAAATTATGGAAAAGATTTTACTGGCTACTATTGAAAGGCATTTAAAGAACAATGCAATCATCAGGCACAGTCAACATGGGTTCTCAAAGGGAAAGTCCTGTTTAACTAATTTGATGTCTTTCTACGATAAGGTCACCCGCCCAGTAGATGAAAGGAAGGTGGTGGATGTAGTTCTTCTCGATTTTAGTAAGGCTTTTGACTGTCTGTCACAGCATCCTTCTGGACAAGTTGTCCAGCTGTGGGATGAGTGGGTTTACACTGCGCTGGGTGAAGAACTGGATGAAGGGCAGGGCCCAAAGGGTTGCAGGGAACGGAGCTGCATCTGCCTGATGACCGGTCACCAGTGGCGTTCCTCAGGGCTCAATTCTAGGGCCAGTTCTGTTCCATCAATGATCTAGATGCAGGATTTGAATGCACCATTAGCAAGTTTGCTGATGGTACCAAACTGGTAGATGCTGTTCATTCTCTTGAGTGACAAGAGGCCTTGCAGAGGGATCTAGATAGATTGGAATACCGGGCAATGATTAATGGCATGAAATTTAACAAGTCCAAATGCCAGATTCTGCACCTAGAATGGAGTAACGCCGGGCACAAGTATAAATTAGGAGAGGAGTGGCTGGCGAGCAGCCCTGCAGAAAGGGATCTGGGGGTGCTGGTCGACAGCAGGCTCAAGATGAGTCAGCAGTGTGCCCCGGCAGCCCAGAGGGCAAAGCCCGTCCTGGTGTGCATCAAACACAGCACAACCAGACGGGTCAAGAGAGGTGATTATCCCGCTGTATGCAGTGATGGTGCTGCCTCACCTTGAGTCCTGTGTGCAGTTCTGGGGCCCACAATTTAAGAAGGATGTTAAGTTACTCAAATGTGTTCAGAGACGGGCAATAGAGCTGGTGGAAGGGCTGGAAGGCATGTCCTGTGAGGAGCGGCTGAGGACTCTGGGCTTGTCTAGTTTGGAAAAAAGGAGGCTGAGGGATGACCTCATTGCTCTCCGCAGCTTCCTTAGGAGGGAAGTGGAGAGGGAAGTGCTGAGCTCTTCTCCCTGGGATCCAGCGACAGGATGCCTGGGAACGGTTCAAAGCTGCATGAGGGAAGGTTTAGACTGGACATTGGGAAGCATTTCTTTACCAACAGGGTGGTCAAACATTGGAACAGGCTTCCTAGAGGGATGGCTGATGCCCCAAGCCTGTCAGTGTTTAAGAAGCACTTGGACAATGCTCTTAATAACATGCTTCAAGTTTTGGTCAGCCCTGAATGTGTCAGGCAGTTGGACTACATGATCATTGCAGGTCCCTTCCAAATATTCTATTCTATTCTATTCTATTCTATTCTATTCTATTCTATTCTATTCTATTCTATTCTATTCTATTCTAGAGGAGACGGTTTACGTGGGTAGGGTGTGTTTTAAGCATATAAATCCTGGTTTTCCCTTCTTAATGTTTCCTAACTTACTTACTTGTAGAATCTCTACTCACCTGCTTTCCCTTCAATTGCAGGATTATTCTCCTATGTACAATAAAGCACACATGTATTACAAGGCTTGGTGGTAGATGAGTGAGTTGTACTACTGATTCTGACACTGTTGCACATGTGGTTTCATATTCAATCTGAACACAAGGGGAAAATACCTGAGACATACCTGAATTAAAACAATAAACAAGGAAATGAGTATTAAAAAATGGCAGCTGATACCACAACTGGGGCAAGAATCAAAAAGGCAAGAAATACTAGCACATCTTAATCACACTGCAGTAAAGCAAAATACATTCTTGTTCTTTGGACTTTGAGGGCCAACACACAGATGGGTCAATAGTTGCCTTTTGTTGACAAGAGTTTTGCTTATAACCATACACCATATATGGCTGGCAAAATCCATCCTCTCTGCCACCAGGACAATGCTTCTTCCCTGAATGAAATGATTCCTGAGCTGATTTGGGGCCACCAGCAAACATGCTGGTGTGGGTAAGCTCTTCTGACGCTGGTGTGGGTAAGCTCTTCTGACACTGCTGTGGCAGGAGCTGTAAACGCCCGTGCTCCTCTACGGCATTTGCAGAGGAAGCTTTTCCGTACTGAAGGCAAGCAGCACCAGTCAAAGCAGCTGAGTGCGCACATGCTCCACTGCCACTGAGAGCTACAAACCAACAAACGTTCAGTTCACCCACATTGTAAGAATGGACCGAAGCTCTTCATTGCAGCCCCGCTGCTGCCAATGGGCTGCAATGCTTTTCCAGAGTTCTCCTTCACAATACTTGGCCTCCATAAGGCAGAAAAAATGTAAAACCTGCCTCTCAGCCACACAGCTTTATAGCAGCATCCAGTTCATCTTGGAGAGGAGAAATCATGCTTTTCCTTTAACAGTGATCAAAACAATTTAAAGAGCACCTAGTGGATAACCAATCTTGAAAGTACTGAGTTCCTGTCTATATATTAGTAAAACGATTCAGTAGACAAGCTTAGCAGGTATTTTATATCACACTCATTTTATGAAGTGCAGCAGAGTGAGATGTCTAGTTTTCTGGTGTATACAAGTTGTTTCCTCAGCTTTACATAGACCAGGTTAGCAACACAATTTATAGAACTAACCAATTATTTGTCTAATTGAAAAAAAAAACCCAAAAGGTATTTATTTGCTATAGGAACGTGTCTTATTTTGTGATTTTACAGGAAGAAAAAAACATATTACAGACAGCATTTTAGCAATACAGCATGTAAGCAATAAGCAAAAAGAAAAGGAGACTTAGTAACAACTGAGAAGTCATCATCCCCTTCCACAAAATAGAGAAGAAACCGAAATAGTTGGGAACTCATTTCCAGAGACATGAATCACAAGATGTATTTAAGATAAACCATGTATAGTAACAATTTCAAGAGAGAGGAAACCATCACAACTAAGGCAAAAAAAAGTTACATATTATAAAGAAAGAGATCACTACCTTTTTATGAAGCGCATGGAATTCACTATACCTCTTCTCCACAAAATGTTTCCTTCCACTCATTAGCACCTCTATTTTAAAGACCTGAAAATTATAAATAATAAAAAGGAGATTAATGTTACTTGCACAAACAGCTCTGTGACATGGCTGCACATTTTACCACGGTGATTCCAGCAGGTGGTCCCAAAAAAACCATGATGACTCACGAGGTGCAGAAGTACAACAATGATTAATGGGAAGTATGGCTGAATCTTTTGTTAACAAGTTTGTTCAACAAACATACAAAAAGCTTGGACTGTATACTGTATATTAAAAAACAGAGCATTAAAATATTCCCTTTTAGAAATATTTAATACATTCTGAAGTAGTTAAAAAGAAAAAATTTAAAAAAAGAATGGTAAGAAAAGAAAAAGAGAGAGAAAAGAAATAAAGATTAATTCTTCTCCCCTCTTACAATACAGCATACTAATACACTCACACAGGTTCAGTAAGAACTGGATAACAGATGCAGTATGTTATGCATGGAAAAGAAGAAATAAATGCAAACACTGTATCGTAGGTTAATTTCCTACTAACCTACAAATTCATCTGTAGTCTCAACTGAGCTTGTGCTACTATCTACACCCTAGGAAAAAAAAAAACCCACAAACATAGCAAATGCTTATTTTCTTTGTATGATACATGTGACAGCTTTTGTTGCTGCCTCTGGAAGGTTGAAAGGCCAGGAGAAGAAGCTCTTGGATCCACTAATTAGCAGTCACTAACATGACATTTTCTTGATTCTCAGGTCACCAGGTCAGTTCTGAGGGCAAGTGATGAGAAATATTTTGAAGCACTCAAGAAAACACAGACTATTAAATGAAGACAAAATCAGCAGGAAAGAAATACAGAAAAGGTGCCTGGTCTGTCTAGGAGTTCTTTGTTTTGTGTTTTGCTCAGAAAATGCTGGAAATAATTATTTCCAGGACAATGACAGACGATGTTCAGGACAGATGATTACATCAAGACCCAAGACTTAGGCCAAATAAAAAGTTCTTTGAAATACATTTGCAAACAGTGTTTATGCCTGAATGCAGAAAAAAGGGGTTTCTGTCACAACATGCCCAGCTAGCATTGATCAGAGCAAACATACAGAAATCAAGCTGGATAAACACTTTCTATTGTCCACTAGAACCTGCCTTTCAAACAGGTCAAAATGCTATGGTTTTCACTGGCTAGCCAAACCACATTAGAAACAGACAGCATTTTATTTAATCCAGACTGAAATGCATCTACCTTTGTTTGAATGCAGTATGGATGGGACTGCAGTCATTTCACACCAATGTTCACATTACAAAAATTAGTTCAGATCATCATAATAACTTGTTCTACCTTTCTGAAAAGGACTATTTCTATGTCCCACACACTGCAAGCAGACAACCTTATTTGGGTGCATCATGCATTGATTCCCCCCCTCCCCCATTTATTTAGACTATTTTGGGAGAACAGCTACTGGCTATTAAGCAATTTTTCTCTACACATGAAAAAACCCCAAGGCACCCCTAGGAATATGTTGTGAGTTCAGAGTTGTAAAGAGAATCACATGCAAAGAAAAATCAATGTAGGCTTTTTTCGTTAGTTGAGACTTAACATCCTAATTATATGAGAGGAAAACATTACTTACATATTATATTCTACACACTGTATGAAAGAAATAGATCTCCAAGGAACAAAATGCTTTGGATTGCACAGGAAAGCCACTGGAAGGAGTTTCAAGGATAACTTGCTGGGAAGAATGGATAACAGAATATGAAACTAGTCCAGTTAGAAGTGACCATGAGCCACTAGTTAAGGTGTTGCAACAGTTTTGAATTAACTTGATTTTAAATCTCCAGGAATTACAAGTAACTGGTAACACCCTCTTACACCTCAGTCAGCTTAAGAGCCACTGCACCACTGTTAGTTCAGCACTTCTGTTGGCTACAGGGTTTGCCAAGCAACTTGGAGAAGTCTAAGGGTCTCCTGCCTCAGCTATAACCCTCCCTTGACAGGTAACTTTCTTGTGAATCATGGCTTGGCTTGTGCAGTCCCGTTTTGGTTTTAGTCATTTATGTGCCACTTCAGAGAAATGTCTTTCCCTCTGAAGTCTATAAACCTGTCATTTCAGAAAGGAGAATAACTGGAATATGGGGAAGAAAGGATATACAAATCCCCCTGTGGACCTTCTTTTCAAAGCTTGTATCTGTTTTGTTCTGTGTTTCATCACTGGTTAAGGAATTACAGAAATGGCTTCAGAATGCCAAAAAGTATGCAGCATTTATTCATCCTCCTTTTTAATCTTAGCAAAGTTTTAATTACTGTTTCATAATTTTTGCTAATAACATGACACTAAAGAACACATTTGCCAGTCACTTTCACAAAAGACGTGAGAAGAACCACAGCTTCCCGTGCACAATGATGTCATTTCCAAAACCACAAATCTGCTACCTTTACACCCTCAACTGGTTGTACTAGCATAGAGGCTTTAACTTTGCCTCTTACCATCCACAGACCTTGGATCCAGCTTTAGCAGCCATCTAAAATTTAAAAAGCTGGACAACAGATCTGCTGTGCTCGAAGTGAAAACTACTTTTTGAAAACAAAACCCTGCAAATAGCGTTTCTAATCTACTCACTGTGGCACCTATATTCCAGAAATACAAAGCAATTTGTGATAAATAAGTGCACAATCTGTAAATGCTTTCATTTAATGTAAATCTAAATATCAGATTGATTTACAAGGTAACAGCAGAAATGCAAGTTAAGTGAAATAACACATATTGTGCTTATGAACTTCATATTATTAAATGACTTAATTTAGACAGCATAAACTCCAGGTTTGCCTCATCACTGTTTACCAGATCACAATTCACAAGAGCAAACCAAAAGCACAGAAGTGAGTTTCTGTGCCGCTATTTCATATAACGACACGGCTGTGTGTGAAAGACAGAAAGATACCTTAGCTTACGAGAGAGAGAGGATCTCTTCATGGATTCAAAATAGCTATAGACAAATCTCACACAAATTTAACTGAGCAATTGCAGGCCCTGACAGAAAAACAATGTAAGGAAACTGGTGACCATAGATGAAAGTGCCAAAATAAAGACGGAAGAACTATGTGGGAAAAATGCAACACTGCAAGGAAATTACTTTTCTTGTAAAAATGTTCATGTTCTATGAACAGATAACTCTGAAAAGACATATGACTTTGTATAAGTGACAGTTAGTTAAATGAAAAATGCAACAATTAATCACTGAATAAGACAAGTAAAATGCTTTTCCCATAGTCATTGAAATACCAGAAATTACACTGCACTGAAAGATTTGCAGTTCATCCTGACTAGGACACAAGGGACTATAGATATGAAGACACCAATTAGAAAACTCTTTACAAGTACTCTGAAACTAGAAATGTCTCACCTTTCTTGGTTACTACCACAACAGTTATCAACAATGTTTGCACAAAGCCAGAAGATCATTATCCATTAAGAGCATTCTTCCAACAGAATTAAACCCACACAAATGATGTATGGGACAAACACCTTTGGACTGGATATCAGTATGAATAATGTTGGTCTTCTGCCTAGCAGAACTGCAGATCTGCCACTGCAATTCATAACCATCAAACCTGTGAAGGAAAGTCTTCAAGAAGAATTCCTAATGTTTCCGTTAATAAGACAGCAAAAACCTTCAGGTCCAACTACAAAACAGATTTACATATGACTTTAAAGAAAAAAACAAACTAAACAAACTTTTTTGTCTCTTTTCTTAGCCTCCATTTTGTTCCAATGATATGGATTATATTCAGATCTTGGAAACCATTTTCTTGATTTCTTATTGTTGGCAAGCCTAATTTTGCCATTTTCCTGAATTTTATCTGTTTCTGACTGTTAGCAAACCTCTAACTGAATGATCCTTTTCCACTGTTTTCAAGAATACTACTTAATATTTCTCTTCTTGCTGCAGAAACTGGACAGTACTACATAGTAACTAAATAGGACTATATACGGGCAAACAATTAGTACTGTATCACTGTGAATTTCCAGCACAGAAAGCACAAATGGAAAAAAGCAGGAATCAGTAACACATACAAAAACCACCCATGCTTTCCTGCAAGCCCACCAGAGTTATAAGTGCACATCAAGAACTGTGCGGTAAATAACACTGATACTGCCCTCCTTCAGTTCTTACCTATGTCAAATGCTTACACTGGATACAAAAAGACATCTTCTATCTGGTAATTTGATGCGAAAATATGCAGCTCCAGTAACTTTGTCTCAAAAACCCTTGAGTGATCAGTTTAACAAAAAACGCAGACGAGAATGACAAACATGACCAGGAGTAGGGAGGAAAACCAAGGAGAATAGTAACTTCTCAGATTGGTTTTCTATTACTTAAAAAATACACAGATGGCACTTTTATTTTCACTCATGGAAATTACATTAACCACACAGTTTATAATTTTGGTAAATTAATACTATCATATTGTGTATATTTATACATGGAAAAATGAATTGCAAAGTACATAAACTTCTGAGAAATTACAGTTGAGAAAGAGATTTGGGGCAGCCTTGTTTAGAATGAGGAGATACAAAAACCAGAAGTGGAAAAAAGAGAAGTTTACAAAAAACAGATACATTTGTCTAACATTCTCCCGGAAAGAAAACCCCACAAAATTCTAGTACTGTGCTTCTCTCTCTCAAGACCAAGCTTACCAACACTAATTCTATTTAATATATTACTTACAGATATAAATACATCCCTTTAGATGATTCAGTATGCTTGACAGACTTTTGTCTGATGAACAGCTAATGCATTCAAAGTGTCAAGAAACTCAACCTTAAACCTTTGTCATGGCCATATGGAAGGAATTCCAGAGCAAATGAAATGACAGCTATGGTCCACGAAACACTAATAGGATTTCCACGTGTTTAGTGTTTCATTATTATTCAGACAATGGCACATTTTCTGTCTTAGTTGTGCTATGACTAGAACAAGACCACGGCATATAGTAGAGATCAAAAGATGACTTTAAACCTATTCCCATCCAACTGATCCGGGGAAAAAAATTATTCCTCAGAATCAGTACGAGCACCTGGGTGGTGGTGGTAACCAGAGCTCCACGTAGCTGCAGCAGCTATTTGGTATCTCGGGGGTGTAAGTGCCTCATGGCAATGCTCCATACTTCTGAATGCCCTCCACAGCGGAGGCGGAGACGAGGACAGTATTCAGAGCCAACTCAAACTTCAGAGCAGCCTTGATAAAACTTGAATCTCGCTACCCCCCCAAATGAAAACAAATTAACTTATTCTGACTTCATCCTTTGGGGGGGGCAGCAAAATTCAGTTCTGCAGTGGGCACGGGGCAGCTCAAGGGTGCAAAGACAGGCTGACATGGGTCACAGAGGCATGAGGTAAGGGAAATCTCTTTCTCTCCTTTCCAACCACGTTCCTCCCAGTTCCAGTTCTCCCCTGTCTTGCACCCACTATTTACTTTGGGTTATCCCCACCATGTCCACTTGCTGAGACTTAAGACCTTCTGTGCCTTAGGAAGGTTGCTTACAGTTCCATCTTCGCCTCCTCTCTGTTGCAATTGCTCTCTCCGCTCTACACAAGCAGCCCCTACACAAGCTCCTGCACCATCTTCCCATAAGGAAAGGGCCCCCTTCCTGCTGCAGAACTGGGAAACAAGTTGGGGCACCGCAAAGAAATAAGCAGAACAGCCCTGAAGAGCTCAGTTTGCTCCATTTGGTTTTGCTGGGGCCCTAAGAAGGGATGAAAGCAGCTGTAAGTGGCAGTCAAGGAAGAGAAGCGAAAGATTATGTATTAGAAACAGAAAGTAACCAGAGTGTTGCAGGGGGAAGATGAGCAGGGACAGAGCTGAGAGTCACCCACCCTTCCTAGTAGCAGTCCTCACACATGCTGAACCCTTTTTCCTGACGGCCACGAGAGCAGGCAGAGAGCAGGAGCTGCAGACGGGCAGCTCAGCTACTGCAGACGTCTGGAGCACCAGTCCTGGCAGGCAGGCAGGCAGGCAGGCAGGCAGGCAATGGGCCCACAGCTACCTCTGCCTCCCTCCTGACCCAGGCAGCCGCTTGCGCCTGTGCTTCGACCTCCCGCAGTACAGCTCTACTCAACACAAGTGTTCCGTACTGAAGGGCCCCAAAGAGGTTTGGATCCATTACGATATCCATTACAAGATGCGATTATCTTACCTAAGTCAGCTCAAAAGTTGGGTTGGGCCCACAAACAGCCCCCTTCCCCCACCCCAAGCACTGTCATGTCTGTTACATGAAATCACACTGTTCCACTTAGTCCCAATTACAATGCACAATATTAAGTTACAGCACAAGAAAAAAAGCACATAGTTTTATTAACTATGGCTATCAAGGCCTGACATTATGCAATTATGAGACTGCTTTGTCCAGAGTCTGTGAAGGAGAAAGACCAGGTCAGAGAAGTGAAACATTCACTGCAGGATTTCCAGAGTATTCCCAACAGCTCCAGCCTGTGTGAAGTAGCTACCTGACGCCTCCTGGCTTGGAGAAGCAACCTTACTCTTTTTATAACACAATACATAGATTTTCTACTGTGATATAAGCCCATTAAGAGGACAAGCATGTTGTTTCACTGACGACTTCTGTTAAATCTCATGTTACTGCAATCTAACTTGGACCTTCATTACTAAAAAAAAAAAAAGATGTGTAACTAAGAACAATCACAGGCACATGTTCTTATAAACCTGGCTCCTACTTCAAATTTCTTCCTACTAATTTTATGTAACCTTCAGCCTTTTATTTACTGAAAAAGCTGTCTCTTCACTAACACTTACCAGTGCTACTGGTACCAGTACCTACCG